>OX637647.1:7880455-8395630 GCA_951802225.1 Euspilapteryx auroguttella
AACGCCGCTACGCTTGTGATGGTGGTGTGGTGACGTATAGATGACATACTAAAGCGTGATTGATTGGACATAGTACTGGAAGTTCACTTAAAGATCAGTCGCTAACATTTTGGATGGCTTGATAGGCACTTCAAAAATATAGTTATATTGTTTGCCTCAATTAGGTTTGCTAATAATATTTTTTTTTACAAATTACAAGTTAAAATCGTGGTATATAGAAGTTATACGCGATATACTGCGTTGTCAATTAGAGGGATTTGCTCGCAAAACGACTGACAGCACGATATATCGCAAAATCACTCTGCAAGGTTGCACTTTCCGCTACCTTTACACACGATGCAAGTCGATCAAGGGGTACCATATTATACTTCAACACAAAACAAGGACATTGCGTTTCCAATACACTTATCCTACTTTACAGGACATGTAAAACTTTTGTAGTAAAACCAGTAAAACGTAAAACGCTAGAGGGCGGTCCTGACTCTCGTGAGGATAATATTTTGATTCGAACTTTAAAAAAAAAAGGGTTGCGGTTTTATTCTTTGTTCATAGGAGTAACTGTATGAGTATGGAGAGCAGATGCCTGAATATGACCAAAAACATTTTTATCGCTTTGATGGTGGTTTAAACAAGTACTTTTTTAAAAGTTATGGTTTGTTTTAGATAAAGCGTACAAATATCTGCTGGGGTTGCCTGGCCTCAAAACACAAATTATATGACACGAACCGTTCATAACCTCATCTTAGTCGCTGTAGCAAGAAAGTGTTTTTTTTTCTACAAATTCTGACCTCATTAAAAATGTTGTCCACAACATATTCATGAATGTTTTGAATTTAGTATAAAAAAGCCTAAACAGAACGAGTCTCTAATAACAGGTCACTGACATAAATCAGAATAGCCCCGTAGTTTATGATCTGAGTTCATGATGAATAATAGCTGTACCTAAGTAATGTTATTTTAGGATAATACGTAAGCTAAAAGCCCTCTATTTATATGTCGCAGCCAGCCAACTCGTTATTAACTATTCAACGGAGTGCCATGCCTAGGCCTAGGCTGTCCATTAAATGCATTCAATCCATTCAAAGTCTTAAAAGAATCACAACACAAGATTTAAACAAATCGCTAATGGCTATCTAAATAATGAATATATTGATAGCCATTTCTTTGTTTATGCATGGGGTATGTAAAAATCTGAATAAGTAAGTACCTACATGATAATTAAAACTTAATTCAATAGTTCGCTATATCGATAGAATTGTATTGAAAATTTGAATTTCAATCAATAATTATTTCAAAAAAACTAGGTACTACTCCCTCTCGACAGCCTTTAGGGTTAAATGATTTGTGTTTATTACATTAGAAGAGCTACCTATCTAAGAATTATTTATCAGTATAAATCTGATATTTAAAATTGTTATTGAGTCTTGAATAAAATGTTTACCTCGCTTCCTAGATAATAAAGGCACCAAGCGGATTTGTGCTGATTCCACACAAAAGAGAAAACAATTAATTGCATTAAAACAAAAGAATGAGGCTGCCAATAAATCAGGCGGAATTTCGTGTGCTTTGGTTTTTTCTTTATTCTCTGCAGGCAGTGGAACAAAGGAAGTGTTAATTTTTCGGTGCATTGGCAGCGGGCAGCGGGCAGCGGACGCCGGGCGCCGGGCGCGTGCCTCCGCGCCGAGTCATCTCGCCTCATTACTGCGTCATCGATCGAGTTCCAGTCCGCCGGATTAATGAACTATCTCGGCTTTCAACAATTGAATTTCGAAGATACCCGAGAGCTTTTGCTACTTGCTGGAGTTACTTAGTTAGTTTATAGAGTATAGTTACGGTTATGGTAGTGTGGATAGCAAAATTTCGATAATTATCTATTGTCCATGTTTTAAGATTCAAAATTAAATAAATATACCTTTATGTAAAACTGACTGCCAGAAATTTTACAGGAAATTTAATATTGGTTTCTTTAGGGTTGCTCTAAGTTAGTAATTCATAAAAGTCCCACACCACAGTGCTTAAATAAAAATGGCTAAAGGAACCTTATTTATTAAACTATCTAAAATGTGTTTGGTAGATGACTTTTTAAGAATTAAAAGTTTTATTGCAACATTAGGAAAACCGCCAACAGACATAATTACTTATGCTATATATATCTGTTTGCTCGCATTAAATAAATATAATGTAAACAATATACCTAATGGTATCCAGAGTGGAATTTAACGTTAAAACTAATAGCCACACTAAGAAACATAAATTATTATGTCATCGATATTTCAAATACAATAAAAAATATAATTTTTTGTTCTATTGTTTCCAGAAATTTATATCAAGTCACTTGAAACCAGCGGGTTTTTCTTATTCGATAAAATTGCAGTTAGGTATTACAAACTATAAGGGTGAACTTTGAATTTCATAATGTAGAAAAACCATATATATGGCAGAAGTCATCCTCTAAGCACTCATCGATATTTCAAATACAAGTAGAGTAAACAATATACACGCTCAAGTTCTATTGTTTCCAGCTTGAAACCAGCAGGGTTTCTTATCTGATGAAATTGCATTAATTAAAAATTATTAGGGTGAACTTTGATTTTCGTAATGTAGAAAAAATATTTATATATTTATGTAAAGTCCTATAAACACTCTTTATAATAATGTTATGTAAATAATAACTTTAAAAATTTACCAACAATGGCTCTAATAGTCAATTGATTACACTCATTGCAGTGAACATGCTTCTCTTTCATTATATACGAGCGCACCAGAGACAATGAATATGTTCGCCGTATAAACAAGTATTGCGGTCTTTGTCGTTGCCAACAATTTGCTGCATAGCGGAGGCTTTAGCAGTTTATTTAGGAGTTCTTATTTTTTTATATTATTAATTTATCTTTTTTAAATACTATAATAAATTATTTGTAACACTGTTCATAAAATAAATAAATAACCGTCCTCGTTCATTTGTTATAACTATGTACCTATTATACTATTGCCGCCTCCGTAGCTCAGTGGCGTAGCGCGTCGCGCCTTTGATTAGGGCACGGAAGGTTGTGGGTTCGATCCCCGCAGAAAACACCACATATTGATTTCTCACAAAAATCACGTTGTGGTTGTTTTCGGTTCGATAGGACATTGCAGGCTTGAATCTCCTGATTGTCCGAAAAGTAAGATGATTCCGTGCTTCGGAAGGCACGTTAAGCCGTTGGTCCCGGCCGCAGTAGTAGTCGTTATAACCGCGGCGACAAGCTGGCCCCTTGTCACGTTGGTAATAAAAGCATAAACTTGGCTAAACGTGGGTCTGGCTCTTGAGCCAGTACCTCTGCCTAACCCTTCGGGGAATAAAAGGCGTGAGATTATGTATGTACCTATTAAGGTGGTAACTCACGGTATGGCGCGAAATTCTAATTTTTTTTAACGTTTTTAAATTATTTTGGCGAAAGTATTCATCTCTAAAAAAGTTTAAATGAATTCGCGTATGTAAAAACCAATCTCCCACATTGTGATATATCGTTTTTGAAAGACAGAGTTACCGATTTTGTGTATATTCAAGGAATTTGATTTTTGGCCTTTTACCCCTTAGACACAAAATCTGTAGGTCTTCCAAAAACGTTGTATTACAATGTGGAAGAAGGTTTTTTACATACGCGAATTCATTATAACTTTATTAAAAATGAATACTTTCGCCAGAATAAATAAAAAACGGGAAAAATTTTGAATTTCGCGCCATACCGAGAGGGACCACCTTAAATTTAGATTACAGATAAAACAACTCATACAATAGTCGCTGCTACGCTGACTACGCCGACTACGCCGCTACGCCGTAGCAGGGGTTACGAGATTACTGCTACCAATCGACCTAATGACCGTCACACCCACCTGCAACTGACGACTTCGAAAGGAAAAAGAGAAAAACAAATTAAGGAAAATGTTATTGTGACCGGGTTTCTTTTATTTTATTTCGGAAAGTCGTGTTTTTGATCTCCTCAATTGTGTAGACTCCTAAATCAAGTTTGACAATTATATTATTATTTCTATTAGGTTGCTACATAAGGATTAAATGTTTTTATATTTAATATTGATTTACCCTTGATAAATGGCGATTCGACAAAAATTGCGGTTAGGTTAATTGATATTTTTTTCTGAGGGTAGGATTATATAATTCAAGTTAATTAATTGAGAAGCGCCGTCTAGGCTACCATAAGTCATCTTTATATTAATAAGTCATATTTTTAACATAATTTATGTTTGTTTTTCTTTTAAATTATTTAACTTTTACCTAATATGAAGAAATTTAATTATTATTTGACTGGCAGAGCAGCTTATAGACGTGAAATTAATTAAAAAAAAAATATACATGCAACATACATAACAGAATTATCGGAACTACTGTGGGAATGTAAGTAACGCATCTAATTTATTCAACTGTATGGCCGTACAATTAAAATAATGCTATCAATTTTCTATGTTATTCGTCAGCTATGTCTATAGCATCAGTACGGAAAAAAATAAGTTTGTATACTAATATTATACGTAGGTATGTAGTTTAAATTATACTATGCATCAGCAATGATAACTTTCAGAAATGTTGTTATTGAGTACGATCAAAGGTTTTCTCTTATATTTTTATTTTTCTGATTTGTTGATTTCATTAAAGCTGTTTTCTACTGATAAAAAAGGTGGTAAATAAATATTTGGGGTAAAAATACCATACCTTTCGTTTTATTTATTGATTTTATACCGTCCCGATCAAACATAAATGTCAATTTGTTCTACTAGCCCATTCGGCGGTTTCCTTTCTCTGAGAGCCCATCCAATGAAACCAGTCTGGGTACTGGGCAAAGAGTAAAACCGATCAATTAGTAACAGACTCTTTACATTTTAAACTAAAAAAAACGTCAGGAGCGGCTGAAAGGAAACTCGAGACTCATTAAAATAGACTGACAGCTAATAATAGAAGTTCCGACTGCGAAAAAAAATATTTCAGGTAAAGTTAGTTGTTTGCATGAGACATTTAAACATCGATTTCTATTAAAAGGTTTTTCATTTTATAAAGAAAGAGATTTATTATTTTCAATGGCGATTTTACACTTAGTTAAGTCGATAGATATTCCCTTTTACAATATGTAGCACAATTTTAGTTTAATTACCTATATGTTTCTCGTCTCTAAATATTTAATCCTTCTTAGATTGTGGTTATCCTTTTATAGAATTTCTATACCAGCCCCTACACTGATTTAATAATCATTATTACATACATAGTCTAGACTCTAGACTATATCACAAGAAGTTTTAGCTGTTTATTGTCTTTCAGTCAGTAAGTAACAGCTGGATCCAAAAATGCTGCATCAGAAATAACAATATTAGGTAAAAAAAACTGATATTTACGAGATATATTGTAACAAAAACTTTCCCATTAGGGATATATGTCCATATATAGTGATAGAGAGCTGTGACTGTAAAGAGGAGTTTTAAAAATGAGAAGCATTACTCATGTCGCCGCTCCGGCCTCTCTTCGTAATGACATCACACTTGATGGAACAAGATCTTGGGTCAATCAAAAGCTTCCCACACAATAAATACACTATTTATTGACTCCAAAATTCTGTTGTAGAGCTGTTACACTTTATCCGTCTTATTCATAAAGATACAGTACATTTTAAGCAGCGTTACTGGAGGTCTACTTCTCTGGTTTGTTGTATGGTAAATACGTGACATCCAGTCTAAATTGACATACGTCAAATAACTAAAATGCTCTTTAACTTTTTATGAATAAGAGGGTATATATTTTAGTGTATTGGTGGGTTTATTTCAACAGGCACAAGAAGCGTAAAAACAAAGGTTATATAATTGCATCCTATATCAATCACGCTAATGTATTGATAGAATTTTCCAATAAAAATATCAGGCAGTGCTAGCAAATAAACATACGGGATTGTTTGCGTTACTCACATACTTTTGATTGATGTAAATAATTTTAATGTGAATAACCCCATTTATTATAATTATTCAATAAAGTATTCCGACATCATTATGTATTTACTCTTGTATTAAAACGTATGTACCTAGTAGAGTGGACACCGCGGCTTTGCCTACGCATTTTCTCTGCGAAACGCAAAATCACATTGTTTCCGTTACCGTGGAATTTAAGTAACAAAAATTAAGTGCGTCTTCTTGATAAAAATTACTTCATGACCAACTTTTATTTAAATCAGTTCAGCAGTTTAAACGTAAAAGTGTAACAGTGAGGCAGACAATAGAGCTTTATTCGCATTTTAGTATAATACGAGCTTTCCCGGCTTACTTCGTTACGCCATAGAATATAAGATACTACAAAAGACTTGGCTTTATAGACTATGTTCTTTTGACTGCCCAGAATGGCCAAATTAAAAACAAACAACAACCACAAACCACCTGTCAAAATATGTAAACAACGGAAAAAATATTGCACCTTGGGTTACATTATTTGAGTTTAGGTAAGGATCCCTTATTTTTTTTAAAATCTAATATAGCTTATGACACTCGGGGTTAATGTAGCTTCCTACCAGTGAAAGAATTTTTAAAATCGGTTCAGTATTTCCGGAGCCTATTCGTTACAAACAAACAAAATCTTTCCTCTTTATAATATTGGTATAGATTAAGCAGGGACGTAGAGAAAGGTATGTAGGGATAAACAAATAGATTGATGGCTAAATATTGAATGAACATACTACAAACTACGTCATGTACTGTACGTACATAAAGTAAGGCAGCAGGTATCCCACTGAATTTTTCACATATTTACGGAACCCTCGGCGCACTCGTTATCGCGTTCTTGAACAGTTTAGTTTCAATTTATTCAAATGTACCTTTATAAAGTTTTCGGCTCCATTTTTTGTTATACTATGCAATAAATTACTGAATAAAAACAACAAAGGGGTGAGAAACAAATAGCTTGCCAGTATACTGTTAGCCGATGAAACTCACGAGCTGGGCCGATTCAAAAGCAAAGAGGATAAAAAATAAAACAAATCGATCATACGCCTCGAGTTCTCTTCAACGCTCACTCTATTGAATGCATTTTGCTGTACGATTTTTAGGCTTGATGTACCCGGATTGTAAAGGCAAGCACATCGACTACACTTTGGAGCTCTCTTGATTTAAAACGAAATTATTCACTATTGTTAAATTTAAATATTATTGAAATATTCAAACCGAAGAGGGTAAAGTCTTTCTGTCACCATAAAAAAAAATGTTTTAGAAATAGAAATTTTCAATCTCAATACAAGGATAAAACAAGAATAAGATCGTAAAAAGTTAAGACAAAAACCAGCTGAAGTTTTAAATAAATTCGTTAATACTTACACACAGATATGAAACAAAAAAGGCGTACAAAGATTGCCTATGACTGATTTAGAGCTGAACTTTAAGAACAGTTACGAGCCAATGGGTAAAGTTTCGACCCCTGAACTGATTGTTAGCACCCGATAGTGGTTACAAAGGGATAGAAAAGTTCTAAAACGAGAACAATTTTCATACATTTTTTTTTTGTTTGATTTAAATGAAGTGTCGGATAGTAGTTCTGTCCTCGTGTCTACAATTACAAAAACTGAGCATACAATTATTTTTAATCAATATAACACAAAATTTCATATCTATTTTTTAAAAAGCAATTGTGAAAAGCCGCCCAAAATTGTATCAGACTATGGACTGATACTGCTGATACTAGCACTATTATAAGAACAGTACATTACATACCTCTGTTAGAAACTGTAAATTTAAAGTAACACCCGCTTTATCGGACCCGGTAATGGCGTGCCGAGAAACGTCTTAACATTTTCTTTGATTCCGTTTCTTTTGTGTAATTACTACCCACACACGGAGTCTGACTAACCGACTCCACTATCCCCGTGCAGGGCTACGGGGGCGGAATTTAAGTGATCTTATTTGCTGGCCGATTGGGCCGGGCTACGGCCTTTGCGCGTGTTAGGAATCGCCAATGCTCCAAGAAAGGTTCACGACTTTGGTAATTACTCTATAGAACTCCGTCGCAGCCAAATTCAATTTGACCTCAGCTCTACAGCATGTCGCGGGAGACAATGCTCCGACAACTTATTTAACTTGCTCGACATCAGACACAGTGGGTACTATGTGTAGAGGAGATGTGTTCTTCTTATTTTATTTTAGAACCCTGCTCTGTGAAAGTTGTGCATGATACAAATGGAAAGATCTGTGAATGTAACCGATAAAATAATTTTATTTAGAATATATGAGATGAAAATGAGATTATTGAAGGACGACAGGATATTGTATTTCAGGTTTTTATTATATAATATTCCGGGACCCTAAAATTAATAAAGTTATAGCCACTATTAGAAAATGTGATGAAATCCACTAAATATTTTCTCGTTTCTGAATGAATTTTGTTTTACAACATGTAGGCTGGTGTGCACAAACAATAATCGGCCGGTTAGTTACTAATCAAAGCCATACTGTAAACTATAGCTTTGATTAGTTAACCAGCGGCCTTAAGCTATTAGAATTTCAAAGTCAAAAATTTATAACAGCATTTGGCTTCACATTAGTTGCTGGTTTTATTTGCTGTGGCCCGAGTCTCCGGAAGCGTCGTTACCGCGCAAAGTTTAGCCATCGGATTCTTCCCATTATTAAACTTTTATTCGAGGCGACGGCTGAGCGCGCAACTTCACGCCAACTCGAGTTTCGTAAACACCACCACGCCATATCCATGAAGAAAATATTATCTTCAGAATGTTTTGAGTTGCAGCAGTTTTTTTAAATATCAGATAATTTCAGATACTTATGGTCAGAAAGAAACTCAAGAATATGATAACCAAAGTAATGAATTTTTGTCCATGATATATTATAATTTCATTTTATTAAAAATCGATGCTGCAAAGTACTCTTCATTTCCGACAGACACTGTCATGCTGAGTGAAGCAGGTTTAGCTCCCTCATCAAAGAAACCAAGGTCCATGCTTCCAAGTCGCAGTCTTTGTCCAAATCTAGTCCTGAGCACTGTTTTGTTTTTTTTATCTGAGCAGTGCAAATCGTGATTTAGCAAATACGCAATATGTTTATAAATAAAGTTCTTTCAATAAACAAATAGCAGAATGAGCAGTGAGCAGATGAATGCGGAACGCTATTCCTTACCCCGCAAGACACGTCAGTCGAGACTCAGAGGAAACGTCTTGTGCCGGTCCCGGGCTTGAAACGTAGTCCACCCGAACACAGCGTTTGAATAGATTTCCAATTTCTGCATTCGACGTAGGCATCACACTGCCCATTAGCTGGGTTGTAGGAGTTATTCTCTCTACAAATAGAACTATGCTCTGCTAAAAGCAGAGTTTCCGTCGAAACTGAATATCTATACGTCAATGGATCGTCCCTAAACGAGATTTTATAATAATAGTAAAACGATAATTCTTCTTTATTCTAAGGCAAGAGAAGAGTGAAATACGACGAGTTGCAGCGTTTTTTATTTCATTTTGTTGTCTAAAAATTTTGTTCTTTAACATTTTTACAATAATTGGCTAAACAATTTTATTTTCTTATCTTAAAATAAACACTTAAAACTGATGAATATAAACGTGTTTTATTACATTTACTAATGGGGACTGGGAATTATTAATAATTACCGGTAAATGTGATTAATTCAGTGATTTTTATTACATTTACCGCAAGTGCCGGGAATTATTAATAATAACCGGTAATTATGCATAATTACCGCATTATTCACATTGACCGTAACATATATATATACTACTATAGCGAATTAGAAAATTAATCAAGAATTCGGTTTTAAATATAGTTAAAACATAACGATTATACAGCGTGTATTGACTTTAATTTAAAGCATCTCGATTTCGATATTAATTAAATTATTTACAATCGTAACAATCTATGTAAAGTAATTTGAAAATCTGTACAGCAAATAAAGGGCGGCTGTTTGATTAGGCGGTAATTGTTTAGTCAAGTATTATGTGTGTTGAGGCCGAGGCGTGTGGAAGTTTTGGCTAGTTATCTGGACAGAGCATTAGCCGCTCGCCAGGGGTCCTGCCCAAAGTGTTTAATGACTTCGCCTTTGTTGTTATAAACACGCCCGCAATCCGGCGCGACCTTCGACCACATCTGCGGATATAAATCGTCGGCCCACCACCTGAACTTCGCTAATCCAACACTAATTCATTATTTTTATTATAATCTGTGAGAATGTGTTTGGGCGTCTTGAATGTATCACTAAACCGAACAAACAGCATGGAGGCAGGCTATGTTAGTTACCAATAGATTGTCTTTTCACACAATCAGTATTTTCTAATCAGTATTCTCAGTATATACTATAACGAGCTGTCCCGGCTTACTTCGTTACGCCATATAGAATATAAGATACTACTAAAGACTTGGCTCAATAGACTATGTTCTTTTGACTGCCCAGAATGGGCGAAAAAAAAAACAAACAACAACAACAAACCATCTGTCAAAATATGTAAACAACGGAAAAACTTGCACCTTGGGTTACATTATTTGAGTTTAAGTGAGGATCCCTAATTTTTTTGAAAATCTAATATGGCCTATGTCACTCGGGGATAGTGTAGCTTCCTACCAGTAAAATAATTTTTCAAATCGGTTCAGTATTTCCGTAGCCTATTCGTTACAAACAAACAAATCTTTCCTCTTTACTCTTTATAATATTGGTATAGATTATCCCACAGTATTGATATCATTCTTTTAACTAAATTTAATTTTGCTAAAAGGGCAAAATGTTGTTTTCATGAATTAAAATAGACTGAAGTCTATTTTAATTCAAGTCAAGTCTGAAGCTATGAATAGCTAATTCGAAGGCAATTTTTTTATAAGAAATCAGAATATTTATTGAATTCCACGAATGCTTGTGATATTCATACCTTTGTGCGTAAGCTCAGGGTATACTTGATTGACCAGCAGAGACTTTAAACTTCATTTACTATTCTCACCACTGCCCCGCATTCTACCGTTGCCGCTGACCACGCTGACTGAGACGTAACGACTCGTAGTCGCATCAAAAGTATTTATTATAAGTATGCATTCATATCACGGTTTATTTATCATAGTATTTTATGTAGTAAATTTATGTTAGGTACACAAAACAAATTTATATATACGTATATTTGTAGTATATCTATATCTTGTCAATGTGTGATTATTGTGGGTACATGCTCTCGCAAATGACGCTTGTGGGTCAGTGCTGGCATTGACTGAAAATCAGCGCTGTTGGTGAAAGCCTTCAGCAAATGCTGAGTCAGTGCCATTTTGCACCAACTGCGACACACCATACGCACCTGTTGTCATTGAGTATTTATTTTAATTTATAATAATTACTTTTTATGTTTAATTTAATTTGTTTTTGATTTTACATACGTGTTTTGTGTTAATTTTAAGTATTTGTTTTTGTATTTCATGTGTAATTGGTGTTTATTTAAGTTGACGCAAATAAACATTTCTTTCTTTCTTTCTTTTCTTCATTCAATGTTTAAGGTACACAGTATCACATATAAATGAATAAAAACACGTTATTTTTTTCAAGAATTATTTATATGTCTCGTGATTAATAAAACACAACTTGCGCAGTAACTCCAGGTGAGCACTGACAATGAGGATTAAAATACGAGCTAGAAACTGCTGTGCTAAACATTTTACTTTTTATTTTATTTTCCACGCAAGCAGCTCGCAGCCGCCCGGAAGCCGTGAGAGTGTTTGTAAACAAAACTGTAGCTTCCGGCCAACAAACTGCGCGAGAGAGTAGAATTTTCAAGTTAAATTAACTTGGAATCAAAGAATCTCCAAAGAGGGAAGTTAGCCAGGATTGAGTTTACAGACGCTAACATGGTATGTTACGTTAACAACGGTTTCGAAACCGGTTTATTTGGAGGGAAACCGCAATTGCTGCTTGAGATTTGTAGTACTTTCAAGTTTTCTTCAGCCGTTAAATTATTGCTATAAAAATAAAAATTTAATAAGTAGAATTTAATAATTCGTTATGTTATCTAATTTAATTGAAAAAAAAAAGTAAATTATCAGAATGCTTTTGTACATTAAGTTTGTCTGTCTTTTTGCTGAATAGACTCAAAACTCAAAGTTAATAATAGACAGAGAAACGAAAGTTTGTTTTTATGAGTGTTTTAATTTCTTCAGTTCAGATTTCAGATAAAAATTTAAGTCGCCGCCTTGTTTTATCTCAAACTTAATGTACAAAAGCATTCTGATAATTCCTTTTTTTTTTTTAATTTAAAAGTTAAACTTAAAAGTCTATAAATCGGTGAAGTGGATTCCTTAGAATAGCTTTTCGGACCCAGGAATACTTTTTTCCGCAAAGGTTTTGAAAATTTAGAGAGACAATATATTACAGAAGCTTTATTTAGAAATATATATTTGATTAATTACTACTTTTTGTAATTAGTAGTAAGTTAGTTACTAAAAGTGGGTTAAAGCGGTAAATGTTTTACCCTGTGGTTTTACCTACATTTATAACGTTAAATGGAAAATTTACTCGTTCTTTACCCGATACCGAAGACCCTACAACGGGATTTACGTATGTATATGAACCAGCTATTTATTCAGTGGCCCAGTGTGAGAGCGAAGCGCACCGAAGCCCATTCTTCAGTTTGCTCTCTCTGCAAAATCCACTGGCTTTTTAATCCGATTGGATTGAAACTTAGGGATTTTATTCAATACGAGCGAGTACGGCGGCAATTTAAATAATTACATTGGAAAGGAACCATTTAATGGTTCGGGCAATTACTTAACAACTTCACTTCATACGATATCGTGGTGATATTTAATTTATTGTTAAACAGTACATACATCATCATGCATTCTAGAAAAACAAAAAAATGTCGCTGAGTGTCTTTTTTGAGGCAACAGTATATTACTTGTACCATGGAGGTGACGGAGTCATGATAATTATTATGGATTGCATTCGAGGGTTGCAGATACGATTTTTGCTCAGGACTTTATTGTACAGCCACTGTTACAGGGAAGACTTGGCAACTCACCTTAGATCGCCTTTTGCGAAGCTTACTGGTATCGTGTTGGAATCAAGTAGGTAGCTTGACCACGTTGCCGGTGAGGTGAAATTGTCTGTTTTCTTCCGCTGCCACACAACACACCACAGTCTCTCGGTCGTATGTACCCCGGGGTATTGTTCGTAATTAAGGAAAACACTGAAATCCACGCTAGGAGCAATATATCCAATTTTAACGAATTTTCACGAGGAAGACTACTCCATAGGGCAATCGCACGCGAACCAACAGTGGCGTCCCGGTGTAGAGGGCGCCACACACGAATAAGAAAAAAGAACCTACACTAAAGGGTTGCCAGTCAAAACAATATAAACAAAAAAGTATCTGGGTGATTGTGTTGCCCTTACATAAGTTTACAGTACGTAACATACCGCTCACCTTAAAAGAATTATATCTTTTAACAATTTAACTTAACTACTGGTGTACTTACTTACTAAAGTTTACTTAAATCTAAATTAATGTTTTGAAAAACTTAACGTACTATTTTTTTTATTTTATTACTCAAAACTAAGAGACGAATATTAATCGATCGGCAAAGGACATACCTTCACTACCGGTCGCTTGAAAAGGGTCTTTCCTGATTTTAAAGTTACAACGCGAACGATATGGTCAGATCCAGGATGAAGAGCGTGGACGCGTGCCAACTTCCACTGTAGTGGTGGAAGATTGTCATCACATACTACAACAACAGTGCCTTCCTCAATGGGCGAACCACGGTCACGAAACCATTTACTCCGTTGTTGAATTTCATGTAAATATTCTCGTGACCAACGCCTCCAAAAGTGCTGAACACATTGCTGAACCCATCGCCATCTTGTCAATCGATTTGGGTTCACTTCAACCAATGAGACATCCGGAATCGTCGTTAAGGGACCACCGATCAAAAAATGAGCTGGAGTCAACGGTAAAGGGTCTGTCGCGTCTGTACTGAGGGCACACAGCGGACGTGAATTTAGCACTGCCTCAATTTGACACAAAAGGGTGTTCATCTCATCATAAGTCTGTGTTTGGTTTCCTAATACGCGAACTAGGTGGTGCTTAAAGCTTTTAACGCCAGCTTCGAATAAACCCCCAAAATGACTTGCCGATGGGGGCTGAAAATGCCAAGTAATTCCTTGCTCTAGTGATCCTTTATTTAATGCGCCTTGTACTTCATCGCTTCGTAAAAAGGCATACAACTCTTGCAAATAATTATTACATCCAATAAAGTTTGTACCGTTATCAGAGTACAGATCTGAGCAAAGTCCTCGTCGTGACACGAAGCGACGTAATGCTGCTAAAAAAGCTTCGGTCGATAGCTCGGACACTAGTTCCAAATGAATAGCCTTTATGCTCATACACACGAACACGGCCACGTAACATTTTATAACTTTAGCATTACGTACTTTATTAGCCCGTACGTAGAACGGACCTGCAAAATCTACGGACGTTTTAAGAAACACTCTTTGAGGAATAAGCCTGACGGATGGCAGAGGAGCCATACTCGGTTGTTGCCGAACCGGGCGAGCGCGAAAGCATCGAACACAACGGTGTATGCGCTGTCGAATAATGTCCCGACTCGACAGTATCCAGAATTTCTGTAAAAGTAAGTATTGGACTGTTTGCGCACCAGCGTGCAAGTTACTACGATGAGCGTTGTCAATAATCAAAAACGTCAAGTGATGCCTTTTCGGCAGAATCAATTGATGTTTGGAATCAAACGGTAAGAGTGATTTGTGGATTCTACCACCAACACGTAACAAGTTGTTTTTATCCACAAAGGGACTCAATCGTCTCAATCTATATGAAGGGTGTCTACCCTGTGATATATCTTTTATGTCGTCCTTAAAAACTTCTAACTGAACCAGTTGTATCAATTTTATGAAACTCAAATTGTATTCTTGAACTGTGACATGATTTGAGGTAGGTGTAATTATCTTCTTGCACTTGTAAAAAAAGCGAAAAACTAATGCGGTCACTCTAACTAGCTTTCCCAAAGACGAAAATCTCGAAATTATTTCAACTCCGTCTTCTGAAGCAGAAGTTATCGGATTCGAAACTACCGGGGTATTTCTTTTCTCCTCGTTAGTCCGAACAATATCTTTGGGTGGCGGCCAATAAATGGGATCTTGAGAAAGCCAAGGCGGGCCATGAAACCACAGATCATGCTTTACAAACGAGTTAGGTAACAAGCCTCGCGACGCAGAGTCCGCGGGATTGTCTGCCGATGGAACGTAATGCCAGCAACTCGCGGGTACAGAAGTAAGTATTTCACTAGTACGGTTCGACACAAAAGTTTTCCACTCATAGGGTGGCGAGCGTAACCACGCCAATACGATGGACGAGTCGGACCAAGCATACACATCCTGAACTTGTATTTTATTACCATAGGCATGCATTACTTTGAGAATGAGTTGAGACAATAACAGGGCACCCATCAACTCCAGTCGGGGAATAGTTAAACGTACCTTGATAGGTGCAACGCGTGTTTTTGCAATAATTAAGTAGGTTCTTACCGCTTTTTGGGTATCAGTAAATGAAATATATACACACGCTGCGTATGCGCGTTCTGAAGCATCTGAAAATCCGTGTAGTAGAATACGTCCATCACAATTCGCAAAGGCATGGCGAGGAAAAGAAACCTGGGATAAAACCGGCAACTCACTTGTAAAACTTTCCCAAGCATTGGCTATTTCAATTGGAGGGTTTTCGTCCCACTGAACGCCAGCAATCCACAAGCATTGCATCAAATATTTTGCGTACAAGGTAACCGGAGACAGAAACCCTAATGGATCATAAATTTTTGCAATATCCGATAGAATCGATCTTTTGGTACACTTGCCGCTAGAGGTTTTGACCTGAAACGAGAACTCGTCTGATCGCGGATTCCATTGTAACCCAAGAACTTTAGGCTTCTTGTCGTTCTCCATCTCAGAGAAAGATACGTTATCGAGCCGCTCACCATCAGAACATGGCGGCTGCACCGCAGCGAGTACCGCTCGAGAATTACTATGCCATTTACGCAACTCAAATCCAGCAGATTTACATAACTCTATAAGTTCGCTTTGTAAGACCAGAGCCTTAGACTCTTCACTTTCGCCGGACACCACATCATCGACAAAAACCTCATTTAGCAACACTTTTGAAGCTAAACCAAATCTCTCCGCCTCATCCAACGCGAGCTGTTTTAAAGTTCGTATCGCAAGATATGGGGAGGAGGTTACTCCAAACGTCACTGTGCGTAAACGATAGTCCTGCAAGGGGACTTCTGGGGAAGTTCGCCAAACGATGCGTAGGTAATCACGATCGGCCTCTCTAACAAGAATATTGCGAAACATCTGTTTAATATCTGCTGTAAAGGCAATGGGGTGTATGCGAAACTTAAGTAATACATCTACTATATCCTGATGTAATTTAGGACCGACATGTAGGACGTCATTCAATGAAAGCCCGTTTGAAGACTTACTACCAGCATCGAAAACCACTCTCATACGAGTAGTTTCACTTGATTCTTTGACCACGCAGTGGTGAGGAATATAATAATTGGTTTTCGGTTGATCAGAATTTTCGATAATAGGTTCCATGTGATCAGAGTCCAAATATTCTTGAAGACAAGCGTGGTACTCTGCCTTGAGTGTGGGATTCCTTTCTAATCTTAATTCTAGTTTTTTAAATCTCGAAATCGCAATGTTTCGAGACTCGCCTAGCTGTGGAGCGTCGGCTTTGAAGGGGAGAGCGACTACGTAACGGCCTGTCTCGTCACGAAAATGAGTATCCTCAAAAATCTTTTCGCAATAAACCTCATCCGGAGTGAGGGTACGTTTCTCATTTACTGACTCTAATTCCCAAAATCTTTGTAAGTTTATGTCGTTGTCAAACGAGCTAAAACAGACCTGGAGTGTACTTTGAACCGTAGGTTCGAAATCAAGTTTACCCAACAACAAATAACCAAACACGCTGTTGATTGCGAGTGGAGATCCGGGTGAGCCCTTGATCACATCACCGAGAAGAATTTGGGATAGTATATCCGCACCTAAAAGCATTTCAACTGACGACGGAGTATGAAATGTAGGATCAGCTAAATTCAAATTTTTCAAGTGTGACCACCCCTTTACTGGCAGTGGTACACTTGGCATTTGCGAAACCAGCTTAGGTAAAATCAATGCCTCAACCCGTATTCTTGGTTGTGCAATATTCACGGCAGTAATATCAATCGAAACTGAACCTTTAGGCTGGATGGGTTTGCCTCCACCAATACCAACCACAGGTATACTAGCTTGCCGGCGCGCTAACCCCAGCCGTTGTACACAAGCCTCCGTAACAAATGACGCCTGGCTGCCTGGGTCTACTAGACATCGCACCGTGCATTGTTTTTGCGCTCCTATGTACATATCAATAAGGGCCGTGGATAACAAAACCAAAGAATTACGTGTGGAAGGGTAATTGTGAGTCTCGCATGCTTTTACCGATGACAACACGTGAGGGATATCGGTCGGTATCGGTTCTGACAAAGACTCGTAGCTCGACTCGTCCGTAATCGGTAAGGAATGGGCTTCAACATTGATAACTTCATTTTCATTGATAACAGGAAACGCTTTAGCCTCCAAATGTAGTAATGAGTGATGTCGTCTTTGACAAGAGCGGCAAACAAAACTAGATTTACAAAATTTAACAGTATGACCTAACGTCAAACAATTAAAACAAACATTTCTGTCACGTATAAGATCGTACCTATCGGACGGCGTCATATTCAAGAATTTGTTACATTTCGTCAACGAATGTTGAGCATCACAACATGGGCAAGACTTGTCCTTATTAACAGTAAGCTTAGGCTTAGAATCGCCCGTCGCCTCGACGTCGGCGGCGGCGGCGGCGCATCCGCCGTCGGTAACTGCAGCGAATGTTCGACGAGCCGTCGACTGCGGCGGCGGCGCCCCGCTGCCGCCCGCGCGGTTGGTACTAGCGCGCAATGTTCCCGCATGTTCTATATTAAGCGAATTATTATTATTACTCGACGCCATCTCAAAAGCACATAGATCCCGTTCAATAAATGTGACCAAGGAATCGACATTAGGAAAATCGGAGGGGTTATCGAGAGATAACTCATAACGAGTACGGATCGCGTTAGGTATTTTACGAAGTAAAATATTTAGTAAAATAAAACTCCATTCTTTAATCGGTAGGCCCATCATTTCCAAAGCCTTAATATTTTCTTGATATGTGTTCAACAGCTGACGAAGTTTCGCTAATGACCTGTCGGTACAATGTTCTATATCAAGTATCTTATCCAGGTGTTTGTTTGCAATAATTCTTTTATTTTCGTAGCGCGACTGAAGGGTATTTAATGCCACTGAGTAGTTTTCGTCAGTAATAGGAATGGACTTAATTAAATTATAAGGTTCGTTTTTCAAAGTTAGTAATAAATATCGAAACTTCTCAGCAGCGGTGTACGCGTTGTTCGTATGTACCATAGAACGAAATAGATCAATGTACGACGGCCAGTCAGTCGGTTCACCGGCAAAGGAAGGCAGTGGCAGAATAGGTAACTTATGTTGCGGTGAACAACAACCAGGATTGACCTGTGACGCGTTTGGACTCAGATTGAAAATAGTACTCCTACGACTGCGTCGCCACTCGTCCTCGGATCTTTTTATATTATTCAGAATCGATACTATAGAATAGTAGGTATCGTTAAATTCAGAACGTAATTGTAACTGCGCATCTCTGTCAAAGGTTTTTAATTTGAACTGAGCCTTTTCAATCTTTGTTTGAATTTTAAGAAACTTTCTTTGTTGTGTAACCAGATCAACACACCTAGATCTAAACAATTCTTCGTCTGAACTAGCTAACTCCAGTGTTCTTTTTAACTCGTTAAAAATAATGTCACGTTCGAAAATATCTTGTTCTATTTGCACTGCCGCCATTTTGTTGAGTAGGTAGGTACTATGCACATGCACAAGTAATACAACGCAATTAGATAAGAACGTAAGCAATTTGAACAACACAATCAACGAGATACAAATATCCGTCTCGAATGGACCAAATTATGTTACAGGGAAGACTTGGCAACTCACCTTAGATCGCCTTTTGCGAAGCTTACTGGTATCGTGTTGGAATCAAGTAGGTAGCTTGACCACGTTGCCGGTGAGGTGAAATTGTCTGTTTTCTTCCGCTGCCACACAACACACCACAGTCTCTCGGTCGTATGTACCCCGGGGTATTGTTCGTAATTAAGGAAAACACTGAAATCCACGCTAGGAGCAATATATCCAATTTTAACGAATTTTCACGAGGAAGACTACTCCATAGGGCAATCGCACGCGAACCAACAGTGGCGTCCCGGTGTAGAGGGCGCCACACACCAATAAGAAAAAAGAACCTACACTAAAGGGTTGCCAGTCAAAACAATATAAACAAAAAAGTATCTGGGTGATTGTGTTGCCCTTACATAAGTTTACAGTACGTAACAGCCACAAAATACATAATAGTACTTAAGTGCAGCTTTGAAATTTACATAGGTAGTTTAAATTAAAATCTTAGTAATAATAAATTGTCTGTACTTTCTATTCTAGTTAATTTTTTTTATGAATTAGAAATCTGTCGACATCGCACATTGTAAGAGGGCCCTAACCATTATATAGTTAGACGATCACGATTACAAGTAGAATAATGTAAATTATTAGTATTAGTAACGACTAATATTTTAAAATAATTGTGTAACGACCCAGTATGGCTATTTACCTATGTCACTTATTTTTTTATATTAACTACGAAAAAAAATATACAAAAGTCTTATGTAAATAACACCCTAAATTGAGCATCCAGCAGGAAGCGGAAAACAAGGATTCTCTAGTTTGCGGTGAATAAAGGAGCTCTAGCTAGATGCCTCTGCAGCCGCGTCCGCCCCGCCCATCCGCCCGGCGCTGTCGTCGGCCTACACTGATGTTGGTGGCGATTTTATATCACTTTTTAACAATTTAAATTCATCGGTTAACAAGCTAAATTTATTAGATGTAGATGCTAAGCTTACATGTTTAAAAAGAGCATCTAGACATTTGAACAAATTATAATTGCCTATTACTTATCGGCAGATAGGGCAAGTAAACTATTATAATAAGGTATCCTGTTCTTGAGTGTGCTCAACAGACGAAAGACCTTTTAGACATTATCAAATGTGATTTATTGATCTCAGAGTAAAATCTGAAATCAATACAAAAATTTATATAATATTTATAGGATAGCGTTCTTGTCAGTAATAGACAATTCAAAACAATTCATTAATCTTATCAAAAAAGACGTCCATTTGTGGACCTCTATTATTTGTCATAATGATTCAAAATGTATTCATATCATATATCAAAAAACTTTTTTTATTTTATTTAATACTAGAGGCTGCCCCGCGGTCTCACCCGCGCAGATTTCTCATAAACACAAAAATCCCGTTTTTTTCCCGTTCCCGTTGGAATTTCAGGAAATCCCTTCTTAGTGCTCACCTACACTCCCCAAGGAACCCACGTGCCAAATTTCAGCTTTCTACGCCCAGTAGTTTCGGCTCTGCGTTGTCTGTTAGTCAGTCAGTCAGTCAGTCAGTCAGTCAGTCAGTCAGTCAGTAACGGAAGAGTTTTATATATATTGATATGATACAAGATATTATTTTACTTATTTAAAGTAAATTAGACTATTTACTCTAATTGGTATTTACCTTATTTGGTAAGGTATTCTATACCGCAAGAGGCGAAGTAGTTCAGGGGATCCACCAATGGCTCAGGCAAACAAATGTTATATTGTACTCCCGTAACCTTCTCAATTTTGTCTGACATTAAATGGGGTCTGCCTACTCTAGTTCTAGAGCCTCTATATCAAAGTGATATATAAATAAATCACTTAATACCTCGGTTTCCTGCATATGCGTCATGCACTTTATACACTCATCAAGATTAATGGATAATCTAAGCTGCTTCTGCACACCGGGCGCATTATCAAATATTTACCAAAAATAGATTTACTTATTAAAATGTTTCGCCTAATATCGGTACCGAAATAAGGTCCCGTCGCCAGCTACGGCCGCTCACTGCCTCGCGCGCGCGTCTCCGCTCGGCGCAGGGGACGCGGCAATTTGTCCGGGGATTGCATTGTCCCAGAGACACCTGGATTCTGGATTCGGTTAGCGAGCGCTACCCACCTCCTTCGAACAAGATTTGTACGTTACTCCCGCGAAATTGTCAACCGAGAATTTCGAACGAATTGGATCCTTTAAATATAAACTTTCTGTAACAGTCATAAAAGTTTTATAATAGAGCCGAACCTTATAAGATGGTATCGAAAGAAAGTTGTATGAAATTCGTTAAGACATCAAGATGGGATTAGTAGCAAGCGGACCGAAACTTTCTCCCGCATTATTAACTTCTCAAAACCTCAAATCTGCTCCGATATTACTTTGGTACTTATCAGTTGATCTATGAAAGTTAATTAGTTTCATCTGAAGGGTTAACATGTCTTGGCTAATTTAAATTGATTTAGATTTAAATAATGTAGATATCTATTGATTTTAGAAAGTCTGTTGATTTGGATCGGGAAATTTGGGAAAGAATTATGTTGTAGCTGTGAAAACTGTGTATATGCTAAGCCCCGACAATGGAACACACATTTCCATCTCATACATCTTGTTACATTAAAATGTTTATGTAGAGATAAGTGTTATTTTCTGCGGCGGGGCACGCAAGGCACGGCACATTAAATCTTTAGCTTTCATTCCATTCTGGGCTAGTAACAAAATGAAAATTTTCTAAATTTATATATAGAAACCTATAATAATGTAATGTAGAGAAAGTTTTTTGTAATTTTTTTTAAATTATTTTAGTACACTATACACGGTTACTTTTTTATCGTGAAAGAAAATTTAACACATGGTAGGCTTAGTTATTAAGGACTGATTCCTGAGAACAAAATTGAAAAAACAATTATCAGTGTTCAAGTGAAAGTCCTTCGAAAGTTTTCGTAAAAAAAAACTTAAAACGATTTGTCGAATCAGAGCAAGTAGTGAGTAGAGGAGGTGACTACGGTTGATTAGCTAGTGCCAGACGAGTCAGGGGGTGGAGGGCAATGCGCGGGGGGCTGAATAAGGGGTCCTTCGGCTTTAAATAAGATTTTTTTATTTTAGAAATTCTCACAAAAAATCAAAAGGAAAAAAAAAAATATTCGAGTCATATATCATGCAAAGACTTAGTCCTGAAAGTTTCCGCCACGATAAAAAAGTAACCGTGTATAACTTTAAATTTTAGAGCTTAAAACCCACCCGCCTTCACACCTTTTAGACTTAAATCACTGGGTGGGACCCGTGCCTAAAGGGACGACCCATTAAGGTTTTACAATCATTTTTTTTTAAATAAAAATTCTGTCCATCAGTTGGTAAATTTCATTAAGGTATTTAATGTTTAACTGATCGTTTTTCAACGCTCCAGTAATAACAAAAATCAACAGACGCTCAACGCTAACGAGACACGTAATACGATAACCATCAATTACGATCATCGATTGAACGATTGGTCGAAATACAACGCTGATTGTGACTCCACGAAACGTGAAATTAAATAAAGCTATGCCGAAATGAGTCTATAGAATTTATCTTTGAAGCCTGCAAACAAATACTTGATAACCAAGGTTATAATTATTAATTTAATGATATTTTATTATAATGTTCATCAGTCGAAAAATTACAGCGGGAGTTGTAATGGCGTTCTACTTTAAACGAAGTTGCAGGGCGTTATATTTTTCTCATACCTATATCTAAAAAAACACCAATGTTTTACAAAAACGAAATTAAATTTGGATCACAATTGGTTTCAAGAATTCGCCCCGATTAGAACTGTTATGTTTAACATTTTGATTTTTGTCCCAGGATTGACGAATATAATCCATAAAAAGAAGTCAAAATTGTCTAGGTAGAGTGCGTGCCAGCTAAGTCTGCGCTTGGTCAAAATATAAACCAACTAGAGGCTGCCCCGCGGTATTTCCCGCGCAGATTTCTGATAAACACAAAAATACCGTTTTTTCCCGTTCCCGTGGGAATTTCGGGAAATCCTTTCTTAGTGCTCACCTACACTCCCTAAGGAACCCACGTGCAAAATTTCAGCCCGCTACGCCCAGTAGTTTCGGCTCTGCGTTGTCTGTCAGTCAGTCAGTCAGTCAGTCAGTCAGTAACGGAAGAGTTTTATATATATAGATTAACAATCAGCCAGTCAAATATAAATTTGTTTTGAATGGCGGGAGGTTTACAGTGGCGTCCTCAGACGCGCGCAGACTTAGCTGGTGCGGTTTTAAGGTGCGCACAATGTATCCAAGTTTTAAATCATGGAGGTGCCAAAAAACCTCTTTGTCGATATTTACCTGCACAAAGTTGTGATTCGATTTCGAATAAAATTTATTTCACAGGTCAGAGAGAGAAATGTTGCTTTTTCCGAGAAGATAACTCAAAATATAACGGATTTGCGTAAAATATGTGAACCCTTTTGTATGCTAATACGATCCTATTGTTCGTGGATTGAATTTTCGGGTTATCATGGTTAAAAATGAATTCATGACAGATAGGCGTTATGTTATATGATATTAAGTGGCATTTAAATAGTATAATATGAAATTTTAAACTTAGAACAAGTTTATTTAGCGTGATTATTCTCTAGCTGGGCAAAGACACACTTTCATCAAACACAGCTTTGTCCTGAAGAATTATAGCCAGTAATAACGGAATAGTTCTTAAACTTTAAAGAACAATAAGAGAATTTGTAAACGTTTTATTTTCAAACCAATTGTTTTCTGTCGCGGCGACGGTTTTCTTGGTCAGATAAAGTGTCCTCAATATAAAGTTTTAAAATCGTGCTAGATGTGACTGAGTCGGCACATCCTGTATTTAAGGTTATTCGCATTGATTACAATACAGTTATAGACATAGGAGAACGATTCACTGCAATAGATTGAGAGAGTTAATAAAAATGTATATTTACTATTAATTAAATAAAATAAAAAAAATAGCCGTATGTATATTGATGTGCAATAAAGTGAAGACCCAAGATTTAACGAAAAGAGGTAAATCAAATTCAAAATTTTAAATTCAATGTTCTCATTAGACAGCATCATTAGTTGGTCATTGTTTTCATGAAATGAATAAAAAACGACTTGTACCGAAATTTAAATAAGAAGGATTTTCGTTCATCCTTACTTTTCATCACGAGATGAATAACTTGCTTGGTAATTAATTTGTTTGTTTGATTACAACTCTACGCGAGAGAGTGACAAATCATCAAACGAAATTACCTAAAGAAACTTTCTTCAAGTCGAATCGCGAGATATTTACAGAGTTAACTTCCTGCCAAATAAACTTTGTTCACTAAAGATAAGAGACCGATGGAAAGCAATAAATTAATCTTGAGTGGCCTCGTGCTAACACTCAATTGAGTGATTTTATTAAATAAGTTATGTACCTAGTATAGGTAGGTGGATCTTGATTTACATACCCTAACTTGAACGTCATCGATTGTTCTACTACCAAAAAACTCTTTTTTTGGAACATTTCTAAAAAAAAACTGAATTGAGAATCTCTATTCTCAATTCAGTTTTTTTAGAAATGTTCGAGCTACATCACGTAAAATTTACTCATTGCAATCCATTTATGAGTAATTATTTTATTTTTATTTATTTTATCAGTAAAATATCTTCGAAAATCAATGTGGAAAAAATTGAGTTAATTATAATATTTTTTAAAGGTTTAATTAAGCAAATTAATAAACGATTGGCACGTGTTTCATATTGCGGCGGACAACTATTTTTGTTCAGCAAATTGGATAAACGAACCAATTAATAAAGTGACTCACCACACGGGAACAGATGTTGGTAAGTCTAGCATAAAACGAACTGAGGAAACTAATGGGAACTGTTTTGCTGACCCGGCGGTAGGAGCAAGGAGTCGTGCTAATGAAATTAACTTTGCCGGGAAATGGTTCGCGAGGTTCCTATGCGTACAGTTGCAGTTGTGAAGCCCTTGTTGCGTAATTATCTGTTTCTCTCTCGATTCACCCATTCTTCTCCGTACTGCTTCTCTAGCATATTCTTTTTTTTTATTTTCATCTCCAAATAGGTAAAGTACTTTCTTTGAAATATCATGTTGGGTATTATTTATAATTTACCACGAACCTGCCAATAGCATATTACAAAGACTAAATTACGTTCCGGCGTGAGCACAGAATGCAAAATAACGAGATAAAGATGTACTAACCTCCCGGGAAATTACTCGCCAAAATCTCGCGCAGCCTATAGCCCGCCTTTGTGCCTCGAATCAATTCCCGTTACTTATCTGCATATTTTATAATGCGAAACGAAGTGACGGAGACAAACCATTGGGAATACCTCTTTACTCTTGATTTTTGGAATTTAACTTATAAAGATTAATGTTGAGCTAAAGTAATATTAAAGATGTATAAAAGTAATAAGTACAACAATAAATGTCATAATTATATATTAGAAACACAAAAATAAATCCATAAAATAGTTAAATCTAAACAAAATTTAAATAATTTTACAAGTACCTATACTACAAATACAACAACAGGTATACCAAGAACAAGCATGCATTAGATACATATGAGTTGTGTATCCATTATGCAAAACAGTAAGTCTAGTAATCTTTTAAAGTGTCTAAACTAAAGGCAAACGAGCCTTGGCGACAAGGCCAATAAACCTTTATTATACTGGAGCGTTGCTCTAACTTCTAGGCATTGTCTGGCCGGAGAGCACGCACGAGAGCAAAGAGTGTCCCCCCTCTCTCTCCTCGCTTTCCGCGGTCGTGGGGATGAAAGCCTCTGAGAGTGCTGTAGATGCAGGGCTGCGCCGGTTGGTGTACTTTACTCACTTTTATTACGAATCGCTTATATACAAAACATTCATCTATAATTTTAAGTACTTAAGCTAAAACGAATTTGTAATCTTTAACATTTATTTCAGAATATGAATTAATCTACAGATTTGTTTCTTCAATAAAGAAAGATTTTGTATACATTGAGATTGTAAATTTATTTAACAATATATGAAATCACACCAATAATAGGTTGAGTATAGTCTTCAGCAAACTAGTTATTGGTTGTATGTTATAGTTTGCTTTGTTGCTTAACAAGAAGCTAGCATTCTGTAAAGTTTCAACACATTCTCTATTGCACAAATTAATTTAACAAGCTTACTGAGATGATAACCCTCTCCGTACTACTTGGGCATTTCCCGCGTTTTGTTGGAGATGCTCTAACTTCCAGAGCAACTGGCGGAGCTCGAACCGCAATAGGATTAGCGACAGACTTAGAGGCCGCGGATACCCAGTTTGTATTCTGACTCCTGAAGTGGAGTAATTCGATTATTTACATTCGTAGTCTACAGCAAAGTCACGACTTAACAAGACCTCGAGTCTCTTTAGCAATTATGCAGTTATCCAATATCCAATGGCAGTTGAATATTATAAATTTAGTGTCACAGGCTCAGTGGCAAAATGGCAACAGTTAGGAATCGAATCAGATAGGAATAAAAATTATTGTTGGCGATTTATAAAAAAATAGTGTTGTCACGAAATTGTGTTATCATTTCGTGGAAAATATATCTGTTTAATTAATGATCAGCCTGTGCAAATAAATAATAAAAACAGTTTACTGCTGATTGCCATAATAAGACACTAAAGTACGGCAAGCAATAAAAAATGCAAGCGATAGAAATCGATTGTAATGATCGTAGCAGTTAAAACTAGACGTGGCTTTGAAATTGTCAGCGAATGGCACACACCGGTACATTCAGTAGTCGGCACTCGGCAGCACCAACAACAGACTCGATGAAGTCCACGCCCGCCGCCGCCGCCGCCGCGCCTCGTGCAGGCAATCAGGGCCCTTTTCAATTTGCTGACGAGCGGTGAAGCGGGAACAAGAGGTGCATTGTATTGTCATGACGGCGCTGTGACGCCGCTGCTATCGGATTTGTTTCAAAGCGATCGGAAAGAGCCAATTTGAGTTCTTCTGTTTTAATCCTTGTGAAATGTGTAAGCCTTTATTCTGCTTGGGCTCGTAGCCTTATCGCATTTTAAAAAATATGTAAATTTTTACTTTTCTAATTAAGTAATTACTTTCAGAGGGTTCGCAACCCAAAAATCGACTCTGTATTATTATCAATTCCTTTTACTGTTGAAATAAATTTTCTATACTAGTGAAGCCGGTCCGAAAAGCGTTTGCGCCCTGAAAAATATAGATGAGATCATTTGAAGTGTTTCAAGAGTTCAAGTTATCAGATTTGAATTAAGAAATGAGACTTACATCAATACAAGCCTGCATTAGTCCATCGGGAATATCAAAAACGGCTTTCACGAATGTTGACACAGCCTGAAATAGGATAAAACAACATGTTGACAAAATTAGCAATGACTGCGATATTGCGTTATTTTTTATTCAAATTAAACTTTAAATAAACCAATTTCACCCCCATTGAATAACTATAATGTTTGCCTGTTCTCCTTAGTTTTCGGGAATGGTACTTTCAAGTCAACTCTTTGAATATGAACTCACCCCAGCAGGAGTGGCGGCGGCGGCGGCGGGGGTGGTGGTCTCCGGCTTGGCGGTAGTTGTGTTGTTCAACCCACTGACACACGCCACCATCACCACCAAGCATAGCAAAACCCACGCACTCCTCATTGCTGCCAGTTACTTTATGTTTAAAATCTACATCCAACAACGGCTTTATATTAGATTTGAAAAAATACATATACCTATATACAAATTTGTGTAGTCATGCTTAATGCTTTTATAACCGATTTGTTTTACATAACTTACACAATATTTACAAAAACATGTATAGGGTATTCTCTCATTCGTTGCCAAGTCCTGAATTCTCGATATGTCGCATTGCAACCTTAAAACATAGAATTATCAAAGCATGCTGAGTTTGCCTGTAATAGGGTTGCACCATTGGGCGTAGCGGGCTGAAATTTTGCACGTGGGTTCATGGGGAGTGTAGGAGAAATAATTTCCCGAAATTTCCATGGAAACGGGAAAAAACTGGATATTTGTGTTTATGACAAATCTGCGCGAGTGAAACCGCGGGGCAGACTCTAGTATTATATAAGTTTTGTGCTAACCTGTAGGCAAACCTTAAATAATAAATAAATAAAAGCAATGCAGTAGGTTGATACCCAATATGTAAATTTTATAGAAAAGATAAATAACTCGTTATTGCTCTAAATATTTCAGCAAACAAGAGCATATAAGAACGTCGATAAAATGACACCTTACGGATCTAAACGATAAGATAATCTGCTAGTTTTTAGCCTATAGCCTTGTACTCTTAAAGTAATTGGTTTCAAATGTTCAGAATTGATAAAAAATATATTATAAAACTATGTTCTGAGGCAACTATCGTGAGTTTACTATGACTGGAGTAGTCATAGTAAACCTTGAATTTAAAATGGGGTTTGTGGAATTCGTCTTGGTTCATCAATGCGAAAAATGCACAGTATTTTTGGCGCCATATTTTTTACGAAGAATAGTTACAAATTAGTAAAATTAGAACATTTAAGAATATTATAACGAAAACATGAGAAGACAATAATAATTCTTCATTGTAATTTTAGTAAAGGGACAAAAAATTTATGCCTTTGAATAGCGTTACCATTTATAGATAGACTGGTGGAGAGAATTTCGGTAAAGTACTTGCACGGAATCCACATCGCGGTGGGTTGCAGTTTAGGTCAGTACGAATTGATTTGGTTCAGTAAAATTTTGTCCTATGTCGCTGCGTTTTCGCGTTACAGCGGATTGAACTTGTCAAAAAAAAAAAACTATGCTAAATCATTTGCACGTGTCTGCCTTTGGGGTACATGGTTACAATCACCTTAAAAACAAAGAAAATCGAAGAGGCAGACACTTAGGGCTCTGCGTTTTCATGGGACGGAGGTGCAAAAATGTGTCTGCCTCTTCAATTTTACATGTTAACAGGATGGCTGTTATCACCAGCCCCAGAGGCAGACACGTGCAAATGATTTCGTAGAGTTTTTTTTTTACATTTTTGAAACCTTGTCAATTAAAAACGCAGAGCTATCATGGTGGCAGACGCGGTCCTTGATGCATGTAAGGTATTATTATCGCTATTAATAGCGTCTGCCAAGCGTGCAAATATTTTTTTTTTTAATCATAAAAATAAAGTCAAAAATAACTACAAAAGTCAGAGCCCTAGATGTCTGCCTGGCGGTTTCCTTACTCTGAGGTCTGCCTCTTCGATTTTACGTGTTAACAGTATGACTGTTATCATCAGCCCCAGAGGCAGACACGTGCAAATGATTTAGTAGAGTTTTTTTTAATTACATTTTTGAAACCTTGTCAATTGAAAACGCAGGGCTACCATATTGGCAGACGCGGTCCTTGATGTTTGTTAGGGTATTATTATCGCTATTAATAGCGTCTGCCAAGCGTGCTTATTATTTAGAAAATTTGCTCGCCACCTTTAGCCGATAAAATCCATTAGGCGATAAAAGGTCAATCGGTACTTACCAACTGTATGCCATCATGAAGCGGCGCGTCTTATATCGAACACATTTTTAGGGTACCGTGAAAAACTAGAAACCCTTATAGTTTCTGTCTCATTAATTTTTTTAGGAACTATTTAACTGTACTAAATGTTTATTTTACAGTACTAAAATTTTTCCCACATTCCGCAGACGCATATCTTACAGTGCCTAAAAAATATAAATTTCCACAGTAAACCTCAGATATTCCAAGCGCCTACTATTAGCTTATAGCTATGCGGAATCCCAAATTGAGCGTGGCTTACCACGTGCTTGACAAATTTTAATGTAGGTAACTTGCTACATAACAAATTTTGAACAAAACACCAATTGGTATTATGGTAAGCATTTAGAAAAAAATATATTTGCGAGCAACCTTAAAAAAGAAATTACATGGATAGTTTGTTTTTTAACCGACGAAAAAACAAAAAGGACGAGGTTCTCAATTCGTCGCGTATATATATATTTTTTTTTTTTATGTTTGATCACGCATAACTTTTTACAGTGTGGACCGATTTTGATAATTCTTTTTTTAATCGACAGGGTATACTTTGAAGTTGGTCCCAAAAAAATTTGGAAATAAAATTCCCACCCTAAGGGTGGGAAAATAGGGGTGACTTTTTGGTCGGCGGGTCGATTTATCCACTCACAGGTTGCATTTCCGTGTTACATTATAACTTTTGATCCCTACTTACAATATCTTTGGAAATGAAATAAAATCAGCCGAAAGACGTCCACTGCTGGACATAGGCCTCCCTCACAAATCGCCTCACCGACCGGTCGTGATCGAACCTCATCCTGTTAGTCCCTCAACCTTCACCAGGTTGTGTGGCCACCTTGTGGGGTGCGACAACCCTGTGAAGGGTGATTAGCTGAAGACAAAAAAATTTGCCCAAAAAAAACTGAAAAGCAAAAAATAAAAACTTTTTATAAAAAAATTAAACCGCCGAAAAAACTGAAACGCATTAAACAATAGGGAAACATTTTCTATTAGGCCTTAATTTACTCACTTCTTAAAGTAATTTTGGATTACCAAGAAATTTTGAGTCGGTGCCACAGAATCAACGAATAAAGATCACTAAATTACCTGAAATTCAAAGAAATAACCGAAAAACGTATGCCGCTGCGCATCGCGCTTTACATAGATAATGAATTTGCTTGTGTGGTGTGGCGCCGACTTAAAATTTCTTGGTAATCCAAAATTACTTTAAGAAGTGAGTTAATTAAGTCCTAATAGAAAATGTTTCCCTATTATTTAATGCTTTTCAGTTTTTTCGGCGGTTTAATTTTTTTATAAAAAGTTTTTTTTCCTTCAGATTTGCTTCGGCCAAATCAATATAAAGTATTTACTCCATAACGTTGCATTATGGTCTCACTCGCTACGCTTAAAATCCTGGATAGCGACAAAATAGAATTATCAGACGTTTCAGGAAAAAGAGCGTAGCCGAGCGGCTTTTATCATTTTTTTCAGATTCCACGGCAAGTTAAAAAGTTACAATGGATATATTGAATTTCGTAGACAGACTTTTTCGCTAAAATGTGTATTGTGTAAGTTTACAAAAACTGAATGTGAACTAAGTTTTAAAACGAGGAGAACTAATTAATATCATAATCTAGTATTGTCCCACTGCTAGGCTGAAGAAAAGATAACTTATCCCAGTAAGTAATATATTGTATGGCTCCATTTTACATTGGTACGACATTAGGCTGTGCGTTATATTAACGACATTAGCAGATCAAAAGGTCTTTGAAAAAAATATCCGAAAAGAGGGCAAAAGTAACTTCCTTAACTGATTCAATACTTACTTGACTTTCACGCGGCTAGCAAACAAATATTTAGCTTCGGCTTCAGGCGAGAAAATTTTGTATTCATTCGGGGGAAAGGAATAAGATTGCCAACCGATTCAAATTTGTATATCATTTTGCTTTTGCATTCGGTTTTCCGATTGATTTGGTATTTTGATTCCATTCGAGGAATAACTAAGTCCGATGGGGACTGGGATCATTTCTCAATATACCTACTGTTTACTTGCACGCAATTTAGATGCGGAAGCGTGTTGGTGTGGCCCGGCCTGCTTCCGTCCCGCGGCGGCGCGGAGGCTCGGCAAACTCGTTTCTCTCCTATTTAAACCAGTTCGTAACACAATTTGAGCAACCGGTTTACGATTCGGGAAATTCCTCTTGCCTTATCCTTTCACGTAGAAAATTAAATGTCTCACGGATACAGCCGCGACTCGTGGTTTTGAATTTGGCAGTTGATCCACCAGTTTACGGTTGTGTATTATGAAACTTTATTAGCATTTACATACAGTGGATAGGTGAGATTTGCTATTATAATAAAATACATAATATTTTATGATTTTTACACCTAATGAAGAAAATATTGTGAAAACGTTTCTGCCGTAATTTATAATCCTAAGTTTCCTAAATCCTACCTAACTATACTATAAATTTAATAGATACATCTAAAAATTCAATAATTGTACTCTTTTCCTTGACCATAGTAATGATTCAGCAGTCGCGCTCGCGCTGATTCTGTTTGCCTTCTTTGCTTCGGAGTGATGCAGTGCGGATGCTGCATTTCCATAAAAGCGTCCATTAACCACAGCTTCGCTAAATAAAAATCAATAATGTCCGAGTGGTCGAGAACTCGCACGGGCCGGACTGGGCCCACCCACTACTCGCCTGAAACGTACCGTACTTATAAAACGCATTAACAGTTCTCTGTTGCTGATGAAGCATTACGTTTTTTTAATTAACGCTGAAAAATAGATGCACCCTGGTAAAAGCTTAGAGTGCGGCGAAACCCAGATGCGGGACTTTTTAACAACCTAACTTGTGTGCAGTGCAATAAAACTTGCATGTCTGAGTCCGCCAAATAAATATTTTAGCAAACAGTCCCTATCGCAACATTTTTGTTTAAATATTAATAAACAGAAAAAGTAGATTTTGTATGTTTGTTGTTTTGTGTAGGTACATTGCGTAGAATGCAAGTGTAAAATTAACAGTGCAAAGGCCAAATCAGTTCGAGATGGACTAAAAAAGTCACAGAGAATTTAACTTTACATATTCAGCAAGCAAGTTACATTCACATTCATTTATACAAAATTAGGGAACCGCCGACGGCAGAGGCGGCCGCGGGCCGCGCACCTGCTTCCGGCCGCACGGGCCCCTAACTCAGCAAATCCAACGGAACCCGCACCGCTACATTTAATTCCAACAGTCGTTGCGGTTTTTCATTCTTGATTCACTCATATCTACTACTGTATTAAATAAGTCTTTCTCCGTTAGACTTAATTTTATTAGAAAATCTTTCTCGACATCCAAACCTGGCGTTTCTGAATTGGGTAGTGCACCCTTTCTCATTCTGCTGAATCCTCACGAGATTTCATTGCCTCATTTATAAAGTTTAAATGATTTATTCGTTAGTTCGTTTTAAAGCCGCTCTTCCTTATGTCTTTTCAGGACATTACATTTCAAAGTATGATCATTTAAATGCTTAAATGCACTAAGTTAGATAATATTGAATGAAATGACCTTATGACTTGGCCAATACAGTAAATAACAGTCTTGGTGAGTATGTTGCATTGCAGCAGCGACATGTAATGTTTATTGCTGGCAGTATCGTGTCGAATGCAAGGCGTTAATCAAAGCTGATACCGGCGCGGCGGCGGTCTGCGGCTCTGCCCAGGGGTTCCGCGCCGCTGCCCCTGCATAAATCCCGGACCTGGCTAGCTTTGTAAACGCTCAAGACGCTCTGGTACTTGCTCCAGCCAGACAACACATGTGCTGATGTTAATGAGTCTTTTGTAATAGTACTAGTCGACCCGGCGAAATTCGTACCGCCTAACCCATTACTATTTTGTGCATGTATTATACTTATAAACCTTCCTCGTTGCGTAGTTTTAAATATTTAAGCATCCATAGGGACAGACGCGGAAAGCGACTTTCTTTTATACTATCAATATATATAAAACTCTTCCGTTACTGACTGACTGACTGACTGACTGACTGACTGACTGACAGACAACGCAGAGCCGAAACTACTGGGGGTAGCGGGCTGAAATTTTGCATGTAGGTTCCTTAGGGAGTGTAGGTGAGCACTAAGAAAGGATTTCCCGAAATTCCCACGGGAACGGGAAAAAACGGGATTTTTGTGTTTATAAGAAATCTGCGCGGGAAAAACCGCGGGGCAGCCTCTAGTGTATTGATATGTATGTAATGTATGTGTATCGCTTTTAAATATTTCTTCTGTCTTTTTTTAATATGATTTAACGAGGCGTTTATACAATAGCTGACCATTATCTAACAAATGACATAAGTCTACCACTGAATAAAATGTATCAGCTAACTTTAAACTTTATTCGCCCTGACATCAACGGCAACCATGGTTACCAGCGATTTATCCAAGATCCTATTATAATGTTACGAAAATGAATGTAACAATAGAGAAATAATGAATGCTATAAGAATTGATGTAAATGTAACAGTCATTTTTAAATTGTATATTTTGTACAAGTCTGAAGTTAATGCTATAAATTCAATTTGAAACATTTGAATTAGGAAAGCAATAGCTTTGAATCAATCAGATTTTTAACCGACTGCATTAAAGGAGGTAATCAGTTTGATCTGTATGTATGTTTGTCTACGATTATCATGCGTTTGGCTGAACCGATTTTGACTGTTACATTCAGGAGAAGGTTTTAGTACCTATTTAACCGACTTCGAAAAAGAGGAAGGTCTCAGTTTATGTATGTGCCAGTTTAATGAAGGGTCCCTTTTTTATTATTAATGCAGGGTTGAATAATTTAACATGAAGACAAACATTGATCAATTTATGTGGGCATATTATTTAAACTATCAATTTGGCTTGAGGGTGGAATGGGCGCTCGACATAGATATGCAAACCGACCGCCGACAGGGCCACGACACAACACAACACGACACAACACGGGCCTGCGCCGCGCCGGCCGCGGCGCGCGACATGTCTGCGGTGCCTGCGGTCGCGTCCGCCGACCTCTACAATAGAACACACATTATTTCAACAACATTCCACCAAATAAACATTGATTGCTTCTGGTTTACAACGATATTTGCATTTACATTGCATTCAGGCAAATTTATATTGCTTATGATATGGCGGGATGATCTGCAACTATTACAACGATAGAAAGAAATATCTGGCCGGAGATAGAAAGTAGTGTAAGTCGAGGAAGAGGTCCTTGCCCAGCAATGGGACATAAACCCTGGCGGCGACGGCTAGGGAGAACATATCGATGTTTGTTTCCAAGCCTTTGCACTTGTCTGCACGTGTTTCGGGCCCCTAGTCACAAGTTCTACTTTATGTGTAGGTGTTTTTTTATACAGGAAAACTTCAATCACGTATCGCAAATGTTCTTGAAGGGAAATTGTTCTTTCCGTCGGACGGAAATTACCGTCAAGTGGTATATAGCCGCACCCGTAACAAATCCCAAATGCTTCCGATTGATCAGAGCACGCACCGCTCGGGCGAGGGCACTCTTCACTAATTGTTTAACCCTTGCAACTTGAGCTCCGTTTAGTTGCGTAATAGCTATCAACCCTTATTTGATACCACACTCCACATCCACAGTTATTTCAGGCAAGGCTAGTAACATATAATCAGGTTATTTTAAGGAAATGGACAAGATATAATTTTTTAATCATCAATATATAAAACTCTTCCGTTACTGACTGACTGACTGACTGACTGACTGACTGACTGACTGACTGACTGACTGACTGACTGACTGACAGACAACGCAGAGGCAAAACTACTGGGCAAAGCGGGCTGAAATTTTGCACGTGGGTAGTGTAGGGGAGCACTAAGGAATAATTTCTCAAAATTCCCATGGGAACGGGAGAAAACAGGATTTTTGTGTATAAGAGAAAAACCGCGGGGCAGCCTCTAGTGTAAAATAATTTCTTCGTTGTCCTTGGCATAAACCAATTTCATACTTAGCATATATTTCGTGAAAGATTGAAAGCAACTTGCGGAGGCTGCATTAAAGTTAGAATTCCTTTGGAATACTTATTTTACGGCTATTGGACTTTCCTTACTTTAAGGAGAACCCTTGATTTTGGTACCGAGATATTAAGGTACCGAGGTATTTATGCTATTTAACATTTAATTAACAATAGATGATTATTATGAAGCTGATGCTGCTATAAGTTGATGTGTGGCATACTGCACCATTTCCAGCTTGTACTTGCGATAAAGCAATATTCTGCAAAGCAATTGAAAATACACAAATTGAATGAACAACGATATCTCATATAAGGTCCAGTCTTGTAATTGCAACTATCTGGGCCCTATTTAATATAACTTACAATTCCACAATTTGTAAATTTTCTACAATTGTAAACTTGTAACTCTATTTTTTTATGAAACAGAAACTTGTAAATTGTAGCCTGTAAATTACAATTACAATTTTACAAATTACAATATTAAATAGGCCTATGGTCAACAACTATAACATATCTATAACTACAACAGGTATGACAGTTCTGCTACAAAACAACAGAAACAATATCATACCAATTCAGTAGGTACAATATTGAAGCAAGTTGAATTTGCCTGATAGTTGCTATAACAAGACTGCATTTTACCCGAATACATCGCTCGCTCGCTACCAACATCAGCTCCGTCCAGTTGCCCGCCCATCGGCTCCGAGCCACGTGTTCTACTTACGACAAATTTCGTTATCTGCCCGTGTGCCGCCACTCCACGGACCTTACTTCTATCCAATACGGAATCCTCTACGGAAACTGTTAGCGGAGCTCCAGCTTGCGACTTTTTTAATGACAACATTTATGAAAGAGAACGTGACACGCTTGTTTTAGTAGTATACACAACACAGACTTGCAGAATAAAACATACGATTAAATATAAAATTTTGATAATATTGTTTTATAACGTAATGTGCCTAGGATTGCGAGAAGTGGAGAAAGGGGAAGGAGGCATTTGCCCAGCAGTGTAACGCTACAGGCTGCAAATAACAATAATAATGTAGCTTTGATGTAATTGTTAACATTTCATCCATTTAAAAAAAAAAAATTGAAGTAAAATGATTGACAAATTAATTAAAAAGTATAGTCTGAACTTCATGAACAAAATACTTCTCGTAGTATTTAATTTGATTGAGTGGCTCTGTTATACATCAGCTCGGTATTTGAGAGTACTTATAAGAATAAAATTAAAAAAAAATTACGCTCGTTTGTTTGCCTATGTAATGTATGCTTTTTATGTGTAAGAAGTCTAGCAGCTGAAAGGGCTTTTTCCCCATTCGCCTGAAAATTTTCGCCCGAAATATTAAATTTACCCATTCGCCCGAATTTTAATAAAAAGTGCTCCCCATTCGCCTGAATTTATTTCATGAATAAAAAGCACCGTTACAGGTCACAAAATACAACGATTATACACGCAGGCAACAGATGCTTCAAATTCTTTATAACTTCCAAGATTCTGTTCCTAGTTTAGGGCTTATAATTTAATTTATCAAACGCGTAAATGATATTTAAGCGCTAATACTTTAAGCGTAATGTTCGCCGTATGTTTGACAACCTGAATCTTTATCTTATTGTCATTTAAAAATATAAAATATTGCTGATTATTTTACATAGAAAAATAACGGATTATTATTATTATTACGTACCTACATTATCCCTCCAGGTTTGTGACCTTTTTCAGTATAAATTGAAACTAGAATACCAATTATAAAACTTGAGATAAAAAAAGTGTCAAGTAGACATTAACAAATGGTAAACTAAGTATGTACTTACCTAACATGAGCAGCAAATACCACGCACCGAAAAAGTAGCTATCGTTGACACAAACTGGCGCTGTATCAATTAATACATAGTATAAAACAAAGTCGCTTGTCGCGTTTGTCCCTATGTATGCTTATATCTTTAAGTATGCAACGGATTTTGATGCGGTTTTTTTTAATAGGTAGAGTGACTCCAGAGGAAGGTTTATAAGTATGATACCTGCACAAGATAGTAAAAGTTTAGGCGGTACGAAGTTCGCCGGGTCGACTAGTAAAAATATAAAGTAAAAATTAAGGTCCCTGACCTCATCATCGCTGAAAATACTAAAAAACATCAAATACACGGTTACATTGAACTTCAGACAGATCATGAGCGGAATTTGATTATGTAAAACTAATAGTGTCTTACTGCAGATAACTGTTGATTGCAATGTCTATGAAATAATTTCAATAATACTTTTTTTTTTAAACGAATTGACTGTTTATTCTGTTCATAATTACTCTTTGTTTCATAAGATACGATCAGGCGAATGGGGAACACTTTTTATTAAAATTCGGGCGAATGGGTTAATTTAATATTTCGGGCGAATAATTTCAGGCGAATGGGGAAGAAGCCGCTGAAAGCCAACACCTTGCGTGATATACCTCGTGCAGATAGTGTTTGTGTTAGATTCTGAACGGCACGTCTTAATGAAATGTTCACACAGGAAAACTTTGAACCTCGGAATTTGTTGAGCTTCTCTTGCGTCCGGATTTTCCGAACACAAATATAACAACATATAATAACACATCACACTCAGAAACCCCAACTAGGAAGAAACTGTATCTAGGGTGCCCGAAACATATACAGAGACACAAATGACAATCAGACCGGAAAAAAATATAAATATTCAACATAACAATGTTATCATAACGATTATCAGTCCACATCACTGCCAACTGAGCTGCGGAGCAGTTAAAATTAATATACACAAGTATTCAATTAAAATTATTTCTTAGTATAAAAAAGAAGTATTTTGATTCATTAATAAAATACACCATTGTAACTCTCATAAAATAAGGTATAGGTAAGTAGTTTTTTTTTTACAAATAACACGTAACATAATAACTATTTAGGTATTTATAAAGTTTGATTTTTTTCTATTTATTATGCTAACTTTGCACTTAGGTATTAGAAATGTTCGGTTATTATCTGATGTAGATGAAGCCGCGTCACATGAAGTACAAGTTCCACATGGAAATTTCTGTTTTGAAAGTGACACCCAGGAAGGTTGACTAATTAATTGTGTTATAAAGTTTAAATTTTTGTTCTTTTGTTTTAAAGTGACAGATTGTGAGTAACGCGTAGTAATGCAAACGTTTAAAAAAAGTAGGTATTTAAATTATTGTATCTTAAAGTGTTTAAATTTAATTGCATGTTACTTAGATTAGGTAGGTTAGGATAGTATTTATTTGAATATTTCTGCAAATAAGGCAAATGCAACATTAAGTTAATATAGTCATCATCATCATTTCAGCCGTAGGACGTCCACTGCTGGACATAGGCCTCCCTCAAGGCTCTCCATCTGTACCGATCGCAGGTGGCCTGCATCCAGCGTGGACCCGCAGCCTTGCGCAGATCATCCGTCCATCTGGTCGGTGGACGTCCTACGCTAAGTTAATATAGTAAAAATATCTTATTTTAGATTACTAATGTTGTTAAAATAAAAAAAATAGCCACAAACTAAATAGCCAGTGTCTCAAATGAATTATTCTAGAGTCACACCAGCTCGTTCGCACTTCATTTGCATCTTGAACCGCGAACAGTGAAATGTAGATGAGGACTTTTTGTTGAGCTCTTTGTATAATTTGGTTCTTTTACCTGGAATTTGTAAAGTGGCTAATGCGTAAATGGTGGCTTTGTCTGTTTTTAGCATAAAGGACTTCGCTCACTACATACCGGGACCGTTCTAGATACTTGTCAGACTAAAAAATATTTTGCTGACTATTCTGGAACTGCTATGTTTTTGGTCTTGTCTTGGGGCATAGTTCCTAATATAAGGCAATATGTGATATAAGGCAATCACAATATTTTGCTATCTGATACGTTCTTTCCTTGGCCAAGGTACGCAAGGAAGGGCCTTTCCTTGGTAGGTATATTACTACGCAGTGGCCCTAAAAATAAAATTTAAATGTACAGTTAACGAGTTAGAAAAACAAATACTTACTTTTTGAAAGTTAATTAAAAAAGGTTCCTTTACATGCATTTAAAAACCTGTGGCATTTTGTTTCACTAGGTAATGTTATTTTTAAATTTAGACACAAAAAAACTTTATTTAAAAAAGGGTCCGTATCTTTATTTCTGAACAGACTGCTAAAGAGCAATGTTCCAAACGGCCCAAAACTTCAAAGAAGTGGCCCCTGAAAGGTTGTTTTTTCGACACATGAGAATATTGCTTATTTGTCAGTGGGACAAAACCGTGGCATAGAGAATATTTTAATTACCGTGGGTTGTTTTTGATTGCTTTATTTGTATAAAAATATCTTCTGAATTTTTCGTTTAGAAATAATTATAGTGATTGAAAGATTTTCGAATACAAGTTATCTCGTGCCTTATAAATAAGTAGTTCAAGGCAGATCTAATCTTGGTCCGATAAGAGTCGGTGGTTAAACAAATGGAACTCTTGTGTGTGAGAGGCGCTCATTGTGCCCCCATTGACTAGGCTGAAAGGAACCCTTTCCAAACCTCGTCCTAACTTTACCTCTATATTTACTTTGAAAAAAAGGTAAAAATGGTTTCAATAGTAAAAGGTCAATTTTGTTTGTATGGTGATCGATGTTTACTTTTTTCTTGTCATTATAACGTATTTATATTATTAAAAAGAATTTGTTTTTGTTTAAGAATTTTTTTTCATAAAAACCTAAATACAACAACAGAACATTAAGGAAAGAGAGGCTAGAAAATTAATAGAAGAATATTTTTTTTTCATACCTTACATAAAATGTACAAAGTTTAGAATTACATACTAAGAAAACATACAATTGAATGCTGGCGAAAACAATTTACGACCTAGCTAGAACATATCGAATAATGCACAGATAAATGGAGACTCTTCTCGCTCAATGCATAATGTAGGGTTCCGCAACCAATTAAAAGATGGTACATTTTTTTAGTTCCATGGGGATATCTGGATATTTTTATGCGAAAATTTCAATGCTGTGAAATGAAAATTTAAATTTTAGTGTTTTCTCAGAAAAAATACGGCGACATAAAAGGCGGAAAGAACCCTCAAAAGAAAAGTTTTGGAAAAGACACAACCCATTGGTTTTGAAATCGGTATCATTCAAGTTAGGTAAGCTAAAACGGATCAGCCCGGCCCGAGCCCTCACGTCAGGCCGCGCGACACACGTCCATCAGACGACTCTCGCACGACATCTGTTCGGTTTCTTGTTATCGCGACCCTCATCTTTGAAGAAATTACTTGAAATGTCTGTGTCACTGACAGCATGACACAGCGGTCTTTATTTAGGTACTTATACGTTAATTTATGTGTTATCTCTCGCAATTGATGAATTTTAAACGATAATTAATGTTTGAGTACAAAATAGTTTACAGAACTGTTACTTGTGATAGAATAAATATAATACACGGTAACTTTTTTATGGTGATGGAAATTTTCAGGACTTACCGTGTTATTCATAAAGATACAGTATGTTTTAAGTAGTTTAACTGGAGGTCTACTTCTCTGGTTTGTTGTATGGTAAATACGTGACATCCAGCCTAAACTGACATGCGTCAAATAACTAAAATGCTCTTTAACGTTTTATGAATAACAGTGTTAGTCTTTGCATGATACATGACTGGAAAAAATTATTAAAAAAAAAAATTTTTGGACTTTTTTTTTTGAGAATTAAAAAGAATAAAAAAATTAAACCGCCGAAAAAACTGAAAAGCATTAAATAATAGGGAAACATTTTCTATTAGGCCTTAATTTACTCACTTCTTAAAGTAATTTTGGATTAACAAGAAATTTTAAGTCGGCGCCACACCACACAAGCAAATTCATTATCTATGTAAAGCGCGATGCGCAGCGGCATACGTTTTTCGGTAATTTCTTTGAATTTCATGTAATTTAGTGATCTTAATTCGTTGATTATGTGGCACCGACTCAAAATTTCTTGGTAATCCAAAATTACTTTAAGAAGTGAGTAAATTAAGGTCTAATAGAAAATGTTTCCCTATTATTTAATGCTTTTCAGTTTTTTCGGCGGTTTAATTTTTTTATAAAATGTTTTTATTTTTTGCTTTTTTAGTTTTTTTAGGGCTAATTTTTTTGACCCCAGCTAATCACCCTTCACAGGGTGGTCGCACCCCACAAGGTGGCCACACAACCTGGTGAAGGTTGAGGGACTAACAGGATGAGGTTCGATCACGACCGGTCGGTGAGGCGATTTGTGAGGGAGGCCTATGTCCAGCAGTGGACGTCTTTCGGCTGATTTTATTTCATTTCCAAAGATATTGTAGGTAAGTATCAAAAGTTATAATGTAACACGGAAATGCAACCTGTGAGTGGATAAATCGACCCGCCGACCAAAAAGTCACCCCTATTTTCCCACCCTTAGGGTGGGAATTTTATTTCCAATAAAATTTTTATGGGACCAACTTCAAGGTATACCCTGTCGATTAAAAAAAGAATTATCAAAATCGGTCCACACAGTAAAAAGTTATGCGTGATCATACATAAAAAAAATATATATATATATATATACGCGACGAATTGAGAACCTCCTCCTTTTTGTTTTTTCGTCGGTTAAAAACTTATTTAAGGCCGATGGAACCTCTGTTCACCCCCCCACGCATTACCCTCCACCCCCTGACTCGTCTGGCACCAGCTAAGCCACCGTAGGTCATTGCTTTGATGCTACAGGACCTTAAGTGAGCACGGTTCATTATTTTTCAATTTTGTTTTCGGGATGCAGTCCTCTATAACTATGCCTACCATATGTTAAATTTTCCTCCACTATAAAAAAGTAACTGTGTATAATGTATATGATATAAATTTTAATTGTTTAATAAGTAAATTTTGCTGCTTAAAAGCTGCCTTGTAACATCTTAAAACAAAAATTGTAAAAACAAGTCACGTGATCGGTTGAAAAATATATGTCATTAAGAAATGTTTAGTCAAGCTAATTCAACCGGAGGCTGAGGTGTCCCCCGGGAAATCACAGGCCTCGCGCTCGAAACTTTGAACGACATTGTAAAGGAACATTTGTCACATGAATTGTCAAAATCACCACGTTCTAAATTATCGTATATACGAAATGCAATCTTCAATCTATCGTTATTATGTTTTTTACAAAAATGGTTTGTTTGAAGCGTCCATCAATAAGTATCAATACACTTTGAGAAAACCATATACAGTTAGAGGGATATGACGAAACTACCTAGTTTTCTTGTTGACTATGGAATCCTAAAAAGTATGGGATTTTTCTTTCCGATCATGGCTGGTACAAATTTTCGTGAAATGAGATTCAGTAATATAGGGCAAAAGTAGTGAGTGGAATAATACAAAGTACGAAGTTTATCAATCCGTAAGTTGAAGGAAAAAGTAAGTAATAAATTTCCATGGACTTTATTTCACAGAGTCTGAGAACAAGACAAGTTGGTAAGTTTTCATTAAATAGAAATTATAATTTTAACTTATGATTAAGATGCTCAATTCTTTGAGTTTATCAGTAAATGTCAATAGACGACCTGATGAAAGCTGCAGGAATACACTGGATAAGGGTCGCTCAAGACCGGTCTTTGTGGCGATTTATGGGGGAAGCATATGTCCAGCAGTGGACGTATTTCGGCCGAAATCATGATGGATCATTGTAAATAGACATGGTTACTTTTTTAATGGTGGAGGAAAATTTAATAAACGGTAGTTATACAATACTGTTTTCTGAAAACAAAATCGAAAAATATTTAACCGTGCCCATTTTAATGTACTTCGAAAGATTATGAAGGTAAAGAAAACTAAAATATAATATCTAAAATATCACAGCAATGACCTATGGCGCCAGCCAAGACAGGTGGTGAAGGCAATGCGGTTTGGGGAGTTGGTGAACAAGGGGCCCTTTTTGTGTGAAAAGTGAAAATTAATACATATATTTTTATCCGTATCCCATTAATTTATCATGCAGACTTTAGTCCGGAAAATTTCCGCCACTACAGAAAAGTGACTTGGATAAGATTTTTGTTTGATAATATTTATGACTAGTCGACCCGGCGAACTTCGTACCGCCTAACCTATTGCTATCTTGCTCATGTATTATACTTATAAACCTTCCTCTTAAATCACTCTATCGATTACAAAAAACCGCATCAAAATCCCTTAGATAGTTTTAAAGATATAAGCATACATAGGGACAGACGGGGAAAACGACTTTGTTTTATACTATGTATATTGATATGTAAAGAAAAAAGCAGATAGGTCCGTTGCCTAGCGATATTTACTGCTTCTCCTAAATGAGAATTTATAGCGACAGTGCCACGCCACGTCAACTTGTGACATCATATTTACAGGGTTGTATATGCGCTGCCTACACTGCAGCCTTAGCATGCTAAACTATCACGAAGTAGAAACTGCTTACACTAATTGTTTTAGAAATAACAGAACTGCAGGTAATTCTACTGCAAGTGAAGTTGGACTACAATGAATAATAAAAAAAGTTTTCTCATAGCTGAGTTTTTTTTAATAAAAATATGTCGTCAGAATAACCTAAATCATTAAATCGTGTCGGAGCTGAAACGAATGTGTGTTCAACGTTTCCCAATAATTGGTGCTGTCTGGTGGACAATGCGAGGTCCGGAGTGCGGCAGATAGACACCTAACTGCCGCCATTAGTCCGCCGTTTGCCGATAATCTTAAATTACAGCTTACGCATTTGCTGTGTTACTGCAATCTAGTTGTTACAGATCAAAATTTCACTAAATGATCCTGAAACATTGTTAAATTCATCAGTTGTTCGTTCGTAGGGGTTGATAGTCGAATAATTTTTGTAGACAAATTGAATTCAATTCTGCTTTCAATTCATACATACATTTTTCAATACTGTAAAATGTAAGTATATAATACCTACATAAAATAAAGTTCTTACTAAAATGAAAACTAATAACTGTGACAACGACTCAATGTGAAGAGCTAACTAACCGAAGTGCAATTAGGTGACAACGCTTTGTCACGAGTTGAGAACCCTCAGACGCCCACCTAAGAAATTACCTGAAATTAACATAAAGGGGATCGGTGCTCTTTGAAACTGGCCGTCTCCGGACTCAACGCAACACGGCTCATATTAAGTTTGATTGTTTGCATAGGTAAGTTGGAATCACTTAGCTAAATTGAAACAGTGCCAGCCAGCATAGTGAAGCTTATGAGATAGTTTATGTTTACCATCTACATTATATCATGCAAACTTAGATATTTTAGTGTTTTAGATTAGAATATACACTTAGCAAGGATGCAGGTTAAAGCAAGTAAGTGGGAAATAAGGTGGGAAAGGATAACAAACAAACCATGTGAAGGTGAAGGATTTTTTTTATTCATGTAACTTTTCTTCATAAAAAAATAATAATAATGTGTGGGGTCTTATTTCTCATGAAATATCATCAAAAACAAATTAAGTTTTTGATAATTCATCCAATCGTATTGTAGCCGACGAGACAAACAGTAGCAAGGCATCCTGAATTAAGATTTTCTACTTTATTTTACGGATATTTTCTGTTGTAGGGCCATAACGTTATAAAAAATATAATATTGCTTTTGAAACTTGTTATGGTAATAACCTCCCGCTTACTGATGCTTATATACCTATTTGAAAACAACTTTTCACATTTGCTCCTCGCAATTTCCGTTTTCTGGGCACGAGTGACTCCTCGTAGCGCTTTCTTTTCAACTTTATGATATGTTGGGATTGTTAATGTTTTGAAAACGATCCGGGCGCTGTTGTTTGAAACTGAGATTGGATTGTGGGCCTTTAAATATCACCTCAAAGTTTATACCTAGTAGCACTTTCGTTAAAAAAAACTATTTTTCATTCCCTTTTTTGTTTTATGTGAAGTAGCAATTAAACGAACGGACGTAATTTTATAAACTTGCGCTGAAACAGTTTCTGGAATATTGTTAAGAACCTATTTAAATTCTTACAGGTGCTGGGTTATAAGGTGCTTTTCTATGAAATTAGGAATCATTACAAATTTTTGATTAGACAAAAATTATATAAAAAGACAAAGAATTGTGAGAGTAGAGTAAAGCCACTTTGTGAGTTTACTAGGGATAATACTTGTAGACAAGTCCTCTCTGCAATGTGAACATAAAATGTTTAGTTACAAATATCAGTAAAAAAAAATATACGCAACGAATTGAGAACCTCCTCCTTTTTGTTTTTTCGTCGGTTAAAAAAAACAATAAAATAATTTGCGCTCTTATTAAAATAAAATAAATGTTATGATATTAAAAAAATAACGCAAATCTATAATTGATTAAACAGTCGAACAAAAGTACTTCTTCGAGCATATAAATTCGAAATACACAGAAAAAGATGGATAATGCATTTTGGGCACGAGACCATGAGACATCGTGCTCATGACTGGCCACTGCCCGGTCATGCGGCAATCGGAAGCGATAAGCCTCCCTCGCCTCACCAACCAACCTAAATATTATATCTGAAGTCTAGGTAGATGTCCAAGTAAGTACTTACTAGAATATGCTAGAATTACCTAGTTGTATTGAAGACAATGGGCAGTAGTTGAAACTGAAACCCAATGCAAATATGTATTTACAAATTATTGCTTTTTTAGCTTTTGCTAAGAAAATCTTTTTATTTTTAACATTTATTATTATTTTTAGGGTGTTATAATTATTTATTATTTTTAGGGTGTTATAATTTTAACGTGTGTATCTGTCTGTCTGTCTGTCTGTCTGTGTATCTGTCTGTGGCATCGTAGAGCCCAAACGGCTGAACCGATTTTAGTTTAGTTTTTTTTGTATCATAGATAATTTCTGGCCGAGTGTTCTTAGCCATGTCTGATGAAGATCTGATCAGCCGTTTGAAGATGATCAGCTCTTGAATAATGGATGAGAGGATCTAACTAGCTTCCTTATGTCCGATGGATTTGAAATTTGGTACCATGTTACATCTATGATATAGAAAGTATATGGTAAGGTAACCATTACCTGATCAGCCGTTTGAAGATGATCAGCTCTTGAATAATGGATGAGAGGATCTAACTAGCTTCCTTATGTTCGATCGATTTGAAATTTTGTACCATGTTTCATATATGATATTAAAAGTATATAGTAAGGTAACCATGACCTGATCTGCCGTTTGAAGATAATCAGCTCTCAAATAGTGGATGACGGGATCTAACTACCTTCCATAATGTCCTATCTATTTGAAATTTGGTTTCGTGTTGATTCAATTATATTATAAGTATATGCAACCATGATCTTTTTAAGATGATAAGCTAGTTCTAGTTAAGTTGATGAGGGGTCTGACTGGGTCGGGGGTTTTTAATTTTTTTAATTTGAGTTATTATTATTTTATAATAACACATCACACTCAGAGCCCCTAACTAGGCAGAACCTGTATCTAGGGTAGGTACCCGAAACACACACAGAGACGAACATTACACCCAGACCGGAAACAAACATCGATATCAATATTCGCCCCGCCCGGGAATCGAACCCGGGTGCACACGCTTACTCAGTCCACATGCCAACTGAGCCACGGAGCAGTCTAATACTTGGTTCTCTAATCTTTTGTTTAATATGTTTTTTTTAATATTTTAAACACTTTACGTTATTGTAAATGGCTTGGCAAACCCAAAAAAAAACATAACGTTTTTAAAGGTTTACAATAGTCAGTTTATGATATTCTTATTGTAGCTTCCGATAGCCTAATTATACCGGAATCGCTTTTGACAGTCGTTTTGCGGATAATTTCACATCAAATCACTTGTGTCGTTCAATGAAGCCCGCATAATCGCCATGCCTGCCCATACCAAGGCAGGGTAAGATAAGCGTGGACCATCATTGAATCGTTTTAAATGAAATAAAATCATTAAATTTACAATTTATGCTTTTGAAATACAATTAGGTAAAACGTCCTATTACCGCGGTAGTCAAAATCACGTCCTATTACGGCTCTATTTTATATTTTGTAATTTATGATTCGTTGTGACTATTTCTGGTAAAGGTGACTACATAGTGTCCAAGGGAAACTAACACGTAACTTATTTCCTAGCACTCTTGCGTTTAAAATCATAAAAAGTAACTTAAATTAATAATTTTGTACAACGCCAGCTAAGTGGGAGGCTGTTTCATACAAACGCTAACAGACTCGCGTTAAAACATTGAATTTTCAGACTTAATTTTTTGTGAAAACTAACACTTTAAGATTATGTTACTGTATATGAATACTTTTTACATTCAAGTATTCTTAGTTAATCAAGTTGATTTCTGATTAAAATCAAATAAAATAAGTAAATATGAGTAAATAAAAGTGCGCCGTGATAGGAATGTCGTTTTAGGGTATTTCTATTACGGTGGGTAGTATCCGTAATTGGCAAAACACAGTGTCGGGAAATTTCAATTTTAGTGGTGTTTTAAATATAGTTATGATAAATTCAACATTTAGGTGTAATTTTCATTAGTTTTTAAGTTTAAAAATCAATTTCGGAGGTATATTTTTTTTACTAGAAACCATGATTTTGACGCGAAAAGTTGACTGTAAATTGAACGTTTGTTAGAAACCTGTAAAAACTAACGTGGGCGTTTTAACGAAAAAAAATAGTATAATTAAACTATTACAAACCATTAAATAGTTTCAGAGTGTAGTCAGAGTATTTATTTTTACAATTAATAACTCACATTACCAAAATATCTTAATTTTATATGTCTGAATTAGGATAAAAAAGTCAATACATTTTTTAGTACAAAACGTATTAGGCTGTAAGGAATCCTAACACAGTTTATGGATATTACAGAACTAATAATTTTAGTAAATTATTGATATTCATCATAAAAATGTTCGCTCCGCCGGGAGTCGAACCTAGATGCACACGCATCCCAGTCCACAACACTGCCAACTGAGCTACGAAGCAGACAAATATCCTTTTATTACTAAAAACAATTTCAAAAGTTTTTCCGACTTACTATAGGTACTTATGTGATAAAGGATTTATAATAAAAGCAAATTCGTATTATATCAATACATAGTATAAAATAAAGTCGCTTCCCGCGTCTGTCCCTATGTATGCTTAAATCTTTAAAACTACATAACGGATTTTGATGCGTTTTTTTTTCAATAGATAGAGTGATTCAAGAGTATGGTTTATAAGTATAATACATGCTTAAAATAATAATAGGTTAGGCGTTACGAAGTTCGCCGGGTCGACTACTTCTTTTATAAATGACGTTAGGTTTTAATAATTCTTAATTAAGTAGCTCAAGGTGCTAAGGAAAATATCTTAATGAAAATATCCAACTACCTATCTATCAATACAAAGTATAAAATGAAGTCTCTTCCCGCGTCTGTCCCTATATATTATGCTTAAATCTTTAAAACTACGCAATGGATTTTGATCCGGGTTTTTTTAAATAAATAGAGTGATTCAAGAGGAAGGTTTATAAATATAATACATGCACTAAATTCTTAAAGGTTAGGCGGTATGAAGGTCGCCGGGTCGACTAGTTCTCTATAAAATAATTAAAAATGTTCATTTAGTGGTGACCGCGCACCGGAAAACGCAGAGTATGCAAACCCTCTAAACGGTGGTTAAACGACCTGGTGAACTTTACGGTAGTACACTGGGTGGGGGTCACTCAAGACCGGTCGTTGTGGCAAATTATAGTGGTGGAGACCTATGTCTAGCAGTGGACGTCTTTCGGCTGAAATGATGATATATATCCTACTGTATCTGTATCTCAATTGGCAGTGATAAAAAATGTGACGCGGGAGCACTGGGTTCGATTCCCGACTGAGGGAGCGAACATTGCTATAATAAATAATAATGTTTGTTTTCAGGTTGGTTGTATTGATTTGTTCGTCGCTGAATGTGTTTTTGGCACCCTAGATACAGTTGCTTCCTAGTTAGGGGCTCTTGTGATTCGTTATCATTATTATATACAAGTTGACCCGGCGAATTTCATACCGCCTAACCTATTACTATATTGTGCATGTATTTTACCTAAAAACCTTTCTCTTGAATCACTGTATCTATTTAAAAAAAACGCATCAAAATCCGTTGCATAATTAAGGATTTAAGCATACATAGGGACAGACGCGGGAAGCGACTTTATTTCATACTATGTATTGATATTAAAAGAAATCGTGGTAAGTTTGTCTCGCTTAAACTCAAAAACGTCTGGGCCGATTGGGATAATTTAGTTTTAACTAGTCGACCAGGCGAACTTCGTACCGCCTAAAGAACGAAACGAAATTAAATTATTAGCATTTGTGCATGTATTATACTTATAAACCTTCTTCTTGAATCACTCTATCTAATTAAAAAAACCGCATCAAAACCTGTAGACTACTTTTAAAGATTTAAGCATACATAGGGACAGACGCGGGAAGCGACTTTGTTTTATACTATGTATATTGATTGATTTATCTCGGTACAATGCTTGGCATCATTCCTTTTTCCTTTTTTTATCTTGTGGAACATATAAAAATACTTTTTCGGGAGTTGTTTTTATAGTATTCGTACAGTGGCGAACACGATCGGCGTAACACTTCCGGTTTTTCTGTATTGCAAAATAGCTCTTGTTCTTTGGTAATACAGTCTAGGGTTGACGAAACCATAGACATATATGTTACGGCCTCCTAGTCCGCCACTGTACATAATGCTACCAAACAAAAGTCATTACATATTCGATATTCTCGAAAATATTTTTACCTACTGCTTACGCCCTGCAGTACCAGGCCGAAGACACAGACAGGACTGAGGTATCCCCTGCCTGTCGTAAGAGGCTACTAAGAGGAGACCCCGGTGTCGTTGGGTGCACGAGGCGGGCGCCCCGTGTAGTCATATAATGGCCCTGAGGACGGCGGAACGCGGGTGTCCCTTTTCCGCCGTTGAGCGTTGGGAAAGCTACCACGCTCCGGGGGGACAACCATCATGTCCACCGAGGAGAGGCTATACAGCCAATGCTGGTGGGGGGGCCGCGAAGAATTCCACAGGCTCACCCGCGACATCCTGCTATCAGCCGAGAAGGACATCGGCGGGGTTTTAGTGGGTGCAAACCCCACATAACCCTGCTGCTCCCTCCGAGGCTGCAGGGTGCTCGTTAGGAGTTTCCCCGCCTAAAAAAAAAAGGTACCTACTGCTACCTACTAATGATTGTACTACAATGAACAAAACTTGTTACATAGGTATTGCTAGAGTAGAGAGCTACGTCCCATGATCGCTCGGGTTTTTCCGGGAGCTGTCGGCATGTGTTCGGTACAGTATTGAAAAGTTTAACTTTTCAATAACTTATTGAAAAAAAAAAAATTTGGTATAAAACTTGTATAATGATCTTTAATGTATATAAAAAAAAAAACTATTCAAAAAGGCCAATTAAATAAAACTATACAGCTTCTAAACAGTAACCTATTTCCTAGTCTCAAATCAATATCAATAAATACTAAAACAAAGTCGTTTCCGCTTTCTGTCCCTACATACCTACCTACCCATGCTTAAATCTTTAAATATATGCAACGGATTTTTATGCGGTAATTTTAATAGATGGCAGTATGAAGTTCGCCGGTTCTACTAGTAGTCTATACCTATAGAGTACGGTTTTTTACCACCCAAGTTTTGCACAGTCAGGTTTTTCATGTACATGGATAAAACTTGGATGGAAAACCATGGACTCGCATGATCAAACAGGCCGTAGGTACAAAACATTCACGAAGGTGTCATTACCGCCTAAGTTTTGCACGACCGAGTTTTGTACGCGGGTGTATTACGAACCCAGTACAGAGGTGTTTTTGGTGTCTGACGTCAAGAATATGGATTATATTTGGACCAAACACAACGCTCGGCACATCAATGATATTGTCTAGCTTGGTTTTCATTTACAAAAATATAAGGCTTACGGGTCAGTTACCTTTTTTTTGCAGGCAAAGGAAGAAGTTTATATATTTAAAATGGTGTTACCATAAATTTATAAAACTTTTTTATTTTTAATATTTTTTAATATTTCGATTCTAAGCTAGCTCATCAACCTATATTGTGTACTTCCATTCTTATTTACCATAGTAGTCATGTTTGCATCGTGGGTTTTTTTAATGTAAGTAAGAAACGAATCTTTGTTCTGTTGGGTTGAGAGTGCGCCGTCCCTTAAACTATCACCAATATTGACAAAAAAAATCGTCTCTTATAATAGTTACCTACGATTTATATGTATTTTGACGATTACATTTTTAATTTTATCGTCTACTTACAATAAACTCTTTGCAGAGTGGAAATAGTTTTTACAGAAATAAAGAAAATGTCGTAAGCGTATTTTGTACTACAAAACAAAGAGTAAATGTGTTTTTAACAGACTTAAAAAAAAGGCTATGAGTTTCACCTGTACGTGTGTAAATTTTGAATTTGGCTAATCCAATTTCATTTTCATAATAATACTTGTTACTGTCTGGTAAAGGTTTTAATGTTTTAACCGACATGACAAAAGAGAAAGTTCTCAATGTATGTTTGTTCACGATTATCTCACGTTTGGCTGGACCGAGTTGGATGCGGTTTTCAGAAAAAGTATTTTTTACATTAAAGAGAAGGTTTAAGTATTTTAACCGACTTCAAAAAAGAGGAAGTACTTAGTTTATGTATATGTCAGTTAGTTTCGTGCGGGTGTTAGGGTGCCCTCTGTCGGATCGATAGGACTAGTAGGAATACTCCTAATCTGCCGCATACAGGATATACATGCGCCCAGCATTAGGTGCACGTAGGACCTAAAAAATAGCCATTTGTGCGCTTTTTCTCCCTCAACCTTGACCCATTGTAGGTGGCGCGGGTGTTGACAGCGGGGTAAATGGTATGAGGTGAGCCAGTTAAAACCTACTTACTTACTTGCTCATAATAAATATTAAATCTACATAATACCGTCTATTTTTAATAGGTTCAATATACTAAAAAACTCTTCCGTGACTGACAGACAACGCAGAGCCGAAACTAATAGGCATAGTGGGCTGAAATTTTGCACATGGGTTCCTTGGGGAGTATATGGGGAGCACTAAGGAATGATTTCTCGAAATTCCCATGGGAACGGGATAAAACGGGATTTTGGCGTTTAAGAGAAATCTGCGCGGAAGATACCGCGAGGCAGCCTCTAGTAGGTTCATAATTATTAACAGTGAATCTATTTTATTTTTTACCTCTAAATATTCAATTTCATACATTATGCAAGGCATTTACCTATCTATTAAATAGGTTTGCTATAATGTTTATGTACCTTTGAGTATTTCCGAAACATTTACTAACCAACCAGTTTACTTGGTATTATTATGGTATTTTATTTTTGTAAATAACCATCATTTTATGAACTATGTTACGTTATTCAGCGCTCTACAGAGATCTTTATTATTTTAAAAGCTTAATTATAATCTATATTAAATTTTTTTATATAGGCCGTGGTTGTCTCGTACTCCAAGCTTTCAGTTATAAGAAACTTCGTATCTTATAATTTGATTGTTTTTAATTTTAATGTTTCCTAGTTAGATATTATAGTTATATTTTTCTATCCTTTTTCTTTTTCGCTTTCTCTTCTTTGTTTAGAAATGCATCGGAATAACTTTATTGTGTTATTAACTCCAAAAGTTTAAACTAAAATTAAATACCACTGCTATTTATCGATAAATATTGAAATTCTATTCGAATACGTGCAGCGATGTATTTTATTTTACATAAATAACCAAATAATCGCATCCAGTGATCAAAATTACCGGTTTATTAGCTACTTTCACAACGATTGCATGTAATGTATGGAAACGATTGTATGTAATGTGTGGAAATGTCTCGCATGCATAAATAGTTAAAGATGTGTACCAACACATCTTTACCAGTGTACTATTTTAGCTAGTGGATATATTGAAAAGCAGACGTGAGTGGTATTTGTGTGCAACTTTTTTTTATTCGGGAATTTATTCCTTTGTATTCCCTTCCCGTACACACCCCAAGGAACCCACGTGCAAAATTTCAACCCACTACGCCCAGTAGTTTCGGATCTGCGTTGTCAGTCAGTCAGTATCGAAAGAGTTTTATATACACGGTTACTTTTTTATCGTGAAGGATAATTTAACGCCCGGTAGGCATAGTTATACAGGACTGAAGAACAAAATTAAATGAACCGTGCTCACTTGAGTGAGGTACTTCGAATTTTTTTGTAAAAAATAAATAAAAACGTTGTGTAGCATCAGAACAATGAGCAATGGTGGCTCAGCTGGTGCCAGACGAGTCAGGGGGTGGAAGGCAATGCGCAGGGGGGTGAACAAGGAGGCCATTGGCCTTAAATAAGTGTTATTTTTATTTTTTGAATTTGTAACAAAAAAATCAATAGTAAAAAAAAAAGTATTTATAATTTATTCGAGTCATATATCATGCAAAGACCTCAAAGTTTACGCCACGATAAAAAATGACCGTCTTTATTGATTTTTAAATGACCGCAAATCGTATTGATTTCACATTCTTATGAAATGAACCTGATAGTTTTTCTTTTTTTCTAATGTCTAGGTATAATTGTCTTCTTTCTGTAAATATGTCTTTAAGTTTATTTTGTATGCCTGAAAAGGCTTAACTCAGCGAACCTATCAAATGAATGTATATTTAATATCATTTTACCTGTGTTGTACAAATAAATAAATTTATTTTTATTATTGTTATTGGTGCCGACCAACCAAAACGATGTATTTTAAATTGCATCTATACGACACGGTTTTTACTATCAAAGTTTTTAGTGGTACACGAAAGACTGTTTCGTGAAAAATTTATCGGACGTACAGGAAGTTTTTGCTGTACAGGTTTTGCACGACATGGTTTTTACCAGCTGACTGACACGAAAAACCCTATCGTACAAAACTTGGATGGTTACGGTTCACACTCTATCTATATCTATATCAAAGAGTACAGATTGATTGTTTGTTTGTATGTTTGTGAGTATGTTTGTTTGTAAGTATGTTTGTTTGTATGTTTATTTGCTTGCTTGTTTGCATCGTATAGGCTCCGAAATAACTAAACCGATTTGAAATATTATTTCACTGTTGGGAAGCTACACCCGGCGAACTTCGTACCGCCTAACCAATTACTATGTAGTGCATATATTAAACCTATAAACTTTCATCTTGAGTCACTCTATTTATTAAAAAACCTCATCAAAATTCGTTGCATAGTTTTAAAGATATAAGCATATATGTATAGCGACAGACAGACGCGGAAAGCGACTTTGTTTTATACTATGTATTGATTGATGGCGTAACGAAGTTCGCCGAGACAGCTTGAACATAAAATAAGTTTTTGAACTGATTTTTAACCCCCGACGAAAAAATCAGAGGGGTGTTATAATTTTAACGTGTTTATCTGTCTGTATATCGGTCTGTCTGTGGCATCGTAGAGCCCAAACCGATGAACCGATTTCGGTTTGTTTTTTTTTTTAACCCTCGAACGAAAAATTCAGAGATGGGTGTTATAATTTTAACGTGTGTATCTGTCTGTCTGTCTGTCTGTGTATCTGTCTGTGGCATCGTAGAGCCCAAACGGCTGAACCGATTTTCGTTGAATTTTTTTTGTATCATAGATAATTTTAGGCCAATAGTTCTAAGCCATGTCTGATGAAGATCTGATCAGCGGTTTGAAGATGATCAGCTCTTGAATAATGGATGAGAGGATCTAACTAGCTTCCTTATGTCCGATCGAGTTGAAATTTGGTACCATGTTACATCTATGATATTGAAAGTATATGTTAAGGTAACCATGACCTGATCTGCCGTTTGAAGATGATCAGCTCTTGAATAATGGATGATAGGATCTAACTAGCTTCCTTATGTCCGATCGATTTGAAGTTTGGTACCATCTTACATCTATGATATAGAAAGTATATGGTAAGGTAACTATTACCTGATCAGCCATTTGAAGATGATCAGCTCTTGAATAATAGATTAGAGGATCTAACTATAGCTTCTTTATGTCCGATCGAGTTGAAATTTGGTACCATGTTACATCTATGATATAGAAAGTATTTGGTAAGGTAACCATGACCTGATCAGCGCTTTGAAGATGATCAGCTCTTGAATAATGGATGAGAGGATCTAACTAGCTTCTTTATGTCCGATCGAGTTGAAATTTGGTACCATGTTACATCTATGATATAGAAAGTATTTGGTAAGGTAACCATGACCTGATCAGCGCTTTGAAGATGATCAGCTCTTGAATAATGGATGAGAGGATCTAACTAGCTTCTTTATGTCCGATCGATTTCAAATTTGGTACCATGTCGTATCTATGATATAGAAATTATATTATGTTAAGGTAACCATGATATTTTTAAGATGATTAGCTCTAGTTCTAGTTAAGTTGATGAGGGGTCTGACTGGGTCGGGGGTTTTTAAATTTTTAAATTTGAGTTATATTATTTGTTTCATAAATAATAACAGCCCGTATGTTCTTAGCCATGTCTCATGAAGATCTGATCAGCGGTTTGAAGATCATCAGCTCTTTTCTAGGTAATGAGGGGATCTAACTAGCTTCCTTATCCGATCGATTTAAAATTGTGTACCATGTTACATCAATTATATTGAAAGTATATGGTAAGGTAACCATGACTATACATATAATATATAAGCCGTTTCAAGATGATCAGCTCTTAAATAGTAGATGAGAGGATTTAACTACCTTCACATATCATATCGATATTAAAATTGGTACAGTGTAACTTCAATGATATAAAGATTATATGGTAAAATAACCATAACCTGATCAGCCATTTGAAGTTGATCAGCTCTTAAATAGTGGATGAGGGCATCAAACTACCTTTCATTTCATAGGTAGTTAGACGCCCATAGGCGTATCATTATACTGAAAGTACGACTGCTCCGTGGCTCAATTGGCATGGCAGTGATGTGGACTGAGTAAGCGTGTGCACCTGGGTTCGATTCCCAGGCGGGACGAATATTGATGTTTATTTTCGGTCTGGGTGCAAAGTTCGTCTTTGTGTGTGTTTCGGGTACCCTAGATACAGGTTCTTCCTAGTTAGGGGCTCTGAGTGTATATTTATACTGAGTGTACATGTGTGATGTGTCGTGTGTGTGATATGGTAAGGTAACCATGACCTCTTGAAGATGATCAGCTCTCGTTCTAGTTTAGTTCAGTAGTTCAGTTAAGAGTCTAGTTTAGATGACTGACTCGGTCGGTGGATTTAGAAATTTTTAATTTTGTTATTGCTCTAAACTATTGTTTTAGAGAACAAATATCATTAATTAATTATTTATGACTTGTTTGTATTTTGTTCTATTCATACCATAAAACCTTGTAGTGTCCGTTCACTATGACTACCTCTGTCAGCTAGTCTACTATATATTGTGACTAGTCGACCCGGCGAACTTCGAACCGCCTAACCTTTAACTTTCTTGTGAACGTATTATACTTATAAACCTTCCTCTTAAATCACTCTATCGATTAAAAAAAAACGCATCAAAATCCGTTACATAGTTTCAAAAATATAAGCATACATAGGGATAGACGCGAGAAGCGACTTTAATCTCGCTAAAACTCGAGAACGGCCGGGCTGATTAAGGTGATTTTGGTTTTGAAATGTTTGTTGTTAGCCCAGGGAAGGTTTAAAAAGTGAGGAAATATAGAAAAATGGAGAGGAAGTTAGTAAAAATAACAATTTATTTTTACCATAGAAACTGTTCTTTTTTTCGTTTCCATTGTTGTTTTTCATTACCTCATTTTTGACAGGCAAAGAAACATAGTCCATACATTGAAATTTTTAGTGGGTAGCAAGTTAATAATGGTGTAACGGTGTAAACTTATAATCTAAAAGTATTAATCATAAAGATACAGTAGATTTTAAGCCTTACTGGAGGTCTACTCTCTGGTTTGTTGTATGGTAAATACGTGACACCCGGGTAAGGCTATACGGAGTTTGCCGGGTCAGCGAGTGGTTTATAAAAATAATTGTTTAATTATGTTTAAGAATGATTTAATAAATTTTATTAAAAGTCCAATAACGGCAGGTCAGGGTAACTGATTGAGCTTTTTTTTAAATAGTTAATATTAATTCTATATCCTCATTTCACTGATATTAAACAGAAAAAAGTTTGTGAGTGTATATGTTTGTTGCTTCTTCACGTCTAAACGGCTGAACCGATTGCAATGAAAATTGATATTTAGTTTGCTGACACCCTAGATTACTACATAGCCTACTTTTCACTGAGGTAGTAAACAGTGGGTAACACTGCTGGCACAGCAAGTAAATAATACTGCTCCTTAGCTCAGTTTGCAGTGATGTGGACTGAGACGCGTGTGCACCTTGGTTCAATTCCCGGCGGGGCAAACATTGTTATGATGAATATCGATGTTTGTTTCCGGTCTGGGTGTAATGTTTGTCTCTGTATATGTTTCGGGCATCCTAGATACTGTTTTTCCTAGTTAGGGGCTCTGAGTATGATGCCTTAATAAAAATAATAATCAATATCTTTAACAATATACATAGTATAAAACAAAGTCGCTTCCCGCGGATGGCCCTATGTATGCTTAAATATTTTAAACTATGCAACGGATAGAGTGCTTCAAAAGGAAGGTTAATATGTACAATTCATGTGCAACATAGTGATACATAAGGCGGTACAAAGTTTGCCAGGTCGACTATTAATATAATAAAATGCATCACACTCCAAGTTCCTAACTAGGAAGAACCTGTATCCATGCAGAGTAATAGTAATAATAATAACACATCACACTCAAAGCCCCTAACTAGGAAGAACCTGTATCTAGGGTGCCCGAAACACACACAGAGACGAACATCACACCCAGACCGGAAACAAACATCGATATTCATCATATCAATATTCGCCCTGCCCGGGAATCGAACCCGGGTGCACACGCTTACTCAGTCCACATCACTGCCAACTCAGCCACGGAGCAGTCAACAACCATCAGAGTAACCTTAACACTTACAAATACGAATAATACACTCAGAACTCAACCATTGCATAACATTATATGATGTATCATCCTATGGTATTATCCCATACACCGTAATACGCGGTGCTTACCGCCGTAATAGGCTGCAACTTTTTCCATGCCGCCGTAATAGGAATTCCGAATTGTCGGAAATAATAATTATTTAAAATTAATAACTACTCTAAATTAGATAAATAGACCACAGAAATAGAAAATAGAATTATTATGAGTGTCAAAAAAAAATTCAATCATCTACTGAAATATTTAGAAATGCTTAATTTCTTACCCTATTTTAAAATGTTGTCAAAACGCGTCGTAATAGGGCATGTTACCCTAATAGAAAAAAAATCTGTTTTTGTCTAAAATAGTGTAAATGATGTTAAGAAGACTGTCCCAGATTACTACTTATAATGAAGTCGGAAACTTGTTTATTACGCGCAGCTACTTAATAAATTATAAAGGTAATTTCTAGAGCCGGTAAAGTTTATGCTACGAAATTTCGTTGTACTTACCTCTTTTCTAAATGTATTCGTGTATAAAAAAGTCTACCCCAATTTAAAAATATGATTATGATTAACTATGTTATTTTATCTCTAAATAAGAAAAAATAATATGCATAATATCCATTACGTTTTCAGGTTACTTTGTGATTATCACTTCATCTTACAAAATTAACCATGACAAGGGAAAATTCTGTGAGTTTTAAAGGAAAGAAAAGAAACACCTTAGCACCTGCGCTGGAAAAACGAAAATGAGGCCCATTATCCCCTACAATAATCTTAAATCACTTTGGCTTAGTGTTTCGATTACCGACAAAGGTTCGGTAGAAAAACCTACATTATGAAGGTTGTTGAATAATTGTGTAGATAGATGAAATTTATTGCTCACTTCTTAAGACCGTGAATTACCTTGGGACTTCTATTTTTGTTCACTACTTAGCTAAGTATTTGGTTTTTCAGTTATTTTTTTGGAAATAAAACTTTCTGTCACAGTTTGCATCTTTTGCCTGGTAGATTAAACGTTTTTTTTTTAAGTCTTACAAAATGAAAATGTTCTTTAGATTCAATATTCGGACGCCTTATTCATATAAAATCTAAGGTATTTTCGGGTGTTAAGGATCAATAATATTCGTCGTATCTGTGCTGTGAACTTTGGAGCTAAAATCAAATTAATTTGTAAATATAAAATAATATAGAAATGAATTAATTTTTTTTATATCCGAGATAAATAAGTGAATATATTCTTGAGTTTTAAATCGATGTTGGATTTTAAATTGTGTTTCAACTTAAAACCATACACCGATAAGAAATAATGAGGACGGGCTGCAACCCAGAGAAACACAAGTTTTCAGGTTACGTTCTTCAGAGATGTTCGAAGATTTGCAGAAGCCTAAGTAGGCGCGCTCCAGGACAATGGGCTTCCCCCTGGCCTCTTTGCGGGAACTTGTCTACTTAGACTTTTTTGTTGAGGCTTAAAGCAGTCGGTCGCGTGTCACGTATGTTCGTCGAGTACGCGCTTAGAATTCAATATACCTATTTACGTTACCGTATTTTGCACATTCGAAACGACAGACAAACACTTTGTGAAAGTTATTCTGTCTGTTTTTGCCAACTCGAATTGTCTCAGATCAGATTCTTTCGTGAGAGGTGTCGCTAAATTCTCCTTAAAATAGAAAGGCTTCGATGCAACGAGAACAAAGAAAAATAAGGAACTGAAAGTGCTAAGTCAAGTCTCAAGTAATTAGTTTTACTGTTCTGGGCGATCGAATCGACGCCGTCCCTGTTGTCGCTAAGTTTGCAGGAAAACTAGGTACAGAAACACGTGTCGAAAGATATCACTGTTTTCGTGCTGCATCTCCTGATTCATACAGTTAAGATAAATAAAATAAATTGCATTGGTTCATTACTGAAGAAGAAAATAGATTGCATCAACCACGAATTTATTTTATAAGTAAGCGTCTCCATATTTTGCTAAATTTTTATGCATAATCACCTAGGAATAAAAAAAATCGTTTTATAAGTATTTTAAGTAAAAGCCCAAAAAGTACGAAGAAAGTTACTGAGAAAATATCATCCTTTAGTAGGTATTCCGCTATGCTTTCAGTTCTGGAACAATCCACAGTAAAAGAGTTTGTATGCACATGCATAATAAATCAACAAAAATGGTTGGTGTATAAAACAGGCGTTTTATAACCAACGACGCCTTCTTATGGAATTCCTGGCTATACTGAGAGTGCTGTGCTTTAGCTTATTTTTTATTACGCACTGACTCAGGATAATATTAAAATACTTCAGTGAGCTGTTTAGCTCAAGGCACGGGTCAATTTGGCAAACTTAAAATTTTCAAAGAGGTTTCTAACTATTTCGATGATCGCCTTTGTGACGGCCAATAATAACGTTCAGTGGCGGCGGAAGCGGAGGCGGAGGCGGCGGTGGTCTAACTAAAAGTTGGTCGGTTGGCCTGCTATGCAGGTGTGTGCTGGCTCCTAACTTTGCAATTTAATTACGCCATCCGGTAATTGTATTCAGTGGGGTCGACGGTCGGCAAGCAGACGCAGCAGCCTTTCCTTTGCTCTTAAAATAGAACCTAGATAAATTCAACTTTGCTTTAGAGAGTAAATTTTGCAATTTATATTTAAATATTCACCATCAATAGAATTTAATCTTCGTTAAATGGACAATTTACATGCCTTAAAATCTACTGATTGTGAATATTTAAAGTTTTGTATAGTTTTACAAGCAGTTGAGATCCTACAAACAGAATTCGTCAAATTGTCCGCTTATAGTATACTATATTCTGTAATTACGCTTTCCGTGAGAGATTATTATGTCAAAAGCATTCCGTGATGAAATATTGATACGTTTCCGCATACAGCAGACAGAGCTCGTCGTTCAAAATGACATACTTAGTTGAAACCTAGGAGCCTTTTGATCCCAAGCGTTACTAATAGCTGAGAGACCTTACAATCTGTCTAGAGAAATTTGAGAAATGGTTCACTTTATTTTTACCCACTATTTTTAGTAACAAATAAATTATTAGTCACATTGAAAAAGGGTATACGAACCCAACTTTGTAAAAACAAATAGATGATTTCATGAAATTTATTAGCACTATTTTAAATGTTGTGTTCACACACATACAGGATGTCCCAAAAGGTTACCTAGCTAGGAAGGGGGTAGATAGGGGTGATCATAAGGGTCACCAGAAAAATAAAAAAATCCCCTCTGGGTATTAAAAAATTATATGGCATTTTAAAAACAACTAAAATATTTTATAAACGATTACTTTTTTTTAATCTAGCAATATTTGTAGGTCATCGGTAGCAAAATCGCCGCACAAGGTGTAAAATTTTAGGTTTTTTTTTAAATATTTTTAATACCAAGAGGGGATTTTTTTTCATCACCTCCCTTCCTACTACTTAACCTTTTGGGACACCCTATATAGGTATTATATACTTTTTTATAAGCCCTATTGTTTCTGCAGCACAAGTTAACAGCAATAACAAATTTAATGAACGTATACTAATGTTTAAAGCGGATCACGTTGAGTGCACGTCATAAAACGTTTACGCTTACGTAAATTACGACCTATTGGCATTAAGGATGCACTTTAATGCTTGAGTGTGTCACAGACGTTTATTTACTTCACAATGTAAAATAGGATTCCTGCAGTACTATTGACCTTTATTAATCAACCTTTTAGTGTGGATTGGTGGACTGCTTATAAATAAAAACTATCCAAAATAATAGTTCAACATTATCTAAAATGAAATATGAACTCTCAAAAAAAAATTTTGTTAAAATAATTATTAATTACCATTATATTAATAACTCGCTTGACAAAATTTTACACTTAGCCTAAGGTAAGTTTAAAAGCTCCCTCTCTCTCTCTCTAAATTCTTGTGTACTTTATCAAAAGCGTTAATTAAATTAAGATTTCAGAAATCAGGAAAATAAAATTTGTAATTTGCAAACAAAGGTAGCCTTGCATTACGAATGTAAGTGTGCTCATTAAAATTGCATGTCACGATTCGCAAGCCGCACTCGAGCCTAAACCGGCGGAGTCGGCAGGCGCTTCCCGCTTCTACAATACACTGGCGGATTTTGTGTTATTTCTGTATGATACTAGCGATTTTCTTTCGTTCATATCTTAGCTAAACGAGGAGGAACCTCAAATATCAATTAATATAAATAAAACTCTTCCGTTACTGACTGACTGACAGACAACACAGAGCCGAAACTTCTGGGATTAGAAAGCTGAAAATTGGCACGTAGGTTGCTTGGGGAGTGTAGGTGAGCACTAAGAAGGGATTTCCCGAAATTCCCACAGGAACGGGAAAAAACGGGAATTTTGTGTTTATGAGAAATCTGCGCGGGAAAAACCGCGGGGCAGCCTCTAGTACATAGTATAAAACAAAGTCGCTTCCCGCGTCTGTCCCTATGTATGCTTATATCTTTAAAACTATCCAACGGATTTTGATGCGGTTTTTTGTAATCGATAGAGTGATCCAAGAGGAAGGTTTATAAGTATAATACATGAGCAACATAGCAATAGGTTAGGCGGTACGAAGTTCGCCGGGTCGACTAGTATTATATAAAAAGCGCTCCTTGGTTTTTATATTCCATATTTAAATTATTTTCCTAATTTACAAAACATGTTAAAATAAACTTAATTTATTAATTTTATATGTAAAATTATTATCAATATATATAAAACTCTTCCGTTACTGACTGACTGACTGACAGACAACGCAGAGCCGAAACTACTGGGCATAGAAAGCTGAAAATTGGCACGGGGGTTCCTTAGGGAGTGTAGGTGAGCAATAAGAAGGGATTTCCCGAAATTCCCACGGGAACGGGAAAAAACGGGATTTTTGTGTTTATGAGAAATCTACGCTGGAAAAACCGCGGGGCAGCCTCTAGTAATTATAAAGAATGCTCACATTAGTAGGAAAAATAACTTTAGTTGCTACCGTAATTCTCTGCAAGTATTTTTAGGCACATAGGTAGGTAATTAGAGTTTTATGTGAACACTAGAGACTGCCCCGCGGTTTTTCCCGCGCAGATTTCTCATAAACACAAAATTCCCGTTTTTTCCCGTTCCCTCTTATCCCTTCTTAGTGCTCACCTATACTCCCTAAGGAACCTACATGCAAAATTTCAGCCTGCTACGCCCAGTAGTTTCGGCTCTGCGTTTTCTGTCAGTCAGTCAGTCAGTAACGGAAGAGTTATATATCTATATATATAAAACTCTTCCGTTACTGACTGACTGACTGACTGACTGACTGACTGACTGACTGACTGACCGACTGACTGACTGACTGACAGACAACGCAGAGCCGAAACTACTGGGCGTAGAAAGCTGAAATTGGGTTCAAGTGGGTTCCTAGGGGAGTGTAGGTGAGCACTAAGAAGGGATTTTCCGAAATTCCCACGGGAACGGAAAAAAACGGGATTTTTGTGTTTATGAGAAATCTGCGCGAGTTAGACCGCGGGGCAGCCTCTAGTATATATATATTGATTTTTAAGCTCCTTTTAAAATTTTAAATATTGGAGTTTGAAAAATAAAATCAAATTTTAAACATGAGTGTTTAAACATAGGTAATTTTCATGTTTCAATCAAAATTACCGCATAATGCACAAAAAGAAAAATGTGATGTTTTAACTCGAATCCCAACCCTTTTATAGTCCTAGCCACACAAGTTGCAGCAAAACCGAAGAAAGTTCCATCCTAAGTTGGCACAATGCTCAGAACCTTTCCCATTTCGTTTTTGTTTTGTTACCCACGTCCTGCGCCCCGCCCGCCGCCGCGGGTAGTGGGCCCAGATGTTTCTCAAGCCACGGCTCATCTGAGGATTAGTATCTCCAAGGATTGTTATTATATGCTTTTAGTTTACAAAACATGAAACTTACGCTTCAAAAGATTGCAAATGTGATTTAATCGTTTTTTTATTGTTATTAATGAAGGTAGTACCTATATACTTACCTAATTTTATCGTTACATTTACGAATTACTCTTCAATATTATACCTGCGTGTACGAATTATTTGCATAATTTCGAAGGAGCTGACTTAACATTTACTCAACTCAAGAAAACAATTAAGTAAGTTCGTCAAGGAAAATCAACGTAATTAACACACCCGTTACCGTTACAAAACTTGCCAGGGGTCTTATTCTCTTATTTTAAAAAACAAAAAACTCCAAATAATCATCTCTGTATTAGGCGATCTTTACACTGCCACGCATCACGCAGCGTGGCGCGTGAATGCGTGTTCTAACGTTGATTGTAAGTACCTCCATTTGTATAGAAACACGCGCAGTCCAACACACAGAAAATGCATCCACGTGCGTGCGCGTAGTTGCGTCGAAACGCAACATGCAGCGTGGTGCGTGGCAGTGTGATAACCGCCTCATGATATGTCAATGAGAGGTTTTCAATTGGAAATATCAGAAAAAAAAACAAGTTTTATCACGCCGTTATCAGATGGCGCTAGCAAAAATCTGCAGGTAAAGTTGAAATGAATCATTGTAAGCTCAAAATAAAACTGGAACTCGTCATGCGCCAGTCAAATAGTTTTTGTTTTGTTTTGAACTTTTCAAGTTAATTTGAACTGATTAGAATTAATTACCCTTCTCTATTACGCCATATAACGCCATCTACGGGCGTATTACGAAACATTTTTTTTTTTAATGTCACTTTGAAAACCCCTCATTGTCAAATTTACCTATTTGCATCATGGAAGGGTAATTTGCATATAAAAAAGATATACAAAATGGATGGTTGTTGTGTGGTATTAGTATTGACTTGCGCTAGTCACAATAGTGGCCGCCAAAATAAACGAATATGGCCCCAGGAGTCTGAGAAAAAGTTTGATGACGCGATCATAAGACTATACTTTAAATATGTACCTACATCAATGATGAGAACTCAAGATACATGCAGAAAGGTCCCGGATTCCTTATATGTCCAGTTTTTTTAAGGATTTTAATATTTGTTATAGTATTCTTTGGGCAGCAAGAATATACTCGTACAAACATTTCATTTCGATTTATTCAGCTGTTTCAGAGATGTGCCTTTGTCAGACAGACAAACAGACGGACGGAATAGTCACATTAATAAGGTCTTGGGATTAAAAATGAACTGAATTAGTATCTATTTTCAATTTCATTTTTCATTTTCATCTCATTAAATTAAGACACGAGCAATTAAATTAGAAAGAAAAATATCTTCATAGGTAGGTTCATGAACAGCTGAGCGTCTATTATTACCCTGCAGCGACAGAATGGAGTCAGGGCGGCGGGGCGCGGCGGGGCGCGGCGGGGCGCGGCGGGGCGCGGCGGGGCGCGGCGACCGACGCAGGGCGGCGTCGTCGGCGGCGGACTTCTACTTTGCGCCATTAAGTGAAATAAGTTGCCTCTGCTGCTGTGGTCGCGTAAAATGAAACGTTGCTCATTCTGTTTAGAGGGAACACTTTGTTTGTTGCACTAATTGCTTTCACTCTGGCTATTGCTGCGTTAAACCGTAGTGTTTGTGCTTTGTGTTTTAATTGGTAGCGACAATTCGTAGTTCATGGATTTAAATCTCTGTAGTGAAATTAAATAAGTCTTTAAAGCGCATAGCACCAATGTTTGTTTGAATTTTAAGTTAAATATGAATGTTTGACGTTTGTATGTATGTGATCTACAAACGTAGAGCAACTCTGCATTTACGACAAAGCAGATGTACAACAAGAAATTGAGTTTCATTGTTCAATGTGTACAGAAGGTAGCAAAACAACGAAGTTGGTCTGCGGATCCACTGAGGACTGGCTTCAAAGTCGTATGCAAACGTATCCCGCATGATTGCGCGCCTGGCCGGCCGCGGCCTCGGCTGCCCGCTAGCCATCTTGTTAGTGTTTGTCTGGAATTCTTGACACAAATATATTTGTAGGACCTTGCCAGATTTAGGTTTCAGCCGTTTGTTTTGCAGAAATTCGGCATTAATACGACGCAACGTTCACGCGCTACACTCGACTCGATATGATAAGAAATCCAAGCGCCACTTGTGGGCTCGCTCTTGGATAAATCCCTTTTCTAAATTGTAATTTCTGAGTTCCAACACATAGAAATTACGCTTCCCCCCTCTGATTGCTTTAAGATATATATAATTAAACACTATAATAAAAAAAACGAATGACAAAAGAATACTTTGGTTATAAATTGTCCGGAAATTATTTAATGGAGCAAACTGGCTAATATAGTCAGATTACTCTTTTCAATTTTAAACTGAAAAAAAAATCGGAAATTGCGCGTCACAAGCAAGGCAAGTAAATTAAGACGCCCGAAAATTTACGAAAATAGGTAGCGTCTACCTATTAATGAAGGACTACTCCGGTTACTAAGTCATTTCCTCTATCCAACGGACGAAATTACAAGAAAATTTGCATAATAGAGAATCTCGGGCAGCCCTAGTCCTTTGAAAGTCCGGGTTGTGGAGGGCATCAAGTGACACTGTCGCACATTAAATCAACATCTCACTTTGTGCGGGATGGATAGGATTTTTTTTGTAAAAATATGTGGATATAGTGCTTAAAATCCCGCTTTGGCTAACTTGATACTTTAAATCCAGGTTATCCTGCATAAGTGTCAAATATAACGTATAATGTTCTTGCAAACACCTCAGTTCGGGTATGTTTGCACATTGTAGGTAAATATGTATTCGGCTGGGTCCTTCAGAATGTGAGCACCGGTCACAGTGGGCAGACAGACTGGGCAGGGCAATTAGTTCGTCTTTGAGGTGCTCGGTCGGGAGGAGTAACGCGGGCCGGGTCGAGGGCGCGCCAGTTGTGCACTCAAAAAGTTACTACATTCGGCTCCGCTCATTTCGTACTTACCACTTTTAGTTTTACTATAGTAGTTACTTAACCTTAACAAAAGTATAACAATTATTATTTGCGGTACAATATCTATTAAAACTTCCTGTAGAGGATGGGCGTAAAGGATGCAGTAAATGAAAATATTGTTTTCTTGGAATGTCCGTGGCAAAAGCATCGGCTATGCAAGTGGGGCGCGAGCTGTGTTAGCGCGCTCGGCGAGAGACTCGGACGGACTGCCTGAAGGGCATCCCAGTGCCATAGCTGTCAACAGTTACCCGCGGAATTTATTGAAAAAGTCTAGTTACAGGTATTTCAGCGTACTACGTTTCGTTCTAACATCTAGGTAAATTTAATTAAATCTTAAGGTAAGTACATATTTTATAAATAGCTTATTTTAGTGCTAAGTTTTATTCATTATTAAATTTGTGTGATTTTATTTTACAGGTACAGTCTACGAGCGTCGTCTACATTCTCCCCCCTAGTGCTGACGTTAGTTAGAGTCAGCACTCGCGTTAGAAGGTTCAAGCAAGGCGACGCGAGTGACCGGGCGGCGAAGCAAACCGGTGCGAGTACGGATATCTACAACGCGGACGCGGCCGTCACTCCCGGGGTGGGTCGCACTCACGACTCCATGTCTCCAGCTGCCTCGATCTAAGTTAGGCTCGACTAATAAAACAAAATCACCTACCTTGAGTGCCTCTTGTTCTTTGGTCCATTTTTGTCTCGGAAGTAGAGTAGGTAGGTACTCCTTTACCCACCTGGTCCAAAACATGTCGGTCAAGCGTTGTGCGACTCGCCATTTCTTTCTGAGACTGAAATCACCGTCGTCATACTTGCCAAATGATGGTCCTACCGAAGAAGTTCCGATTAAAAAATGGTTCGGCGTCAAGGCTTCTGGGTAATTCGGGTCACATGAAACGTGCGTGATCGGACGACTATTTATTAGGCCCTCAACTTCGGCAAACATGGTCTGTAAAGTTTCAGGATGCGGCGCTCGTTCCTTCAGTACGACTTTCAAGGCCGTTTTAACAGTACGCACCATTCTCTCCCATACTCCTGCCATCTCTGGGGCTCCTGGGGGCAGAAATCTCCATTCTGTTCCTCTTACAGTGCCGTCTTCTCGCAGTGTGTCCGCGTTTAACTCTGCTAGGCTTCTCTTCAATTCAATGTCTGCGCCGCGGAGGTTGGTGCCGTTATCAGAATATATGACGTCGGGGGTACCTCGGCGTGCTGCCATTCGTCTTACTGCCATAATAGCGGCGTCGCTCGTCAAGCTTTCAGCAATCTCAAGGTGGACGGCTCTAACGGTAAGGCAAGTAAATATCACACCGTACCTTTTAAATCTTCTTCGGCCAATTGTTACCTCCATAGGGCCGAAATAGTCCATACCACAAATGCTAAAGCAGCGTCTATTATGGTGCAGCCGAGCTGCAGGTAAGTCACCCATCCGTTGAGGTGCTGGCATAGCTCGTCGGTGGCGGCAAAATGCACATTGCGAAGATATAGCGCGAACAGTTGGGCGTAACTTCACAACCCAATATCTTTGTCTTAATTCGTTGACTACAAGCTCGTTTGCTCCGTGTAGAGCGTTCTTGTGGTAGTGCTCTACCAGTAGTCGTGCCATTCGGTGGCGTCCATCAAGGATGACTGGCTGTGTGACTGAGGATTCTACTCCAACAACTCTGTTTATGCGGCCTCCTACGCGCATAATTCCATTTTCATCGAGGTACGGGGTCAATTTTGTCAGACGGCTAACTGACATCAACGGTTTCTTATCACGTAAGTGTTGAATCTCCGTGTTGAATGAATCGTGTTGCGATTTTTTAATCAATAAGTTCTCAGCCTCTTTCATTAGCTGCACAGTAATACTTGATGGCGTACCTTTGTGTTTTCTAAATAGTAGCAGTATACGTGCCGTGCAACGTACTAGTCGTATCCACGATGAAACGTTGTTCTCATTAGGAAGGCAGAATTCTTCACTGCTTGTCGTCGTTAAGTTGATGTTTCTCATCTCGCAGTCTGCCTCATCTGTGGCTTTAATATTCTTTAAATCTGATGGCCATTGGCTCTCCTGAAGGCGTAGAAATTCGGGACCCTGAAACCAGATATGGGAAAATTTTAATGGTGGTGAATTTTCACGTGTAGCCACGTCGGCTACGTTTGATTTCGTCGGTACATGTCGCCATTCATTTGAAGTTGTCAACTCATCTATCTCGCCTAACCTATGTGCGACATACGGCTTATAATTTCTTGGATCACTTCGGATCCAAGACAGTACGGTACTCGAATCGGTCCAAAAGTAACGTTTGTTAGCCTTAACCTCTTGGTGCTCATTTTGAACTGTTGTTGCTAACCGTGCTCCTAGCAAAGCTCCCTGTAGCTCTAACCTAGGAACGGATACTGGACGTAACGGAGAAACCCTACTTTTACTTGCCGAAAAACATACTAAGACCTGGCCGTCGGCGCGTGTGAAACGCCAATAAATTACTGCTGCATATGCCTTTATACTGCTGTCACAAAAAACGTGCATTTGCGTGTCGATAATTTCATCGATATTACTATCTGGAGCAGGCAGATATTGGTAACAGGGCGTCCACGGACCGGCCTCCATGTACTGTCGCGGGATGCGCAGCAATTCTAAATCTTTTAACTCATCAAGCCACTTGATCCAAGAAGCGAATTCTTGTTCCTGGATGTGGCAGTTCCAATTAATACCACTGCGATGAACATCTTGTAAAAGAATTTTACTTTTTATAACAAAAGGGGACAAAAAGCCATGCAAATCATATACCGACATAATTACGCTAAGCATTTTCGCTTTGGTAGGCGGTTCTTTACCAGTTAAGATAGAATCAGGGATACGGCTAAACGAAACCTTAAAACCAAAAGTGTCATCTGCGGGGTGCCATATCAAACCTAGTGTGCGCTCGGTAACGTTCATAACTCCGTCTTTAAATTGAACAGCTGACTGTGACAGCGCGTCACTCGGCAGGCTCTGTAAAACCTGTTTACTGTTACTAGACCAGCGCCTTATCTCAAACCCACCTACCTTATGTATTTTTGTTATGTCGCGTATCAACTGTGTTGCAGTCACTTCGTCCTTACAGGTGTACAGGCAATCGTCCATGAAATGATTCTTGGCGATAACATGTACTGCTTCGGGGTGTACATCTTCGTACTTTTGTGCATTTTTATTTTTTATAAACTGTGCTATAAAAGGCGAGCATGTTGCACCGAAAATAAGACTTTGCATGACACAAATCTTGACTGACTCATTAGGGGACTCCTGCCATAAAAATCTAAAAACATTTTGATCTTCGGTGCGAATTTTTATTCTTAAAAACATGTCTTTAATGTCACCTAAAATAACTATTTTATTCTCACGAAATCTTTGCATAGTGCCAAACAAAGAGTTGTATAAATCGGGGCCTGTTAGTAAATAATCGTTCAGACACTTACCCTTCACTTTAGCTGCGGCATCGAACACCAGGCGCAGCTTGCCCGGCTTGTTGGGATTTTGGACGCCGAAATGAGGCAGATACCAAATGTGCTTCGCCGAAAGTTCATTTTCCTTAAGTTCTCGAGCGTAGCCAGCTTCGAACAGCTTGTGCATCTCCTCCTTGTACCTCTGTGCGTAGGCGTCATCCCTCTGAAACCTTTTGTGTAAAAGTTGTAGCCGAGACAGAGCATGATTGTAGCTATCGGGCATTAAAAAATCATTTTCCTTAAATGGTAGACCTACTTCCCACTGGACTTGCATATGACGTGAAGTATCTTCCAAAATTTGTACGGCCCTTAAATGGTCCGTATTCTCGCGCTTTAAGGCTGAAATTCCTATAGAATCTATGTCGAACGAGTTCTTAATTAAATTATTTAATTCATCAAAATTGCAATGTTCGGAATCGTTATCAGTGTAGTGAGCGAGATGGAATATGTTTTGTTTACTTACATGGTTGCTGTGCGTGCGAGTGTGAGTGCGACCACAATACCCATGGATGCTCCAGCCCAGGCGACAGCGGGTCGCGTAGGGCTCGTTCTTGCTACCGTGAATAATATCTAGGGGAGCTAAAAGATGATAATTATCTTCGCCTATTAGTAGACTCGGCTGTACATGTTGTTTACAAACTAAATCTTTCACCGGCAAAAGGTGCTTACACGTTATGCTATTGATTACGGATAGGTTTTGCTTCGGCAAATTAAAGTTATTTACTTGGCGAAAACTAATCGCGTGACGCAAGTTATCCGAACCACTTATTTCTGCGTAAACTTTAGGTGCGTCAGATTGGTACACTTCAAGCCCAAAGGCGTCTATAAACTTAATATGCAAAGCACTTTCACACTTAAGTCCTAGCTGAGACACTAAATTAGAGTCAATAATAGATACGGACGCGGCATCGTCGAGCAGCGCGTGAGTTAACACAGTACCGTTCTGTCCATGGAGGGTTACCGGAACTACTTTCAGGATGACGTCACTCGCCGTGGCAGCTGCAGTGCTCTCCGTGTCCGACGTAACGTGAGCTATCGTAGCTTGCGTCGAAGTGGAGGCGGAGGTGTCAGGATACGCTGGCACGTCTTCCTTCGCGTTGCATGCAGGTTGTGTGGGTCTCGTCCAGTGCAGTAGGTGATGGTGTGCGCGACCACAGTTATTAATGTCGCACACTGGAGCAGGGCATTTCTCATTTTCGTGACGCGAACTGCTAAGACAACAATAACACAAATTGTGCAGCTTGACGAAACGCCACCTATCTCGGCGCATTGCTCGCTTGAACGGACGACATTCAGGAATGAGATGATTTCCTTTCTTGCAAAACTTGCACAAATCGTTGTCGTTTATCTGTTCACTAGTTGTTGTAAACACAGGGCGGCTGCGATATTTATTGTTGTCTTCGTGTTTGTTATAATAAGTTTGCGTCTTTCTAGGGTCGGCCGGAAGATGTATTCCGACGACGGACAGCATTTTAGATTCTTGCTTCAAGAATGCTGCTAAAAGTTCGAATTTCGACTGACCTTGGTCCAGCTGTGTGTAGGCATAATCTGTCCATTTGGCGATTAGCGTGCTGGGCAACTTAGATGTGACGGCGGTCGTTAGTTCAGGGCTTCGCAGATAATCATCTTGTTTTAGGGCTCGAATCGTCGCGACGCAATTGTTTACTTTCATGGAGAAGTTAATCAGTTCTTGTTGATAGTATGTAGGTAGCTGAGGTAACTTTTTCAATTGTGTCGTTAATCTTTGGACAATAATGTCAGAACGACCAAACCTGAGTTCCAGAGATTCCATGATAGTATTCGGCGGCGTATTTCCGATGAGTAGGTCCGTAACTGCGTCCTTGGCTTCACCTTGTAAGGCTTTACGTAGCCTCCACAAGTTTTCGGCTTCACTGTAGCGGCACACACGATTAGACTCTTCGTATGCATTTTTAAAATGCAACCACTCAACACAATCACCACTGAAGTTCGGTAAATCGCGCGGCGTGGCGAGGCGACTCAGCAGGCGATCATCGCGGTGTGAGGAATCGAACAGACACTTGAGCTCGTGAGCCAGCAGTCGGATGTCCGATGAGGATTGTTCTGCGTTTTTAGCCGTAGGTAATGGCTGTTCTGCCCCTTGGTGCAGCCATCTTTCTACGTCACTACGGTGGTCCATCATAGGAGGGCACTTGCTTTCCCCGTCACTAGGACCGTCTTCCTCGGCATCCAATACAGCCAAATTCGTGGCCAATCGCTTTTCAATCAAATCAATCTGAATTTTCGCCTTTGCTTCGGCGGCCTCTAGTTCCAGTTGTTTGCGACGTGCGATTGACGATGTGGTTGATTTATGGGACTTCATGGATGTTTTCAGGGAATTAGCCGGTGGATGGTTTGTTAACGTTCCGGGAATATTTTCAATACTGTCTCGCAACTTTAAATCATCGGTGCTACAAGGGTGTTCCTTTTGCCGTTCTCGTGCTGATAGCTTCTCGTCGGCCATGTTGGCCACGTTTCTGTCTGACTGTTGTAGCTGACGACGCGTGTAAACTGGGGTCATGGTGACGAAAGCGATCCGTGCTCGAAGGTCCAAACGATTGTAGAGGATGGGCGTAAAGGATGCAGTAAATGAAAATATTGTTTTCTTGGAATGTCCGTGGCAAAAGCATCGGCTATGCAAGTGGGGCGCGAGCTGTGTTAGCGCGCTCGGCGAGAGACTCGGACGGACTGCCTGAAGGGCATCCCAGTGCCATAGCTGTCAACAGTTACCCGCGGAATTTATTGAAAAAGTCTAGTTACAGGTATTTCAGCGTACTACGTTTCGTTCTAACATCTAGGTAAATTTAATTAAATCTTAAGGTAAGTACATATTTTATAAATAGCTTATTTTAGTGCTAAGTTTTATTCATTATTAAATTTGTGTGATTTTATTTTACAGGTACAGTCTACGAGCGTCGTCTACACTTCCTAAGAATATTTTATAGAAATTATACTTTATTAGAGGTTTTGCTGAAAATCTCCTTGTAATTGCTTGCAGTTATTACCGAATTGACATTCTATATGTGGAAAGAAATAAACAAATAAACCTTTGTCGATTCACATATTATTATTTCATATACAAGGCACTGAAATTTTCACAACTTTATTAAAAAAAAGAACTTAAGTGCATACACACTACACAAAGTTTCCTCTAGCGTATTACAACGGTATAACGTAATATGCAAACTATTATGAACAATCAATCAATTCACGAAAACAACATTTCCACATACGTAACCTCTAACAAACAAGGTATTCCGGGTAAATCAGTCAAAGTTTGACTCGAGTGCTCTAGTAATTGGGTAACCGCCGTCGTTGGGTGATTGCAGCTGAGCCCCGTTCGCACTCAATACCGAGCACTGAGCGCTTGGCTAACAGTCCACGCTCCACGCTCACTGCACTTTTATGTGTGTTTTGTTCATATATATGCTCTTATAACTTTGTGGGATAAACTTGGCTTCTGTTAATGGGTTAATTACTGTTAATAGTATTACCACGTATTGTGCGATAGTGTTGCTAAGGAATTTCTTACAACTTAAAGTTTTACGAGTCTTGCTTGATGACGCTTTTCATAATCCAGCTCAATAATAATGTGCATATTATGTTTAATATTTATTGTACATGGTGTTTTAGAGGTGGTAAAAAAATTATGCAATAATAAACTGAAATATCGGTTGTCTTTCGTGTATTTCTTAGCTCCGTACTGTAAAATTTCGCTCACGTACGGAAACCTAAAAAATGGGAACAAAAGTAAGAAGAATTTTAGAAAAAGATTAGCTTCAGTTTATTTTTATCGTGCTTTATTTTTTACTTCATAAAAAATCTTTATTTTGTAGAAAGAAAAATCCTGCCTAAACCGTAAAATTATTATCTGCTATCGTTAGATCCTAAAAACTGTATACCTAAGCTATTTTTGACGGTAAGCTCAGTTTGCACTTTGACGATTAAAATCAATGTTTAAGGTATACGAACATTTATAAAAAAATGAACATGGTTTATTGAAAAATATCCAGCATGAAAAGACTGGCCCTGAAACAAATAAAACGGCACTGTGTCCCCCGGGAGCGCGTCCTCTCGTTACCACTAAAGCCAGCTTTATGATTTCGTAACGATTGGACGCCGTAATTGCTAGGTGTCCACGGAGATTTCTATTTTCAAATGGAAACGTGCTCTAATTTTGTTATTTTTCAGCTTGTTTTAAAATGTGAGTGCAAGGTTATATGTTTCGGCCGTTTTGAGCGGAGTATTGGCCAAGCATTGGTGTGAGAGTTTATTTTTTCTATCAATATTTATAAAAAATCATGCAGGTTTAGTTGCGCGTAGGTGAAACAAATAAAGAGTAATTAATAAGGTCATATGCAATGCTTAACTTATGTATGCTTTCCGATAGGTGGAGTGGTCAAAATACAGTTTAATTAGAATCAGCACGCAGAATTTACAGCCATGCATGCAAATCTGTGTTTGGACCTGAATGGAACTGCCGGAATGAGTAGCATCGTTGATTTGTGCAATTGCCAGCACACCAACCTATTCACTTTATTCACCTTGAGTTTTTTTTTGACTAACTTTTTAAAGATTTAGCGAGGTTCATTAAGATTAAGTTAACTTTAAATATTTCAATATTCCAACTGGGTTACTAATTCATAATTATTGTACCGATCAGGTCCTTGGTAGCACTTAAATTGCTTAATAAGTAAATTGCACAACGATTTAGTTAAAATATATACATTCGTAATGAAGAATCCATAGAATGAAAAGAAAGCGTAATCCAGGATCGAGCCGACAATGGGGTGATTAGAGAGTCATTTTGAAGTTAGTGGCGTCATTATTAGGGTCCGCTGTTCTCCGTAGACGTAGAACTAGGTTAAACTTACATTAAGTTTGCCTCACAGCTTAGGTTGGATCCTTTTCATTATCCGACCGCTGCCACGCGAGCACATACGCAAACATTTTTAGCAAATATCTCAACTTTATCGCCGGCAACACCGCAGGATTGTCTAAGTCAAAACGCGGAACTTTTTAACTTTACAGTTTAAACTTCTTGTGAGAATCTTGCGTATCAAGTCAAAAGACATCATAAGCCCTATTTTATATTAGTATGTACAGTGGTGGTATAGGACGGTGTAACAGAGTTGTCTATGGTCTCGTGCACCCTAGGCTGTATTACCAAAGAACAAGAGCTATTTTGCAATCCAGAAAAACCGGCAGTGTTACGCCGTACTAGACCGCCACTGTACGTAACATTTTCGATAAATATAGGCTCGTTTATTACCTTTTACTAGTTTTCCGTTGATAAAGTGCAAATAAAGTGTATCATCAATATCATATCGGGTCAGTGTTTTTAGATATAGCCTATTGAAATAGGTAACATAAAGAACGAGAAAAACTAATAACAAAAAAATATATAGTTGTTGTCATCAGCGAGCGAGTTAATAACTTTTTAACGAGTTATAAATTTACAGTATCGTATTTCTTAGTTACCTCTGGTCTGGTGGTATCAAACCCTTATTTCACTAATTCTCAATTTAATATTTATTAAACGTACATTCATTTTAATCTCCATATAGAAAGTAAAACCTACCTATTAATTAAAATCTAGATGAAAACATTTTTATGCACTTTTTAAAAAATCTGTCTTGGTTCAATTACAATAATAATTATTACTTCCGTAGGTCAGGAACGTAGAAAATTTAAAGTAAGTTTCCTTGAGCAGTGAGCGCTATAATTTTTTAATTTCAAAGAATAGAATAGAGTTATAATAATAATTTGAAGTTGAACCAGTGCAGTAAGCGCAGCCTCCGCACCGCACGACTGCAGATTCCGTTTGCCCGCAGATTAGATTCGGATTGGCTTGTTCAGCTCATTGCGTCGAGTAATACGTATTGCAAACAGTACTCAGTTTGATCCCGCTTCTGGCAAAATAATCTGTAACTGTTAAAGGTGTTTAGCTGTATAACTATTATAAACAGCTTTTATAACCGTGTCCCTTTACATTACAATGCACCTTATATTACCTACTAAAAGTATCTCATAATTTTTTTAAAGTTATTTTGAAAGCGTTAAAGCGTTAAGTAATTTTTTTTTCATAATTAGAAAGAAAGAAAGAAAATACATTTATTTACCAATTTCACCGGCGACATGAGTAATATTACACAATTTGATAAACTATTAAAATAACATACAATAAGGCAGGTGAGATATAACAAAACATTGTGGAAAAAACAAAAAAGAAATAAACTTATTTAACAAAATAATATGTAGGTACAAAAAAAACAGGTTGCAGTTTGCCTACGATCACTCAGTATACAACGTGCGGCGGCCGCCGCCGGTTCAGAGGCAAACGGGATTGCCAAATTCAGCATGTTGCTTCAGTTGCTCGAGACAACCAAAGCGGCTGGTCTTCCATTGGCTACCCTATGGAAACGGACTGAAAAATGGAGCGGAGCGTCATCGTCAAAAAAGTTAAATGAATACAATTTTAAGTTACAGTAGATACAAATAATGATAAAGTATATTAATAGTTTGAAATGTGTGTTATGTAGTGTGAAAAATAAACATGGGTAATAATAATGCAGTAATAAAAAACAGTGAGATAATGATATTAATAACATCGAGCTTATTAATTTGTAAGCCTGTAAATGGAATACTGATTGAGGCCCTGTACATATGTCCAGCGTAAGAATAAGTTCACGGTATCCCCTTGCCTGTGCCAAAGTTTATGTCTCTGTGCCTCCGCAGTTCCAAAGATTCAGAGAGGAAACAACATACCCCCCCGAGGGAAGCACTTATTATACAGCAAGGCGTGGGTGGGACGAACTCCGAATGCCGATCATCGATGATTCCGGGGGGCCTTTCGGAAACTCGCTGAGGAGGCCACCGGGGTATTTTAGTAGGTGCAAAGCCCCTTACACCCCCATCGCTGCCCCGCATGTCTCTCCTTAGAATACGTAGTAGCAGAGAGAAACATTTTATGATGGCTAGCCATGTAAAGAACCACAAAATTGTATGCTAGTCACAGAAGGAACGGAACGATGTGTAAATTTTTCACAAGTGCTCGCGCTCGCGACGATTCAGCGCGTGACAAAAGATTTACGTGAGGATTCATTATTATGCCGAGCTGTAACATTTACGAGAAAGGTATTGTACTTCAATTCGTTCACGACCGGTTACTCTGTAGGAAAAGAACGGTCATTTATTGTTATATTTTTCAATATTTGCTGCGTAAATATTGAAAGAATATTTTGCTTTCGCAAAGTTTACTCTCTCGACACACATCTAGCCAATAAATGTACTAATTACAATAAAACATTAAATAATGTTTTATTGTAATTAGTAATATTAGTTTAAACATAGAGGGGAAAAAAAAATATTTCGGTAAAAACATTATCCAACTTCTTACTAATATTATAAATGCCTAAGTTTGTAAAGATATTAGAGGTTTATTGCACTTTCACAAACTGCAGATCATAATTCTATGAAACCCAGTATGACAACTTATACAATTGATTTGAAAATAAACGATGGTACGAAGATCGCTTGTTTTTAGTTAGAATGCAAATACATGTGCATTATGAATTGTTTTATGTTTTCTTTTGTAATTAAAAGCCAAACGATTTTGCTTTGTAGGTATATAATGAATTAAACAAATTTTCCACAGTTTATTCACACACAGGAGTTATTCTTTGTGCGAAATTATAAAGATACTAGAAGCTGCCCCGCGGTTTCACCCGCGCATATTTGTCATAAACACAAAAATCGTTTTTTTCCCGTTCCCATGGGAATTTCGGGAAATCCTTTCTTAGTGCTCACCTACACTCTCTAAGGAACCTACATGCAAAATTTCAGCCCGCTACGTTCAGTAGTTTCGGCTCTGCGTTGTCTGTCAGTCAGTCAGTAACGGAAGAGTTTTATATATATACTAGAGGCTGCCCCGCGGTTTTTCCCGCGCAGATCTCATAAACACAAAATTCCCGTTTATTCCCGTTCCCGTGGGAATTTCGGGAAATCCCTTCTTAGTGCTCACCTGCACTCCCTAAGGAACCTACATGCAAAATTTCAGCCCGCTACGCCCAGTAGTTTCGGCTCTGCGTTGTCTGTCAGTCAGTCAGTCAGTCAGTCAGTCAGTCAGTCAGTCAGTCAGTCAGTAACGGAAGAGTTTTATATATATTGACTAGAGGCTGCCCCGCGGTTTCACTCGCGCAGATTTCTCATAAACACAAAAATCCCGTTTTTTTTTTCGTTCCCGTGGGAATTTCGGGAAATCCTTTCTTAGTGCTCACCTACACTCCCTAAGGAACCTACAAGCAAAATTTCAGCCCGCTACGGCCAATAGTTTCGGCTCTGCGTTGTCTGTCAGTCAGTCAGTCAGTAACGGAAGAGTTTTATATATATTGATTGATAATAAATTTTAATTAACAAAATAATTTATTTTACAAATCTTTGAAAATGTTGAGGTTTTTATCAATTTCCGTAGGAACTTTATACTTGCCCCTAGTTTGCAGGCCGCAGTCTGGAACGCGTTTAATTAAAAGGAAATCTATTCCTCTAGTGCAGTTCAGCAAGTGTTTGCTCGCCATCATCGGTCGAAGCTTGCGACCCTCCCCCTCTTTGGTAAACTAATATGTTACATGGCTGGACCCCGATAGCCCCTTAATAGTCTTCGAAGATAGGTTACCGACTCATCCAGCATGGCCAATGAGTCAGATGAAATAGCTAAAGTTGCCAGAGTTAGTGATAGGGATGCTCGATGTTGAAAAAACATCGATGATGATCATCGAACCCAAAACATCGATGTCAGGTAACATCGTTGTTTTTTACAGACATTGATAAGGGTTAGCAAAAGTTTTTTTTTCATGTTTCGTTGCTTTCGTTTATTGATAAAATAATCTGTGGATGCATTATTTTATAGATTACAGATTTTGTTGAGGGTTGTTGATCGTAACTGTGAGAGATCTATTTCTTCCAGGGGCCCCACTTCGATAGTGTTTGTAAAATCGATGTTAGAAGCAACATCGATGTTAAAACATCGATGTTTTGTCTCTTAACATCGATGATCATCGAACATCGATGAACATCAAGCATCCCTAGTTGGTGAATTTGGAATCCGGATCGAATCTTAACACCTATACAAAAACAAACACACTAAACCATTTTTTAACAAATCTATGTAACATCCCTAAAAGATCCCTAAGAACATGTAATTCAAGACTTCCTATAACATGCTCCAGGTTCACATACGTATTATATAAGTAAACAAATTTTAGTTAAAAAAAAACATTTTTTGTCAACAAACGCTACTAAGTCGCTGCATGTTTACAAATTCTTAAGAAAATGGAAATAGAGTCAACGAATGAGTTCAACACGATAGTGAAACATCATCAAGTATAGAACGAAATTTATTTGCGCTAAGGGCTGCCAACAGGCTTTAATATTAAATATTTACATTTGTTATATTTTGTAGTCATCTTCGTGACGATATTTAATGTAATTGGCTTCCTCTATGCATTGCACAGACCTTAACTTTGCTAGGATTACAGCAATTGCAAAATCGGAAGTTTGAATTTTTTTTACAGAATATTTATGCTAGCAGGAAGACCTAGAAATTCATCATTATAATTATTTTTGAAAACTGGTGAAATACCTCAATGTTTGCAATGTCTATACAAAAGCTACGCGCGTATCTTTACGCATTGCTCTTTACGTTTTCTTATTTTTTTATCTGGGCAACATAAATATACTAAGTAAGACAACCCTGACCGTTTCTTGGGTGTGTTGTGTTCCCATCCGTTGCCGCCTTCAGAATAGTCTAAAGACATTAAGCAAATGAAAACACCACGATAAAATCTTTTCGATTTCTGCAACGTGTTCGTGAAGCGGTACCACCCAGAAGACATGATATAGGTCACGACTTTCAAGTAAATTAGGAGATAATAGAAGAAAAATATAAAATATTGTAGTAGTAAGTATTGGTTTTTATATTAAATAATATAAACCAAAAATTCCATAACGAGTATGCGGGCTCGGAGGATTGAACCCTAAACAATTCCACAAATCACGTATTCAATACTAAAACTTTTCTTTGCAAGTACAATACAACATTCTTATTAAACAAATAAATAAAATTTCCAAATTACAATTGTACTTTATGATAAAAATCGTTCCATATAAATTCATAAAAAATACAAAATTATCCTAACAATTGAGTTATACATTTTTTTTTAGTTAGTAATATTTTACTAAGGAACGTTCACCTTCAACAATCTACATGTCAACAGCATTGTGGCATGGAACGTGCTACTAACATACAAATTCCATAACAAAGCATCTTAATCATGTCAGGAAGAACGATCATGTACTCTCCGTCTTGCGTTCCAAAGTGCTCACTTCACGTGTCAACATTATTAATATCAACTCGTAATAATAATCGAGTTGTCTCTTCCGAGGCGTTGGCTTTATTTAATTAACTAAGCAAATGTAGGTACTAACTGCTATGCGCAAGTCCGTCAAAATCTTGTCTTATCTTGCAGTATAAGTGGAGATAATCTGACTTGATTACCTACCTAAAAACTTTTATAACCAAAGCTCAAGCAACAGCTACAAATTGGCTTTATAAAAAAAAACTAAAGCACGACGGTAAATATTTTTTTCTAAGATCCTGCTGTCTTAACTACTTTATTAAAGAGCAGTCTTCGTCTGCAGCTGCATTACGATTTTAAAATTTCATTTTTGTTGATGCTTGTACACATTTTTCTTGTATCACCCCGGAAAATGTTGTAGACGGTTGGCATAATTGACAATACTGACTGATTTCAGAAAACAAAATTGAAAAATAAGTTACCGCGCAAGTCTTTTGATAACAAAAATGATGTACACCATCAGAGCAACTATGGCTGCTTGGGTGATGCTAGACGAAACAAAGGGTTCAACGGGAATAGCGAAAGAGTGCCCGATGACACCTTGTCATCGGGTTCAAAAAAAAAATATATAAATTATTTTGGTCATTAATTCGGTTTATTTCCATATATAAATCCAAAGACTTTATTTAGTCCTGAAAAGATGTATGAGATAAAGATAATAAAGACATTGTCTTCATCTACCGTGATGCCTGCTTGCCATTCGCCACCCAGATGCTAGCGGACATTCTCGAGCTATCGATCGGCGAAACTGCTTTAGGAGGAATTCGAAATTTTATGGAGCATGTAATTAAATTGTAATCCTCAATAAATCTTTTCTATCCAAATAACGAGCTTACCTGAAAAAATATTGCGTAATCCATCGTTGTTTTCACTCACCATATGAAGTATCTACATTGTAGAAATTGTAGATTTTACACCATAATAAGTATTAGGGTTTTGTCTTCTACATTAAACCCTTAGTTGCGCTATTTCTGTCTGTGTGTCGGTCCGCGGCTTTTTGCTACCTGATATATGTACCTGGAATCTAAAAAAAGTACGTGTACTAATATCATACGTGTTTTAAAAAGCTTGTAAATTCGGAAAAATCTAAGCTATATAAGTACGTGTCAAAACACGAGCAAGGTAGGGTTTCGTGAGTATTTTATACATCACACTATTTCGAAATTACCAAAATATATATATACTAGAGGCTGCCCCGCGGTTTCACTCGCGCAGATTTCTCATAAACACAAAAATTTATTTTTTTCCCGTTCCCATGGTAATTTCGGGAAATCCTTTCTTAGTGCTCACCTACTCTCATAGGAACCTACATGCAAAATTTCAGCCCGCTACGCCCAGTAGTTTCGGCTCTGCGTTGTCTGTCAGTCAGTCAGTCAGTCAGTCAGTCAGTCAGTCAGTAACGGAAGAGTTTTATATATATTGATTAAAAACTTTAAATACTTACCCTGTTATTCATAAAAAGATAAAGAGCATTTTAGTTATTTGACATATGTCAATTTAGACTGGATGTCACGTATTTACCATACAACAAACCAGAAAAGTAGACCTCCAGTAAATGTACTTAAAATGTACAGTATCTATATGAATAACACGGTTATTTTATTCTGACTATGATCTTTAATGATATTAAAAAAACATTTTTTTTTTAATCTTTATCAATGAATTAGAATTCGCGATAAATAATCACGATCATGATTCCAAAACGTCCGTCGGTACTCTAAAGAATTATCAGATAAGAAAAAGGATTATTAATGGACTTAGGATATTTAATTTGACAACTAAAAGATAATAGGTAATGTTGTTTACTATTTATGATTTAAAAACCTATAAAATATTATGTGAAATATTGCCATGATTTTCCACTTTCCTATATAAAACTTATTTCTTGAAAAAATAGAAACATGCTAAAATGTCGAATGTCAAAAAAAATGAAAGAGTTATTTTTTGATTCGGCCCATCGACTTATGGAATTTGGAATTTTCGTGTTGGAAAATATTGCAAAATAGCTACTCCTGTATTTTTTAGTTGTGGTATTCCACGCAAGGGATCCCGTTTTAATGATTTTTTTAATGTTTGTTTGTTAATTTGTTTTTTTTTTAATCTAAAAGACAAAACTAGGTACTTACTGCGTATTTAATTAATTTGAAGAACATAATAACATAGTTACTTTAATGTTTATTTATTACCTATCAACAGCAAGTTTCATCAAATAGGTTTAAACATTTTAAAATTTTACCACAATAATGTTAGAAGAATCTTAGGCTGGGAAACGCGAATATTATACAATTGTTTTAAAAATATAATATAATATAATTTTTACAGTTTTAGGAAACACAAGTGATACGTACGTAAATTCCTTTCAGCAAGTAGTAAATCTGTCTGCGGCAGGTAGCACGCGATAAATCCTGCGGAGACTAACTGCCCAAGTGTTCAGCTATATCGCGCATCATAACTATTACAGATATGCCCATAAACAAGAGCAGCTACCACACGGAGAATCATTGTAATTACATTTATTTATTATTATTATTACAGAATACTACTATATAAAACATTTTCGTTTGATATTCATTAATCTAACTCTTTTGAAAATGTCATAAATATTAGTTGGTAGGTTTATAATTTAGCACACAAATTGCATTACACTGATCCTATACAATACCAACACACTGTAAATACTATAGCAATCATAAACCAGTAGGTTTACAATTTGATAACTAACTATAACAAATTAATAACAAATTAAAATAACAGATAATAGGTACTGTACCTATTATCTGTTATTTTAATTTGTTAAAAAATGTCGTATGTAACATACGACATTTTTAAACCAAAGCTAAGTTTGGAATTCTTTCGTACTATACATATCTCAAAGATAAGATACCTACATAATATTTACATTTGACTGCTCCGTGGCTCAGTTGGCAGTGATGTGGACTGAGTAAACGTGTGCACCCGGGTTCGATTCCCGGGTGGGCCGAATATTGATATCATTAATATCGATGTTTGTTTCCGGTCTGGGTGTGATGTTCGTCTCTGTGTGTGTTTCGGCACCCTAGATACAGGTTCTTCCTAGTTAGGGGCTCTAAGTGTGATGTGTTATTATTAAAGACCTATGCGTGTATGTATACGTATATACTTATAGTAAAAATAGTGACGCATCGCCAACATTGCGTTGTATTTAGTGACTGCATCATGCATCGTTACAGTTGACATTAAATACGACAACGATGTAGTTGTTGTTGACTTTCTGCGGCGCCCTACACCGACCGGCCCACCCGACTCGCCGTGCCTTTCTACGAACATCGTAAGAAAGGCACGCAGACTGTCTGTGGCCCACGCTAGCACGAGTATGTAAAAGATTCAGTCGCATGGCAGCGCGGCATCAGTATGCAACCCATGCGGCTCGTTAGCAGGCGTCTCCCCGGGGCATCGGGCGCGTCTCAATTATACACTAACTTCATTTCAGTGCTACTTGTTATGAATATGGACCTAAGATCTACTGTTTGCCGCCTCCCTTTGGGGAGCTGGGACAAACATGAATGCAAATTGTTCCACCTTTTTAGACTTCTTCGTTGAGTAGGACTAAATAAGTTAGCACTTCTAGTGCTCTACAAAAAAAAGGTTAATTCAATAGACTAGGATTAAGTCATGAATTCATCATAAAAACTTGCTTTTAAGAACCGACTCACTTTTTTGTGATTAAGCCGCTATAGGTTTTTTTTCGTAATAAGTAGTAGATACCTCAAATACCTTAAATCCTAGGTGATTAAAGAATTTTGTTTTGCATACCGTTTGCAATAAGTAAGTTACTGAACGTAGGCAGTTAACTGCGCATTAAGCTCATTTGAAACCAGCCAGAACCATACAAGCTTCAAACACTTCCCCCGTATAGCATGATATTCCATGCAAGTTGTAGCGGGGTTTGCGCTAGACAGGCGGGCGCAAGTAATAACCGAACAACATCGTTAAACTGCAGTTCATGCCGTACGTTCTACGTACATGAGTTAAAAACGCATGCTGCGGGTTCATCAGGGGCGATGCGATTAAAACTTTATTGCTGCATAACGCTGCAGCAGAGGCGGAACTCTCTCCAAACTTGGACCGAGCAGCTTGTAGCCTAAATCGTTTTGCCGTTAACAAGCTCTTCTGTATCGTAGCTTCTAAAATGATTAAAACTTGTGAGCTCGCATCTATCTACTGTTGTGTACGTAAGTGCTAAAAGCCGAACGATATTTAGCGCAGTAGTTATGGTACAAATGGATTTGGGACGGGGAGTGGATAGACGTTTGTCACTGTAAGAAGTCTTGCAGCTTCAACAATTCACTTTGTATCGTCATAAGTAAAGGGCATGAAAATGGAGATTGTAGAAATATACTTCATAAGTTGGCAACAGTACTGAAAATTTGTAGATATATAACAATTTAACATAAAAAAAACCCGTTAGGGTATCCTAATGGTTCATTAGATAATTTATTAGACATGTAAAACATTTAAAAGTGTGCTGAAGAGAAAGAAATAGGTAATTCCCTTATAATTGTTGGAAAGAAAGAGCCAAGGAAGTTGTCGGTCGGAGCCGAGACTTCAAAGAAATTAATGAGTGTTAGAAACTCGCGACGTGCCGCGGCCAACTTGATCGGCTCGCCGCCCCCGAACTTGTGAGAGCTTAAGAAAATTTCCCGCTAATTGCTGCCCTCAAATTACTATTTCGAATGCCCCATCAGTTGATTATTTAAATGACTAGATTAAAAGTCTTGAATAAATTAACTTTTACTTCGATTACTAACTAAATAATTGGTAGGAGTTAATATAGCTGTGCAACAATGGCATGTTTTCAATCTTTGTAATGGAGCAGGTTGGCAGCATTAGAGCGGCATGTGAGCCGGCGGAAGTCCATTACGCTCGCACACGGACTGCCCCCGCAGGACCAATATTGTAATTACGGTAATACGATTTCGGGTGCGCCGCCGCCGCGCCGCCGGCCGCCGCCGCCAGCAGTCGAGCCGCTGCCCGAGGACATCAGGCAATGGCATCATGCGAGCTGCACTTACAAATTTGATTGAAAACACTTCGAATATTACCAAGTCTCTTGAAAGTTCACAACTTTACTGAAAAATTGTAACGAACAGTTTCACAAATCTTTCAGTACAGACTTCACTTTAAATTTAAATGAATGATTCTTTCCTCATAATTCATCATTATCATTTCAGCCGAAAGACTTCCACAGAGGTCTTGAGCGACCCTCATCCAGTGATCTCCCGCAGCCTTCACCAGGATGTCAGACCACCTTGTGGGGGGTCGTCCTACTCTGCGTCTTCCGGTTAGCGGTCTCCACTCGAAAACTTTTCAGCCCTACAAGCGACCATCTGATCTTTCTTATAATTAATTAAATAAAATAAATACAGTTATTTTAATACAAGACTATTCAATTTATTCAAAACAAGATAGAACAGCATTTCACAGAGGTTGTATTTTAGTAAGTTTTAACAAGATGACTGTGTTACGCCTTTTAATGAAGGCGTTACGAGTTAGTTACGGGTGCGCGCTGCACGGCCGTGTCTCGTACATATGTATCTGACAAATTCATGCGGATTATGCAACTAGACTCTGACTCCGAAGTGCCTTTAATCAATATATATAAAACTCTTCCGTTACTGACTGACTGACTGACTGACTGACTGACTGACTGACTGACTGACTGACTGACTGACTGACTGACTGACTGACTGACTGACTGACCGACTGACTGACTGACCGACTGACCGACTGACCGACTGACCGACTGACCGACTGACCGACTGACCGACTGACCGACTGACCGACTGACCGACCGACCGACCGACCGACCGACCGACCGACCGACCGACCGACCGACCGACCGACCGACCGACCGACCGACCGACCGACCGACCGACCGACCGACCGACCGACCGACCGACCGACCGACCGACCGACCGACCGACCGACCGACCGACCGACCGACCGACCGACCGACCGACCGACCGACCGACCGACCGACCGACCGACCGACCGACCGACCGACCGACCGACCGACCGACCGACCGACCGACCGACCGACCGACCGACCGACCGACCGACCGACCGACCGACCGACCGACCGACCGACCGACCGACCGACCGACCGACCGACCGACCGACCGACCGACCGACCGACCGACCGACCGACCGACCGACCGACCGACCGACCGACCGACCGACCGACCGACCGACCGACCGACCGACCGACCGACCGACCGACCGACCGACCGACCGACCGACCGACCGACCGACCGACCGACCGACCGACCGACCGACCGACCGACCGACCGACCGACCGACCGACCGACCGACCGACCGACCGACCGACCGACCGACCGACCGACCGACCGACCGACCGACCGACCGACCGACCGACCGACCGACCGACCGACCGACCGACCGACCGACCGACCGACCGACCGACCGACCGACCGACCGACCGACCGACCGACCGACCGACCGACCGACCGACCGACCGACCGACCGACCGACCGACCGACCGACCGACCGACCGACCGACCGACCGACCGACCGACCGACCGACCGACCGACCGACCGACCGACCGACCGACCGACCGACCGACCGACCGACCGACCGACCGACCGACCGACCGACCGACCGACCGACCGACCGACCGACCGACCGACCGACCGACCGACCGACCGACCGACCGACCGACCGACCGACCGACCGACCGACCGACCGACCGACCGACCGACCGACCGACCGACCGACCGACCGACCGACCGACCGACCGACCGACCGACCGACCGACCGACCGACCGACCGACCGACCGACCGACCGACCGACCGACCGACCGACCGACCGACCGACCGACCGACCGACCGACCGACCGACCGACCGACCGACCGACCGACCGACCGACCGACCGACCGACCGACCGACCGACCGACCGACCGACTGACTGACTGACTGACTGACTGACTGACAGACAACGCAGAGCCGAAACTACTGGGAGTGTAGGTGAGCACTAAGAGAGGATTTCCCGAAATTCCCATGGGAACGGGAGAAAATGGGATTTTTGTGTTTAAGAGAAATCTGCGCGGGAAAAACCGCGGGGCAGCCTCTAGTTATACATATTTAGGCTTTATCATCATGAAAGTATTATTTTTAGACGGTAAAATTATTGTTTCAGACGGAAAATCAGTTGATTCGGTGAACAAATCTCAAAATCCGTTAAATCTTGTTCCTTACAACAATTACAAAAATATAGGCCGTCCCCATCATAGAATAGAATAGAAAACACTTTTTTGCATACAAAGTAATATACAAGAGTAAGTACAGACAAATTGAATTTGCATCATTTTTGAAGTATTAATGCCAACATATTGTACAGAGAAAAAAAACAATAAAGGGCATACCTATTGAATAATCATATAGAACTAATCGCCAGTCATCCTAATACAAAAGTCGGTCTATTGATATTGATAATTATACGTCTATCGTGCTAATCCAGAAAATTCTAACTTTTCGTCAAAATATGAAACTAAATAGAATATAATGAGAATAAATAGTCTCATATCAGAGCTATATCGCAGTCGGTTTTTAACTCCTCCGTATCGGATTGTAATAGTTCGGTTGGGTGACTTCCACTTCCATCACTCATGTCATGTCTAGATTAAAATAGTATAAATTTGGCTTGTTGTTATTTAGTTGATAAAACCCCAATAATGTGGCTTTCAGTGATATTGTTGGCAGCTCTGATTTATGTCATAAAAACGTGGTTGTGGAAAAAAGACAGGCGATGGGAGCTGTTGAAACAGTTCCCGGGGGATCGACCCTGGCTTTTTTTAGGAAACTCTTTGCAAATTGGATTTGATATTGATGGTAAGAGAAAAATTAACCATGTACCTAATAATAATTAAAATAAATCTGTATTTACCCAAGCATGAAGCAGGTCTGTTTTTGTAACTTCTATAATATCAGCCCGATGGTCTGACGACATAGTGAAGGTTGCCGGTAGGCAGTGGATCAGACTGGCGTAGGACCGTTCTGCATGGCGTGTGAGAGAAGAGGCCTATGTCCAGCAGTGGGCTCTTACAGGCTGATGATGATGATGATGATAATATCAGCCCAAATCGATTCAGATGGAGATTTTAAATTTAGACAGATGTTTTTTAAGAAAGTGTGAAATCCGTGATTTTTATTTTGGGAATCCAACACAATTCAAGGATTGTGTTGGATTTCCATAGATAAGTTGATTCAAAAGGAAGATTTATATGTATAATAGGTTCATGTACATAGTAATAATAAGGCGGTATAAGGTTCACCGGGTCGACTTGTATAAAATAAAATTAATTTTTAACATAAAAAAATAACTAACTGTTTTGAGCATTATAGTCTGTCTTACTCACATATATATTTTGGAGTTAAGTTCTGTGAAAAATAAAAATAAATAAAATAATGAATACCCATGTCACAATTTTTTACAAAATCTCAGAATAGGACCTACTGAATTAATCGTTCACTTTATTTAACGGAACAAAAAATTTGTTATATTGAACACAACACATGGAAAGTATTTAATCCAAAAGTTTTGCAGGTAACATTAACTTTTGCTGGTCTAAAAAGTTCATGAAAAGGATGACGATCTAAATCCAGTTTGTATTGAACTTAGTTTTTTGTTTCAGTTGTACCACATCGATTAATGGAGATGTGGCAAAGACACGGAAAACAAAATTTCCGCATTACTATTGGATCCAATCATTGGATCCTGCTCTCGGAACCAGCTGACGTTGGGGTATTTATGATTTGTTACCTAATGACACTTGCAGTATTTTGCATTGACGACGGTGTCTTTTATTAAAATAACATAATATAATGTTGTTAAAGTTTATAATTTCTTTACTAAAAGTAAAAACTTCGCAATAGAAATCGCAAAAGAATGCTGAATGTCGCTATGCATTTTTCTTATGTGCATTAAAAATTACTTTTTTTTTCTTATAACGGTGGTGCAACATTAACGTAGCGCGTCTTTTATATAATTAAATTTATTTCAGATTATTCTTAGTCACCAAAAGGAATTATCAAAGCCAGCGGAACGGAATGCCGCTATGATACCATTTTTTGGCCATTCTATATCAACATCAGAAGGCATGTACCTATTATAATTTAATTAATGAGACATAATTAATTTGCTTTTAAATGTAGGCTTGATTTTATTTGACTAGTGCTTTTAAAATAAATTTTTTGAAGCTATTAAGAGAAGCTTATCGTATTGTTTATTAAGGGGCGAACGAGTGCGATACGTAGCGCCACTTACATATATAAAAAATATTTTCTAAACCATGATTGAAATCAAAAATATGCGTCAAAAAAGCCAAAGTTAATCTTAATTACATTTTTTAAGGCTGTGAAAGCTACACAAAGCTACACCTGAGCCTTAAAAAATTTAAACAAGATTATCTAGGGCGTCATTGAAGCATATTTTTGATTTCTGCCATGATTTACAAAATATAATTATCTATCGGAAGTGACGCTAGTATCGCACCGTGTGGCCCGGTCGTGATTCAAGTTTTAACAAACATTATGATTACAATAATTGAACCTATAGTTTTTTTTTCTTTAATTCTTTTCTTAATGACTTTGGAAACCTTGTACTGCTTGATTCATCATCTGGAAATTACATCAGGTCTAGAAAAGGTGCACCAATTCTAGATAAAGATGGTTTAGGATGGTTATATTATAAAACAATGTTACTGTCTTTTTAGAAAATCACTGGCGTTCTATTAGAAAATTGATGGCACCAAGTTTTCAGTACCACACGTTAGAACAACGACTTTTATTTGTGAACCAGCACTGTGATAGTCTCCTCGAGAAATTCGATCAATACGAGGGCAAGGGACCTGTCGATATGTATCGCTACATCAGGCCCTACATGTATGACGTTTTCACCAGTGAGTAAGTCGGTTTCACCGTCTAAATCAAGAGCACCTAGTTTAATAACTATTTATTAATTAGATAGTTCTATCAAAAATATCGGTTGTTCCATAGATTGTATGGGACAGCTGATTTTTATATTGACATTCATACCCTTGTTGCTTCGGGATATTGTTAGTTTTGGTGATCTGATTGGTGATTTTGGTACCCACTCTTTTAGTTAATTACCGGAACATCCGAAAAAACTTTTTTAATCGTTCTTACATTTATATAGAGCTGAAATGAGACAGAAAATTGGCGAACATATAAAAAAAATTACTTTTTTATAAACAGGTACATTGATGGGCATAAAAAGTAATCTACTTAATGAACCGGATCACTCGTACATGAAAGCTAGTAAAAAGTAAGTTAAATGCACTGCATATAATTAAGAATATGTAAAGACACTGGTATTTTTAAAGTATTTTAATTTTCAGGATTATTAAAATAATAACTGAAAACTATTTCTCCTACTGGCGTCACATCGAAGTTCTATTCAAACTTACTGCAGACTATCGCGAAATGATGGATGTTATAGACACAATTAGGGAACAGAGTAAAGGCGTAAGATCACCATTTCTTTTGCAAAAAATTTATTGAATTATATTATCACTAGTCGACCTGGCGAACTTCGTACCGCCTAAACTATTAATATTTTGTGCATGTATTATACTTATAAACCTTCATCTTCAATCACTCTATCTATTACAAAAAGCCGCATTAAAATCCGTTTCGTAGTTTTAAAGATTTAAAAATACATAGGGACAGACGCGGGAAGCAACTTCATTTTATACTATGTATATTGATACATCGTATGTCAATAAAGCTATGCAAATATTTTTATAGATCCTTCAACATAGGAAACAGATATTGGATTCGATAGCAGCTGAAATTAAAATAAATAATCAGAACGTAGACCTTGACGTCGAGACACTTGTGCGAGAGAGAGTCAGCGATGATGCATGTCTTTTAGATGATCTTATTTTAGGTAAACTTCCGAATGGTGAAAAAATTCCTGATTCGTCAATTGTGGAGGAACTTACTCTTCTTTCTTTTACGGTAAGAACATTAAAACGACACCTTAGTTTTTTATTTCGGAAATTTATTTAATTTTTAATTTTACAGGGTCACTATACAACAACAAAAACGGTTAGTCACACTCTCTACATGATTGCAACTCATCCTAAAGTGCAAAAAAAACTAATAGAGGAGCAAAACCAAATATTTGCTGATGATATGTCTAAAAGAGTAACTATTAAAGAACTAAACCAAATGAAATATTTAGAAGCCGTCATAAAAGAAACAATGCGCTACATTCCGACGGTCTCAAAAATTGGTAGAGAGCTACATAATGATCTAAAACTAAACGGTAAAAATATTATTTTTATTTTATACATGTAAATTATTTTATTTTTTATAAGAAGGCCATCAAGGCATTACCAGTTTCTTTTTACTAACTCACCTACCATTTCTTAGAGTGCCTTATTAGTTTTTAACATCTCATATAGGTAGCATTATCCGTCTTAGTCTAGGCATTACTGAAACAATATTTGTTTTGTTTTTCTTTAGATAAGGTAATTTAGTTAGGTAGAGGTAGGTATATTACATCTAGACAGAATGTTTCACGCTGGTCACTAGCACCAAATTTGAATAAAAGCTGAAACAAAATTTGGGCGATGTGTAACAATGTGCAGATAAAATAATTGGTTACGTAAACTAATTTCCTATTTTCCAAAATTAAAACTAATAAGTAGATATTACAAGATCGTATTTTCAGTCCCACCCACCATTTACACTTTGTCTTTCACTTGGTTAAGGCATTGATAATCATTAATCTACAAAATAATAATCATTTGTTTTTATAACTTATTTATTTAAAAGCAACAATTTGCCTCTTAAGCCGCCACACGGTGCGAAACTAGCGCCACTTGAATCTGAAATCTACACAAAGGCGCATATTTTTGATTTCTTCCATGGTTTAGAAGATATTAGTTATTTATCGGCGGAGTTTCGCACCATTTCGCCTCTTAACGGCAGAACCTAACATCAGAACCATAATGTTGAATGGAGTTAAAACTCAAAGATTAGGCAACCATTGTTTTAATCCTATACTTAAAAATTAAAACCTCCGAAAACAATACGGCACAAGACGCTATTACGCCCAAAATATAAAGCTTCAAAAATTGCTCGATATTATACAGTTTCATAACGTGCCTATTGGTTTCTTCTGTGTGTAGTCTGGCATACATCATATTATTGTAAAATATTAATCTTTTTTCATAAAAGTTATAGAGACCATGGTCTCGAAGATTTCGGACAGCTTTAGTCACAGACTCAGAAAGCAAATCACTGCGATGGAAATATAAAGTAAGTAGAGCTTGATATAAAGGCTCCTTTACCATATGGAATGGGTTAACTTCAGATTCTTTGTAAATAGTTGTAATTATGTTGTAAAAGAAACAGTACACTCAAGTTCACAGCATCAGTATTTTCCAAAGATTCCAATGGTTTACTTGTGTAACGAAAATTTTCCTTGGGAATCGTGCATGTTGATAATTTCAAACCATCTTCAAAATATTTCCGCAACTCTGGTAAAGTAAACGCTTGACGTGTTCCTGCACAAAGATCATCTATCTTTTCTATCTGAGAATCGTTGTTGTTAATCGCTGTCAGAATCAGAAAAGCTGAGAATATTGACCTCCAGAAGAAAGATACCCAAGTCCACGAAATTATGACAAGCCTAAGATTACTGCGACTGTACAACTTCGTTGTTTGTCCAATAGTTATAACAAAGAAGTAGAACATTATTATGCCTAACGTGAGATCTTCACTTGTGTTTTTGATAATTATATAAGCGATGATTACAAATATTACCTCAGTCATGCAGAAAGTGATCCAAATGTGCGGACTAAGGCTTTTGAAGATACCTAAGACGTTATGATTATATCTTCGCTTTACAATAGCTACCATTGTGGTTCCTGTATAATATACGGGAACTAAAGCGATATCATTTGGTGGCGGCTCTAATCCACCAAGCATAATACTGATATTGTGATTTTGAAGTTTATGTATAAGTTCAGAATAATTTCCGCTAATAACTTCAATATTTTTGCGATTAAGTATCATTTCTAGGATTGAAATTTCAGTGCCTTTGATATTATTATTTTCTTTTTGACCAACATTTTTATGTGAAAATGCGAATGGAGCGAGCAGTCTAGCTCCAACAGTGTAGGAGCATTCGAATAAATTATTGAGATTGTAGCGGTTGATTTGTCTTTCTTTGACGTCGCAGTAGTATACTTTATTAAGCTTCTCTATTTCCGCACACCTCTGCTTAGTTCGCCAGTACTGAATTGCTCCTGATTCGACAATTGTGGTTATCCTGGCTCTGTCCACTTTGTAATTTTGCAACACTTTTAGTAATGGTTCTGCTTGTGATATATTTTTAAAATTGGCAACAACTAGAAATTCAGCTTTCGTGGTGGTACGAATGCAAATTACGCGGCGTATAATTCTCTCCAATGAGAACGTAGAATCGACAAATAATAAGAATTGCTGGTAGGATATAAAATAATTTTTTTCGCATCGTGCCACCCCATCACTCCTCAAGAAGACCCTCTTGTGTGCTGCTTCATTCATATGTTTTATTGTATTTTGTATTATGTGGTGATAATAATGGGAATGAGATGCGAATATTCCAATGTCTTTTGCTGTAAATAATTCGAGTGCATATTTTGCAATGCACGCGCCTGATCTACGAGTAGCGTTATTATATGAGGCGATTTCTGACGATATCTATTCAATGCTGAAACTGCTTGATAAAATAGGTATCACAATATTATTAATCAGTTTCATATTAATGCTTCTTTAAAGGCACGACTTTGGACACTGATTCCTATTAAAAACTATTTCAGTTTTTCTTCGATTTCCCTTTGTCATAAAAGTGTCATTAAGTTTGATTAACGGTTCTACAATACTTGATTATGTAAAGTAATGGATGATTGAATCTCATTTATGACATAAATATTTGCCTCTTAAGTTTGTTTACTTATAGCTGATGAATGGTGGTTATTGGTATAATTTGTCAAACTATCTACCTACCTACATTTACACATTTACTATTACTCTGTTATAAAATCAAGGACACTACTTTTTAACAAAAAATATTAAAAATGAAAATAAAACTAATCAACCGAGTCGTTCAGGCTTAAAGTTTTTTTTCTGAATTGTTTCTGTTTTCTGTATTTACATTATTTATAAAAACCATTGATTATTCATGAATACTTGTTGTAACCATTTCATATAAAAAAATGATTTACAAACAAGGTGTCAAGTCAAGACTACCTATTAAATTTACTTTTTAGTAGGTAACGAAATAATTAATACTCATGTGACAAGGACAGTTTTCAAACCCACCGGCTTAAAAAAAAAGTTTTAAGGTCAAAATCCAACCCTGAGTCGTTTCACAAACAAAGCGCATCATTAATTAAGAAAACTTTTGGTAAGTATATGGTTTAAGTTATAGGTAATATTTTTTATTATAATTTTTAGATGGAAGGATAGTGCCAGCCGGCACATCAGTCTTGGTATACTTCCAAGCTCTATTCAACCACCCCGTGTCGTTTCCAGACAGCCACCTCTACGACCCTGAGAGGTTCCTGCGAAAGGCCACTCCTCCATTTGCTTTTGTACCTTTCAGTTCTGGCCCTAGAAATTGTATTGGTAAGAGGAATTATTTAGGAATTTTACTTATCAAAATTTTACAAAAATATTAGATAGATATTTATGATTTTAGATAGGTGATGTATCTTATCATAGAATAACAAAACAAATCATGGCAATTTATTAATTACGTTTTAATGAAAAAATTTCAAATAACACTCAAGTTTGATAGTTTTGCCGATTAGTGAAGTTGGCTCATTCAATGTTAGAAGGGGTCCCTGTTTACACATCATTTAGCTTTATAAAAAGGCAATTTCAAACGTTTTATCAACCATTTTTTTTGCTATAGCCTATTTTGCTTACCAGTGCTAAAGGCTACCTCCCTTCTGGTTCACTCTACTTAACTGTTTTGTTTACTCTTATACTACTATTTCATTAATTTGTTTTCTTGGAATTGGTAGGTTTCAAGTACGCGTGGGTGGCCATGAAGGCCGTGCTCTCCAAAATGCTGAGGCGGTACGAGATCGCAGAGGGCGGGCCAGGGTTCGAGCCCCAGATCAAGCACAGACTCATCACGGAATCTATTAATGGAATACAGTTAAATTTGAAAATAAGGAAATATTGAAAGTTTAGGAAACTAACAGAGGATTAAAGAAATGTAAATAAAAATTGGTAGTTGAAATTTTTATACAATAATAATCTACTCAAGATAAGTATTATGAAGTAAAGTAATCGTTGTATGTATTGAATAAGTTTGTGTATAATTTGAATTTAATTTGGGTCTTGCACGTCTTGCATATTGTTCAACACCGTGTGACAGCCTGTTATTAAATTTACCCAATAAAAACAACTAAAGTGCCAAATCATTTTGCTATTAGCAGCCGCTAGTAGTGGCTCGAGGCCATCAAGCAGCAATGGAAACTTTTTTAATTCGAGCTAAGGCGATAAACTAGCGAAGTTGCACTTTTCACGTCTCGCATAGATCGGAGTGAGGAAGCTGCTGCGATACTAAGTTGTTTAAGCTATTGGTAACCCTAGTTTGTTAAGATAATTTTTACCAAAAGTTAAAAAACATTAATGCAATGGTTACGACTCTGTGTGATGTAGGTATATGTATAACTGAGATGTATAACCTTACCTACCGTGTTCTGTTTACAAAGAGTGTATGCAATAAAAAGTTTCCACGTTTTTAATACCCTGGACAATCCTGTTTTGTTTACAAATAAACTTCACGCTGAAATTGTGAAGGAAAAAGCCGGCTTTTTGAAAGAGGATAAATCGATTTATGCAAAACAGATAGCGCTTTTTATATGCAAATTTTGTTGATTTCACAAAGATTGAAATCGTGGTATTTTGAAATGGGAATGGGTGATTAATTTCTGTTACATACGAGCGCTCCCCGTTTGATCTTTGTGTTTTTTCGATCGTGCTGATTACAAACGTATTTGTCAATTAATATTATTAAAAAAGATATAACCGGTTAGCTAAATTTGTATCTATTCCTTACATTACTGAATTATCCATTCTACATAGTTATAGTACAACTTTTAAATTAGAATCAAATGTTGATTGCTCATTGCTAAAGCTTATTAAGAAACATTTTTTGCAATAAAGTTAAAGCAATAAAATTAAAAAAAAAATGTAATAGAAACGGTTTTTCATACGCTCTACTTTTACAGGGCATTTTCAGTACTTAAATTAGAGATTGCTCAAATCTTACAAAAGCTATGCGAAAGCTATAAATCTGTGTCGGATACTTCAGGCGAAAGTTTTATTTATTTTCACAAACACAAAGATTTAACAAAAAAAAAGCTTATTTGGAGTAATATTGGATGGACATATAAATTGCTTTATAAATTTGCTTTACGGATTCTACATTTAGGATAAAACGATAAAGCAAACGTTTGTAAATTGAAATGTTTGCTTTATGATAATTGTTTCGATCTCTCATCACATCAACGGCAGGTTTTGTGGCTTGTTTAATGCCGCCGGTGACCGCGGACGGCGCGTTATAGCAATGTGGGGCCACAATACAACACAATTCCATTCCACCCTCGAGGGTTGTAGTATTGGAGGTATTTGAAAATAGTATTTAATTCCATATGCGAAAAACGTAATTCAGATTATACGAAGATTTTATGAAAGCAGACAAATGAGTGTGAGAATGTTTATCGATCTTGTGCAAACATAATTGATCCAAGAATTGTGTAATCTGATACCTTCTCTTTCCCATTCCTAAAGCCTAGGCACAAAATACTATATGAGTAAGTAAATTATATATTTGATTTAATATGTTTAAGTAATAAAATATCGTAGACTGTAACTGCTACAAAATCATCTTAATTTACTAACTTGCGTTGGCTTTGTTTAGTTTTTGATAAATTAAATATATATTTTTGGAGACAGCGTATTTCAACAAAGAAAAGCGAGAAACTTTATTGGAGGCCCAGATTCAAATTTTGTAAGTAACGACTTTACAACAACAAAGAGAAGGACAATATTTCACGGAAAATGTTTCTGAATTTATTATTTGGGTTAAAGTTATGCAAAGTCAAATCTCATTTACTTAGAAATCGTTAATAAACATTTTTTTATCAGTTTATCGAATAACTTGGAGATATTAACTATCTAAGTCCCATTATTAAACACGATACTTTTTTAAAAACTTCTAGCTCAACCTTAATAATAATAAAAAATAAGAATCCTAAAGCTAGTTTTAAACAAAATAAATTAACAAATTGTGTTAGAACATACTTAAATGAAAGCTGTAACCTTAGCATTTATTTTACTTATTTCATTAAGGACAATTTGATTCAAATACTGTTTGATTTAATGTTCTTTTTAAATTTGGAATAGCATTGTGCGTGCGTATTATGATTATGACACCTGAAGGGTAAAAAAGAGCTCAAGGCTGAATGAAACTCAAAAGAATCTCAGGAAACAGGTAGGGATGTCAAACTGTCAGTAAGTAATAACAAGTTCACTATGTCTAATTATTCACGTTTGCCGCTCATTTAATATGTAAAGCCTTCATTAAGAGTGAGCAGACATTATGTGTGTTCAAGGCTTTGTTTTTCAGCTTAAGTATTATAACAGCCGGGTATTTAATTTTTTCAGTCTTCAGTTTACTTATAACTACGCTCTCAGAAAGTCGAACGGGACACAAATTTTTAAACAGCATGTTTAAAGTTGTGGTTTTGTTGTTTTTGTTGTTAGCAGTAGCGTGTTCGGCGCAGAACGCGACTGGCAGCGACAGCAACGCAACGAGCACGCCAGCGCCCGCCGCCGCCGCCGCCGCCGCCGCCGACGATGCCACCACCACTACTGGTTCAAATGTTATCGAAAGTGTAAGTTAAAAATTTATATTGTAAGCCATGATGTTGCAAGTTATAGTTAATAAGTGGGCCAAACCAAACCATTTTCCAACTTTGATTAGTTGCTTTGTTTTATAAATCAGCTTGTCGAACCGATTGATAAGGAATCACAAAGGAACCACAGGCACCAGATTAATTTTTTGTAATTTTTGGGGACCTTACTTTCAAGATGCCTTTATTTAATAGGTACTTAAAAAAAGGTGACTACAGTTATTTTTTTATTCGGGGAATGACTGACAGCTATCATTTTTTGACATGTATATAATCAAATTTTTTTTTTGCCGCGGCACATTTTTCAAATTCATGGAAGTCTAATGAAAATCAATCAATGTGACAGATGCGACGTGACAGTTAACAGCTGCTTTTATTATTTTGAAAGGTTTAATATAACTGAATACTTGAGAAGAGTGATACCAGCTAACGAATAAAATAAAGTGCCTAATAACAATTTATTATTTATTTGATCAATTGTTCGGGATGGGATATTGAAATAAATGTGTTTTTTTAATTTAAATACCTAATTTATTGTTTACTTCCGGACATTACATCCATACTTAGTTTGTACTAATAGTAAAGATATAGACAACATGTGTGTTTAAATTTGTTAATATAAATAACTAGCTGTCCCGGCGAACTTCGTATCGCGCCTTACAATTTTAACTTCCCTTTCATATTTTCTCACCTTTGAAACCTTCCCTGGACTACTACGAACATTTCAAAACCAAAATCAGCTAAATCGGCACGGTCGTTCTCGTGTTTTAGCGAGACTAACGAACCACGATTAATTTTTATATATGTATATAGTATAGTTTTCGTAATAGATTTTTAAAGCAAATATGTATTTAGATTTATCTTTTATTTAGGCAAAACATATGAAAAATGCATTATTTTTACTGTTGTGGGCATTTTTTTCCCATTTTCGGTGGAGATCTTTTTTTAGTAGCAACACCTATGAAACGTCCAAAATTTTAGAAAAAAAATTGCGTACAGTTTAACAAATTTTAGAAAGCACAATGAGTTTGCTCTCTCAGGGTCTTGCCTAGCACTGCAATTTTTTCCGCGCTGTTTTTTTCGCAATTCTGTAACACATTGAATGTTACACGAATTTCGTACTGACGATAAAAAAAAAGTACTGGAGTAGTCAAAATTCGTGAATATAATTTGAGAAAATAAAAATCGCCTGAAAAAAAACGCAGTGCGGACGAGACCCAAATAGAGCAATTTAGTCATGCTCTTGTGGGATCACTCTAGGTTCATGTGCTGTACTTTACCATACACTACCACCTGTATCTTACCACATGTTCGAAATAAATTTTTCTGAATTTCTAAATTTCTGAATTTCTCTATAACTTTAACATAAATTACACATATCATAAATTAATGTAAAGCTTATAGTTTGTGAGTTTTGTGTGTATGTTTGTTACCTTTTTACGATGAAACAGTGAGGCGTATCGGGATTAAATTAGCTGAAAATAGTTTAGACCCTTAATGGATGAACATAATGATATTATTTGCGTCGAAAGCTTGTATTTTATACAGATTCCGTAAATAGTGTGCTGTTCAAGGCTGTTTGGCGCGCGATAATAAGAAAAAAAGAGCATGCGAAGCTGCGAGCACTTACTATACTCTATTTACATGTATAAAATACGTTTTATATACGTATAATAACGAAAATTATTAAAGGTAGCCTGATGCCTCTGTGTCAACTGTGAGTCATTCAGAATTTCAGAAAAGAGGTTGCCTTTAGTACAAAGGGGACATCATATATCCATTATGCGCATGAATAACTTTATTTCTTGTTACAGACTTTACAATTAGTGGAAAAAGGCGCTACAGACTTCGTCAACAGAATTATGATGGTCAGTTACTTTACTTGATGTTTACCTATCCTATCTTATGAACTTATATAAAAATAAGTTTTTTTATTTAAAAGAAAACTAACACAAGCTTACTTTTCCTAAATATCAAAGTAACGAAAGATCAAAAGCTATATACCTGATATATGATATGATAAATCGAAGAGAGTGTCGAGTCTAATTTTTACATTCAATTTTCAGATGGGTACCGAGTTGCTCGATATGTTTTCTGATGTAAGTTATACGCCACTATCTCTATTAACTTTTTTTTCCTATAAAATGAAATTCATAAAATAAATTACTGGTTTCAGTGGGCTGAAGACGGCGATGATATATGCTGAAAGAAAAATTGTAGCAGACCCAAGAAATTAAAAATAGACTGATAAATAAAAGACAATTTAACAATGTATTGCCAAATTCGCAAAAGAATTTCACCTGGCATTTTATATGAAAGGATGAGTAATATTATTGTTTTGCCTTGTATCTTGTACTAATATAGGGACTTTATTATACTATACATCAGTTGGTATTAATAGAATTTGTTTTTTAATGCAAAATAAGGAACCACTCTGTTCAGAATTATGAATTTAAAAAAAAACTAATCAAAGATATTTTTTTTGTGTAGTAAGCGCGGAAGTCCGCAGTGTTCATCATAGTTACTCAATTAAACAGGTTGGTATTTCAAAATTTAAATCACCTCCAAAACTGGAGGAATTTATATCACTGAAAAACCACGAATGTCTTTCAAAATTTTTTTTTTTAAGGTGAGTGAATTTACCTTCCAATAATAATTTGAAAACGACGTTTAATACGGTCTGAAATAGTAAAGTAAAGTTATCGAATATGTTTATTTTGTAACATTATATTGAAAGGGTAAATATAAATAAAATATTAATAATACATAGTATTTTCAATAACACGTTTATTCACAAATAAAAGTATCCTTCAAACAATCTCTGTTTTTTGTATGAACGAATTCAAAAATTGTGTGCCAGCTTAAATAATATCACCTGGCATTCAATTCTGAATAATTCTCTTCTAAATCGAAATAAAAATCCTTTAAAATACATTAAAAATAAATTTCTTTGTACCGATAATGTACACAAGTTTGTATAATGTTAAAAGTTTGTAGGTATTAAAAATTTTGATAAACATTCGCTAAGCGTAAGCGGACGTTGATTGGAAAAAATGCTTTATACAATGAAAAATTTCAAATATTTGTAAAATATTTTTATTGGTTGAACTAACGTACTACTAAAAAGAAACGTTATTAGAATAGGAATTTATAGGTATTCTAATTTCATTTGTTGATGGTAAGATTTATTCGTTCACATTTAGTACGTAGGTTATTTGATTTTATTTTAAAATGGTAAATTTTTTGTACATGTAATTTTTAATTATATTTTGTGTTTAGAAGAAAAATTACATAGAAAGCATTTTTAAATTTAACATACGTAGAGTAATATGGTGGGTTTAAATTTATATAAGTAGTAACATCACAATATACATTAAAAATATAAATTTATTATACCTACTTATTCCACATAAATCAAAGCTGTTCAATCCATAATTGTAATCACGCACGAATCTCTTTTTCATGTACCTAGCAAATCCAGGTTAAAACGTAATATTTAAAGGTAGGTATAATATTTTTCAGACCAACCTAGTGATTTATAAACTCTATGCTCAGACCGTTGCTGAATATTTTAAATAGAGATCATTTACACTTAATGCTAACATGTCAACCACTAATATCTTCAGCTTAGCCACTGCGGTTAGTTCTTCACTTGTTAAGCGTCTCTATTACACACTGGTGGCTTACCTTTCATAAATATCAATAGTTCAATTGACTAGACCATTGGGCACACTCGTATTTACATATCTGTTGCACACTTTGTCATCCCGCGGTTTCTTCTCAATGTCTACATCAAAGGTGATGTAGGTGGGGTTGGTGACCGCGCAGTTTTCTGAGATGTTCTTAATATTGTTTTTTGTCTGGAAGACCTCGTCGGCCTCCTCGTCGATGCGCGGGCACATGTTGAGGTAGGGCGAGCCGCCGCCCTCCTGGTCGGACTCCGAGCCGCGCGCGGGCAGGTTGTTCAGGCTGAGCATGGGAGTCAGTTCGGAGTGGACGTTTAACTCCGGGTTCAATTTCCGGGCGTCGAAATCGAATTTACTGCCCGGAGCACGTGAGCTGAATATCGCTTGATTCGTCGCAGGGCTCATTTGTAAATAGCCCTCGTCGTCTGCAACGCAAAAGTGAAACGATACAATTATTGGAGCAGAGAGAATAATGTCAGTCATAAATCCTGTTAAAACAGATTCGAGCAGCACATCGTTTATAGTTAGTTCGGTTCTGTTAGTACTGGGCACGCATTGGGTTAATATTTTGAAAAAAAAAACACACAAATTGTTGTACAGTGCATGTCAATTTAAAAGAAACTTTGATAAGGCGGTCCTGCATGAGTTAGACTTGTGCCAAAAATGTTTTGAGGAAAATAAGATAATAAGTAAGTTGGTGCATAAAAAAATGGTACGATTAAGTATGGGATTAGCTCTAATTTACAGGATCGCCCTTACACATCTTAAGATATAATTAACTAGCGTGATTTAAGATTAAAGAGATATCCGAAGAAACAGCTATGATACTTCCAAAAATCAAAACAACATTCATTTATTATTTGGTTTAGTTTGAAACACATTCACGTTCTCAACACTGTATGTAATTACCATGTGATTTACTTTGTTATTTCAGAAGTGGGATGCTTCCATTGCTTCTGTTGAAACATAAAATATTTCATAATTTGCATAAATATAACAACAGCTGCACCGTAAAGGAAAATAAACATTAATACCCAGACTTCCAAGTGACTCATGCTTATTCCTATACTAGTCGATCCGGCGAACTTCGTACCGCCTAAAATATTTCTATCTTGTGCATATGTACTACTTATAAACCTTCCTCTTCAATCACTCTATCTATTAAAAAAAAGCCGCATCAAAATCCGGAGCATAGTTTTAAAGATATAAGCATACATAGGAACAGACGCGGGAAGCGAATTTGTTTTATACTAAGTATATGGATGGATATGGAAGAACCTATTATATTGATTCACACACACATATCACCTTCATGTGAAAATGTATCTTTCCCGACGCAAGTGATAGAAACAAAACTTAAAATTTGCAAAGGTAACGTTCAAACTATTACCCCGCCGCCGCTTCGTTAAAAAGTATTTAGTCAATGAAACAATGAGTTACCCAGTTACCCACCCATTTATATAAAGTTCTTACCGTGTTGAAGCTGCAAAGTAGGCGTAGGCGGGAAGAAGCTCTTCACGTCATTGACGTAGTGGTGCGGACTCGGAGTCACCAGGTTGTTGTAGTCGGGGGCGCACACCATGGCCAGATAGTCTTCTCCGGCCTCCGCCTTCGTGGTCATGTTCGTGTCCAGGAAACCGGCGTTTAGGTCTACGTAGTGCTGTTAAGATTCAAACTTTATTGCAAATTAACATAAAAAAATATCGAAAACAGGTAGTGCATAAAGTTCAGCTACGTTATACGTTATCATTTTATGGTGGTTGGTAACAATATAAAAATAATAAGTGGATTCTAAATTCAATAACATATCAAATGTGAGGTTTCGTAACGCCATCTATTGGGTAGTAGCATAACTTGCGAGTCAGTCAGAGGCTAGCTAGATGGCACAATTTTACTACTCACCATAGGATGGTGTTTATATTTTTTATTCCTGTACCCAAATTTCCACACAGTAACTAAGTAAAATAGTTCCCAAAAAAATCAAGGCTACAAAGAATAAACCTGCAAAAAAAGTTCGGCGAGAAATGTCGGACAGTCTGTCTGACATCAGCTTTCAAGTAAAAACCCAAAGAAAAGTGCTGTCGCGTCAGCGCTTGCTACGGCGTTTTCATTTGCAACTCAGACTGTCGGAAATTAGTTTTCTAGCAGTTGGAAAGGCCTAACTACATAAAACAAAAACTTAGAAAACCGAATAAGTCATTAAATAATAATACGTACATTACGAACGTTATCTTCAAGGAAGGAGCCGAGAGTCTCCTGCAGCTGCGAGAAGGTCGGCCGCGCGGTCGGCTTCTGGTCCCAGCAGCGCTGCATCAGGTTGTAGAGCCGGTCGTCCGAGTACGGGGGCCTATCTAAACGGTTCCTGCGAACAAGGTTTCTATTAGTAATAACTATTTTACTGACGAATGTTAATATCAATAGCTATACTAGTATCAAAGGCATATGAGATATCAAAGGTAAAAGAGAGGAAAATCATTTCGTTTGTCGTACGTAAGGCGTAAAGCGTAAGCCTTTTTGGAAAAAAAACTATCCGTCTAACTAACTAACTTACACTAACATCTCACATTACTGCATGCAATCTGCAGTATACGATAAATCGTATAATAATTAGCGATCTTTACATACAAGCTGTCTGTCTAGTTTGAATTACACCATCCAATCTGACATGACTAGCTTAGATCGTATACGGCAGATTGCAAGGTGAAATATAGCTTGGTCTGCAATATTATCACAGTTTCAAAATAGTTACCCATCATTGAGAAACTGAAGCAGGTTAGTATGGCTAATGCTCGGGTAAGGAGTCTTGGCCAGCGTGAACAGTTCCCACAGCACCACTCCGAAGGCCCACACGTCTGACTGCGTCGAGAATATCCGGTCTGTCAGGCACTCTATGGCCAACCATTTTATTGGGACTGGGTTCTGAAAACAATTGCAGTACACCTTGAGCTGTCGACCTTTATAAAAAAAAATTTAAACGACCTTTATAAACAAATTTATTAATTAAGTAAACGTACACTTCCTTTCTGATGATACTCGTCGTTCTTGTAAATACTCCGGGCTAGGCCGAAGTCGCATATTTTTACAACATTGTCGTCTGCCAATAAAATATTTCGAGCTGCCAAATCTCCGTGTAAAACCTGTAAAGAGTATGTTACAAATATTTAAACATCGAAAACTAAGCTATTTCCTATACATTTTTCGAACCAGCGCCATCAAGCGCTTGTTACCAGCTTTGCACGTGAATGCACCCCTGGCAAATGACTAACCTTCCTGCTAGCTAAGTACTCCATGCCCCGGGCAATCTGGAAGGCCCAGCACAGCAGGTCCCGGGAGCAGAGCGGCCGCGGGCTGCGGCCGTCGTAGCTGTAGTCGCTCTCGTAGTTGGAGCGCCACTCCGGCTGCACGTAGCCTGTCTCTGATACTGGAATATAGAATAGAATAGATTAGAAAACACTTTATTGCATACAAAGTAAGATACAGAAGTACATTAATAAATTCAGGGTACAAACAAATAAACAACAACAATAACAATATTAAGTTTTATTTAAAGTTATAATTTACTCATTATTATTATTAGCCTCAGCTGTCCCACTGCTGGGCAAAGGCCATACTTTACTAATACTAACTGATAATAAAGTCACATTAAATATGTACCAAATAGGTACACTAATAGGCGCTAGTCGTTAGTTAAAAACTAAATGTATTTTTATTCGGAAAAAATTATGAAAAACCAAATGTTTACACAAAAACAGATGCCGTTTAAAAAAAAAAGCTTTTGCAAGAAAAAATAACAACTGAAGATACGTATAGGTGCTTTACATTTAATTTTACCTTTGACAAATTCCACCTTTTGTTTTAGATTTTCTGAATAAGAAAATAAGAAAAATTGAGTTGATATTCCAAAATGGTCCTCGAAATTGTTGTTGATATAATATTAGAAAGCTTATGCTGATAATCTGCATTTTTCAAAAATAAGTAAGTAACTATAAGTATTTAATTCAAGTAAGTAAATAAGTCAGTAGCAGTGGCGTGCCGAGCCTAGTAAAACAGAGCAAGCCCGAGCTATGATTTAAGCATTTTCTGGTTTCTATTCGCTGCTTTCCGAAACTACTAAAATAAATCAAAGCATTCATGTGTTTTTGAGAATTTGTGTGCCTTTTAATGGCATTGGTTAAATTGTTCAAATCATCGTAACCAGAAGTATTCCAAGCGTTTTTGTCGTTGGAAAAAAATATACAACACCAACAGTACAGTTTATTTGTATGAGAACAGCCAACAATCCATGGTGTATTGTAAACTGATCTATTAAATTGTCGTTTGTGAGATTTAGTCGTTTGAGAAATACATAAATCAGGAGTTGGTTTTGGTGTTGTAATGAGTTGTTTTTTTTTCGGAAAAACTCAACGAGCTTACCTTTTTCTCGTGAACAAGTAAGCGGACACACTTTAAAGCCTCACATTCCACAACCGGGTGCTCCATTTCACTCGAAAACAGTTCAATTTAACATTAAATTACGATTCATAAAACTTTTACCGCGCGCACAACAAGAAAATTTTCATCGAACTGAACTGAAGTAAACAGCGAGCCGCGAGCGAAGCGAGAAAACGACAAAGTTAAATGCATCATGGCGCCATCTCGCGGCACACGAGCTTGGCGCGTCCGCGACAACTTCATTGGCAATCCGGGCTTTCGAGCTCAGTACAAAAGTGCTTTAGCTAGTAATCCAAATATATCGAGCCTAAGTTGATATTTATATAGGTTAGAAAGAGAGGATAGCAAGCCAGATAAGAAGCCAACGAGTGCAAGCGAAACAAAGATAGAATATTGTTTAGTGTGTGGTTGTTGGTCGCGGGGAAGTCGCGAGTGCATTTTATTGTACCTCAGTAATTGTAGTACCATGGTGGCAGAGTCGATTATCGCGTGCCGTGTTGTAATGGATGCGCGAGAATATTTAAACAATGAAATCGTATTATAAATTAAAAAAAGCACGTAGACGGAACGTTTATTATATTTTGAATGAGTTATTAGAGTCTACATGCAATTTAGTTATTTTATTAGGGCAAGCCGGGCTTCTCGGCTTATATTGTAGTAACGCCACTGGTCAGTAGTAAATAATTGTTTTTATTGATACAAAATATACTTATAATATTATGGTAAGTAGTACCTTTCCGACTGGATCTATTGGTATTCGCAGTGTTTAGGAATGTATGGCCCGTGTCTGGAGTGTTGAAGCCGAAATAGTCTGACTGGTTTCTGAAAAATAAGAATAAATTAACTAAATGTTGATAAAAGCATCGTCCTTAGAAACAGCTCCATAGAAAACATGTTAGTAGTTGTATGCAGTATGACAAACAAAGTTATGGGTGAATTATTATGACTTGCTACTAATAAAGTTAAAAAGCATTGTTAAACCTAAATGAGTAACTAACTACAGTACGCAGAAAACGATAGATATGTTTCATTGTACCTTTCTGCTTCTGAGTGTTGCTGCGGCCTTGATTCACCGCTTACAGACCTTTGATTATGAAAATATATCTTTAGCCAATTAGATCAAAAATACTATTTAAAATAAGCATACTTTCTTAAACAACAAGTTTTATTAAGACGATATACGACAAATAAATCAAATGACCGAATAAACAGAGTCTATCTCTTTGATATAGCATACTGAGGGAAAGGGACAGTCATTATAATATGTCAGTCGCCCACATCGGTTACTAAATTTTATTGGAAATGTTGGCTTGTAGAATGCATAAATAAGAAAAGTTAAAGTTATACAAAAATTACCCGCTATCAGGATTGCTGCAGGAGAACCCTCGGTTCACGCGGCCGAAGTTTTTGTCCTTGTTGTCGCTGAACTGATCAATGAAAACCTCACGGTGCTTCTGCATGTAGTTGTGGATGTTGCCGAACTTGCAGTACTCGACAATTACAATCAACTCCCCTGAAAACAAATAAATTAGTTTAAAATACCATACGTCTCAGAAAAACAAGAGGTATCTTATCATTTCCCTTAAGATTATAAAATATCTAAATTTACTGTTAATACATCTGGCTTTATGTTAAGCTAGACTTCAAAAGATAAGCTTGAACTTCTTTATGTATCTTGATAATTGTAAACTTACTTTTTCCAACATTCTTAGTGCAAGCTCCCAGGAGGTTGACTATATTTATGTGTTTCCCTAAGTGAACCATGATCTTCAGTTCAGACGCCAGGGCCTTGATGAACATGTTGTCAGCGGTTTTCTTCACCATCTTCACCGCGACGGTCGTGCTCTCCTCAGCATTGACAATGCCCCGAGCCTCTGCTTTGTAAACTACTCCGAAGGCTCCAGCTCCTAGCTGCTTCCCTGTAATATGATAATTGTAATTTGTTTAAAAAGAGTTTGCGGTGAAAAAAATAAAATTAAGCATAATAACAGACCTAGATCTTGTTAAACCATGTATCTATTCTACCCTCTACCCCTATTCCGGTCTTCACGTCTACTTATATTATAAAAGCGGAAGTTTGTGAAAATGCTAATCGCATTTAACTTAAAATTTGAAATAGGTAGAGCTCTTTTTTTTTCGAATAATTATTAGTAAGTATGCCTAAATTGCGCCTAATTGCCGCGGCGACAAGCTGGCCCCTTGTCACGTTGGTAATAAAGCATAAAATCGGCTAAACGTGGGTCCGGCTCTTGAGCTGGTACCTCTGCCTAACCCTTCGGGGAATAAAAGGCGTGATATTATGTATGTATGCCTAAATTGTGTATATTACAGGGATGTTCCGAATGTCGAATTTTAGACATTCGGAGAGAGACAATGTTAGGCATGCGAATGATGCGAGTGCGAATGCGAATGTTGGACAAGGTCAGTGAAAAAAAATTAGGTATAGAAAAATCATTACGTTTATTAAACAATAATAACAAATAATAATTATTTTTTTACAAAAAAGGAACCCGCCTTCAATAAATTGACAATTACATAAACTGAAAACTTCCTCTTTTCTGAAGTCGGTTAAAAAAGGTACTAAAGCCTTCTCCAGAATGTAACAGATACTTCTGTGAAAACGGCATCAAAATCGGTTCAGCCAAACTCGAGATAATCGCGGACAAACATACATACATACAGGTCAAACTGATAACCTCCTTTTTTGAAGTCGGTTGAAAAAAGTTAACATCCTACAAATACAACAAACATAAACATACAATCAATATTGGTACTTAACTCTTAGTAGTTAATGTAAAACAAAAATCAAGATTCACACATTACACAAAATCAGTAACTCTGTCTTTCAAAAACGTGTATCAAAGTTTGGGAAATGGTTTTTTACATACGAGAAGTCATTTAAAATAATTTTGCCAGAATAAATAAAAAATGCCAATAAATTTGAATTTCGCGCCGGACTATGACGTATCCCCATAAAGTAATTGATCTTCACACAAGAAACTTGGTGTCATTGGCGGCACATTCGCATTCGCACCATATTCGCATCTTTTTGATGCGAATGCGAATGTCGAAGCGAATGTTAAAATGATGCGAATCATTCGCGAATGCGAATGCGAACATTCCGAACATCCCTAGTATATTAAATAAGTAAAAAAAGTTATAGATGATAATGAACTACTATCACAGTAAAATTTGTTTTGAACCTATATCCGTATCTATACTATGCACAAGTGCATAGAAGTTGTAGATTGACGCAAAAGCATGAATGATAACGATTGCTCTGTATGAATGTTTAGTAAAGAAGTCATTACGACTATTACAGCCATTAGTTATAATGTGATAAGCTTATGTATGTTTTTCTCTGAATGGACGTAGGAAACAGGATAGTATTAATTGTTGTTAACAACATGATCGTTACGTTTACGTATATTAAGTTTTTTTAAGTTGTGCAATTTTAGTTACCTATATTTAATTTTTGAAACTTTGTACTTTGTAAATTATAAGAAATAATTATTGTTAAGATAGGTATTAACTTCTTACAATATGTTTTACAAAAACACATTTTAATGATAAGGTACCTTAGTTTTGTTTAGTGTAGTGTTGTGTTAGACAGAACTGCAAAATAAAATTTCCAAACCTAATTTTAGTTTTTCAGGAGGAAACTCAAATTTGTCATCATAAGGCAGTAGTTCGGCCTGCTCGTCGATGCCGAGGTCGGGGTTCAGCGACTTGGCAACGCCCTCCTTGAAGTACAGGAGGCCGGCCGCCGCCAACTCCTTCCTGAACTGTTTCTCCTTTTTGATCTTCCAGAATAGGTAGATGACCAGAATAAGCAGGATCACAAATATGGCGATTATGATGCTCAAGTGGGTCATCTTAAATGCGGATTTTTCTGAAATTTGATTTATTTTGTGTAAATACGAGTCAAATCGTAGAAATAGTAAAAGGTAATAGATATTTTTATTTTGTTTCCATATTCATGTATGCTGCTGAAACATGGAGCGTGCGTGATGTGTGCTGTGGATATGTGGACAGAAATCAAATCTTACGAGTTCTGAGATCTTTGATTATGATACTCATGATCCTCAGATGAACTATAAACAACTATGAACTATAAAGATAAGACTACAATTTTGTTTTGTGAATTATTTTGTCTTACCTATTTAAATATTTGGTGTCTTTCTTTACTTTTACCCGATAAAATTGATCTAATACAATACCTTGCACTATTATATTGAAGAACCTCTCTTGCGTTCGTTCTAGACTAGTGGTCACGCACTCATATTTGCCTTTGTACTCGTCAAGCATCTTGTGAATGATGATAGTAGAGTTGACTGTTGTATGACTCATTGCCTCAGTTATTATATCTACATTACTGTCCGATTCAATTGGGTCACCATCCTGTCAATTAACATAATATATTATAGTAAATCAATAGAATATGTATATTAAAAAAATATATTAATTAGGTAAATACGTACCCTGAACCATTCTACAGTCGGTGTGGGAACAGAATCAGCTATGCACGTTAATTGCAACGGCTGGTAAGGGTAAACTTCAACATCCATGTCCATAGGAGGCTCCGTGATAACAGGTGTTCTTATTTCTAGAAATAATAATAAAGAATTAATTAACCAAATGCTTTTCAAGCCATGCACAATGTAGAGTTACGAAGCACCATCCATTAATGAGTAGTAAAATAATAATAATAATCTTGGTATATGTAAATGTTAGGATACTTATTTTTATTTGTGTAGTGGGTACCATAACTATGAAGGGTGTAAAACAATAATATTGTAACTTCGATGGTTCCTGAGAAATATAAGATATCATACAGACGGACAGACGAACTTAGAGAAACTAATTAAGTAGCAATTCATTTTTAAACTATCGGTAGTGAGTGACTAAGGTCATGCGTAATAGGGACGTGAAGGCGTTTTTCATAGCAGCTCTTAATGTATAAAAATTACCTGCAACAGTGATGCTTACAGAATCAGTGTCTGTGCTACCATTATTTCTAGCTCCAATGCAAGTATAGTTTCCAGCTTGATCAAGGGATATAAAATCTATTCTCAGTTTAGCTACATAAGAGAATGCATTAACTGTTTTTTCCACTGTAAAAAATAATTGTGAGTGAGTTTCACAATAATATATAGTACATAATCACACATACATTATTATTAAAATATAATGTAATTTACCAAGGTCGTACATATTTTCACCCTTAGCGTCTACCCAAGACACGTTTTCGAAATCGTATATTGACGCAAGACATGTTAGCACAACATTCTCATGTTGTGAAACCCATAATTTCTTGGGATTGTCTATTCCAAATCCGTTAGGCATTTCATACACAAGGAACCGTCTTGAAGAAGACACACTGCCCTTTCGATTGATAGCTTTGCATGTAATGTTGCCAGATGTTGAAACCTTTTCGATGTCCAAGTAAGAAGCTACTTTGTATGGAGATAGCTCGGTTTCTTTTCCCTGTTAATATAAAAACGGAAGTTAGTATTATTAGTAATACCGCTAACAGGGTAGATCATGTCCTAGCCCTTTTAAGCAGTAAGTTCATTAAAAAAAAAAGTTAAGTATTTACCTTATTCTCATAAACTTGTGATTTATTATAAAATGGTTTAAAATACCATTTGACTTCTGGCAAGGGGTAGCCAACAACATCGCACTTTAATGTAACTGCACTGTTGAGCAAATATCTCTTATCGGTATCCGGTCCGAAGTCAACGGAAGGAGCAGCTAAAACATTATCATAATTGTATAAAAATAAAGAATTATAACAAAAAAAAAACATGCTGCAATAAAAAAAAACAAATAAGAATCTTTTGTTTCGGTATCTATACCATATGCGTCTCCCTCGAGGGTTGGTATGGTCAGATCCATATCATAGCCCAACACGCATGATAAGTAAAGATGGGCGGAAGACTGCCTTTGATGCGATATGATTTTGTTTCAATTTACAATACCAAATCTAATTATATTCGTACTATACCTGGAACCCTTAAATCGAAATTGATAGATTTCTCAATATATTTGTTTTTAGCGACCAACGTATAATTGGCTGTATCGTAAACGGTCATATTTTTTATTGAAAGAACGATGGAGCTGCCGTGGAGTCTTGTAGATAAGCTATACTTGGGATTTCCATTGATTAATAATTCTTTGTTATTCTTGTAACTGAAAACAAACATTTATCATAAGTATTTGAATGTTACATAGGTTTTAATTTTAGTTAGCTAAAACCATTAATTAAGCATTAGAGGTTGGTTGAGCTTCAGTAATTATTGATTTCTTTATATATTATTATAAATATATTAGATTTTTTTATAACTTACTATACATAGTCAGCTTTAGGATAAGCTTGAATCTTGACGAGCAAGACAAATGGCGATACACTAGCTATAACTGGATCATCCCTGTTTTCTTTTGTAAGATTTATAAAACCTTTGTCTGTAAAAAAGCTCAATTTAAATAAAAGTCAATTAAATATTTTAAATTAAATAATTAAATAAAATTCTTTTAAACTTTTTAAACGTGTAGATCTTCCGTACCTAGAATTATTTTGTTAAAAGACGCTTCTTGTTCATCGACAGCGTTCTTCGATAAGCAAGTGTAGCGCCCAGCGTCCTTCCTTGTGGCGTTCACTATAGTAAGGTTTTTATACTGCATTCCATCTGTCACATTCTGCTCATTTGTTTCAGTTATTATGGTTTCCTATAAAAATACAATTTTACTTAGGTGAACCCCTTTTTTCTATTTATTCATTTCATTAATTTAAAAATGAATAAATAAAATCAGTTATTTTTCTTTCATAGTAAAATCATACCACAAAATTTTTGACTCTTATTGTAAGAACTACAAAATTTTATTTATCATACAAAAGTAGATGAATATTGACGATAATAATAATGCGTCTGTACTAAAATCTACGTGGACGTACATATTATTTACACTTTTGTAGAGTTCTCTCTAGTAAAATGTACCTGTTCTGGCAATGCTCGAGGTGTCTTCCAAATGAGCATCACCGCAGAATTGGTTTGGTAAGCAACTGTGCAGTTCACTGAAAACGTCTCTCCTTCAAGAAAATACTTTGATTCGATGCTCACTTTAGGTCTAGGCGGTGGAGAGGCTACATCTGAAATACGTTTACAATTTGCCATTATTAAACATATCTACAATAATAACACATATACTATTATGCTATTTGATACTTACTTAATAGTTTTCTTTAGAATATCGTTAAAAAAATATTTGTAATTCTAACAATATTAACCATTTTGTACTATAAATATTTTATTAATAAAATTTCAACTTTAAGACCTAACGTAGCGACTATCTATAGTTATTTTAGGAAATAAATTATTCCTTTGTAGTAAATTTGATCTATTGTATGTTCTTGTCAACAGGGCTGCTACATTAAGTCATAAATCAAACTCATGTAATCTTTTCAATGCGGTAAATTAAACAGCCACATTATTGAACAATGACACCAAAAGCTTTTAACTAGTAAAGGAAATAAAATTTCAAAATAAGAATGAACTTAGTAATAAAGTTGCAAACTTAACTTTCTGTTGGGACATTTCGAGCCAGTGATCTCGATTAAAAAATTACTAGTTATAATATTTGGCTTTTAGAACACTGAATGCCGTGTCATTCATACCATACTATTGGCGTCATGGCGAAGATAGAGTTCAACATATCCGTGATAAATCACGCGGCGCGCGTACTTTCAGGAAAGCACTATCACTAGACTGTCAAAATCTTGATATCGATAAATTTCACTGTCTCGGAATTACCCCCCTAAATAACCGATATCCATAATATAACCATAAAATAAATAAAATCAATTTAATTTAATAAAAAGTGTAAAATATATGTACATATTAATTGTGTTAGTACTAGGTATTAGTAAACATGAAGTATGTTACTAAACGTAGGGTGCACACATAAATAACAAAGAACAAAATACCAGAAATTAAGAAACATAAGAAAGATTAAAAGCGCAAGCTACTTACAAACAGTATTAATACCAAACCGAGACACCATGCCACCTCGTTAGAACATCAATATTTTACTTTACTACTTACTACGGATAGTTTTCGAAGCAGTTTCGTTTCCTCGAAGTCCTTCGCATTTAATTTTTAATGAGAACCTACGTGGTCTCATTAAAAACCCAATCTTTGGTGAAAATTTTATGTATTCTGGTCTCTTGTTATTCTGCAGCAGTGGGTATTGGTATTGCCAATTAAATTGTGTTCTGTTAGTACGGACAATAGGCCTAGGTATATATTTAAGATGTTTTTCAATTAAATTTTAAAGTGTATTTAAATTTATAATTATTTAAATTTATAATAATATTATAGACAATGTGGTGTATACATGTCTTTATAAAAATTGAAAAACATTTTAGATTTAGCGCGCATTCACGAGGAAATTATAATATTTGCTTTCTAGATTTCGTTTTCCATTGATCGCTTTAAATTACGCATAAAAATAATTTACGTTATATATATTATTTTCTCGTGCATACGGGATGCTGTGGACTTAGTATCTTATCTACTATATGTTCTTATAAAGGCACATAAGACTGATCACCTACATTTATGAACAAAAACATCTTTCATATCAGTCTTAGAGCGGCCCGTATACTCGCAAACGAGCACCGTCGGCCCGTCCAACAGACAGTCACTATCAATGACGAATCCGATCTTAGGACTATATCGCTCAGGTTGGGGTTCCTGGAAATCCCTGATTATTAAAAACTGGTTTAAGTTTTCTTTTAAGCAAAAGGGCATTTTTGTTGAATTTTTAATTGTGCTTGTTTACGTGCTTTTTCAAGTCAATTATTCAATTAGCAATAAGCTTATTGCAAGCTTCATAGTTTTCTCTTAAGAGGAAAGACTACAGTTTAGCAAGTTAGTAATTGTATGTACCACAAACCATGCAGATGCAGTCAAGCAGATGTAATCTAATATTACATATAGTGTAGGTAAACTACATACAGAAAAGTTTAAATGTTTCATATTTAAGTTAAAAGTCCGATATTGTGTTTCAAGTTTTTAACCTAATTATTGTTAAGTATTCAAATATTTGCATAACTAAATATATATGCTAAAATATTTGATCCGTATATAAGTTTCTCTAAAAATACGTACCACCAACAAATTAACTTTAATGTCAGGCGCGGTGGGTCTACATTCTATTACAACATCAGCACCGCTCCTCGCTATTATGACCTCCCTCATGGGCGCGAACAAGTTATCCGAGCCTAAAAGTTATACAACATGTCATTACGAAGCAGCAACAGTGAAATTCGGAAATGAGGACACGTAGGACTATTAATTCTGTTTTAAGTAAATAAAATGCGATGTCCTCACCGTTGACGTAAATGTAAATGTATGAGATATGTTCAGTGTCCGCGGGCTCCTGGACCACATTGGCCAGCACGTCCGAGCCATTGACGGAGGCGTCGAAGCAGGCGTAGTAGCCGACCGCGAACTCGTCCACGTGCACGAGCTGCAGCGCCACGGCGTGCGGCCGCGCCGCCTCGCCCGACTCCACGCTACTCTGCACCGTGTGGAAAGGTCCGATCACCTCTTCCGGTACTTCCTGCTGCTTAAACTGCACCTCGCTTTTTGATTTACAGTATAACGTGTAGTTTTGACCTTTCTGCAAGACTATCTCATTTTGAGGTGGAAATATAACCGGCCCACCAGTTTCTCGTATTTTATCTGAAACGATAATCTATCTTCATCCAGAGTTTAATGTAAGCCCATTAAAAATTGTTATTTAATCCTAAGGATAATACTGTAAATCATGCTATATAATTTGTTATTGTGAAAACATGTAAACAGGGTTGGCCTTGGCCCCACACTATAAAATTTCCCTGGAGCTGGTAATCGTCGAGGCAATATATCATTAGGTGGAAAAAAAGTTGACATTGAAGAACACGACGACTTCACTGTTCTTGTGGGTGTAGGTAATGAAGGTACGGTAAGGTAACACGAGAGCGCGCCCAGTTACCTTTCGAAAGCATTTTTTAGGTAATTAGCAGCTTTCACTGGGTGCGCCAAGGGTGCGGTAGACATTCGGAAAATTAATCCTAACGTAGTGGGAGCTCGAGACAGACACTCCGTCGATCACGATTGATTGTTTCGAATTTGTGTCAACCAATTAAGTGATTAGTTACACTGCGGGTTCTCTTTAACGACAAATTAGTTGTAATTGCGTTAAGTGCGTGGTGACGCGTGTACATTTTCCCGGAGCTTTTTGGTTTATACGCGTGGGCGAGACCGCTGACGTACGCCAAGGTCTGCTGAAGGTAACGCTATTCCATAATACCTACTACCTTAGTTGAAAGGTCGTTTGACTACAACTTACTTAAACCTTAATTCATAAGTAGGTATTCAAGTCTGATTAAGAAAGTACATTATATTTTCGGTTATATTAAAAGATGCAAATCAATTGATACAAACCATCGATAGTGATCAAATGTTTTTTTTATTGGATAACGTTTATTAGTTTTCGTTGTCAAGACAGAAAAACTATGATAATGTATGTTGTTTGTTCATGTATTATAAATATTAGAAACATATTTATGTAAATCACACAATTAATGCTTCAACAACATTATGTTAAAAATATCATTCGGTATCATTTCTTTTTATTATTATTTCTGTTCAAGTGATAAAATTCCCAGTTGTGCCGGAAGCCTCTGTTAAGATATCTCGCGCATGCATCCTGCCGCTCAAATTGCTGTAGAACGAGATACTTCCTTTTGTACCTAGTAGGTGAACCTAAATTTAATATGGAGCACATTCTACCACAACCATTGAGAAAAATATTATCTATAAAAACAGTTTTTTCCTCGTATAGATCGTAGAGTTCGATAGTGCAAATAGTCATTTTGTTTTACTTAAGCTGGTTTTAAAAACAACTTACTTACCAAAGTACCCCATTATAAAGTATTTAATGAAAACCCTTCACAATAGTTCTATCTTAATATAATGTACGACAATATATTTCTGATATAATGCTAAAATTCACTGTTAGTTTGATATACACATTAAGAGCTGTGATTCATAAAGTTATAACCGCTCATAAACTACCGCTGACATTACATAAGTAAATCGAAGAAATGTATCTTTTATATATCTCTCTCTTCTCTGCCCATTACTCCTTTGTGCATATTGGAGCTGACAAATAATAGATCAGGCTTTTTAGTTCCAATGCGGACTGCGCGCTTCCAGATTTGTATTGGCAGTTTTTCATTTTGCACGTTTCCATTTCAGAACTTTTTGCAGAATGTACCATCGCCACTTTTTTTTCCATGTATGTAAATAAGAGTAATCTTTCCAACGCAAAAGAGCATCCATTATGCACATTATTTAGTCAGATAGAGCTTTCTTAGATTCTTTGGCTTGCTTACACATGTCTTACATTTCTTGTTATAGGTTAGTATTCTGCATGCATTCACTTAGTGTAGGAATGTTTTAAGTTTGAAGAGGTAGGCGGTGTTGCTGCGGCTCTACACAGGAACTGTTTTGACTTTCTACTGCGTTTTGTTATTTTAAACCAAACCTTTTTATAGTAATATCACCAAATCGTCGCTGATCACATGCAGTAATTATGATTTCGGTGTTTGTAAAAATACTTTTTCATGTTATACTTAAAGTACTTAGGTTTAGGTACCTACTACGTGTTATCTATAATACTATCGATGATCAGTGAGTTAAATCCTGTAAATGAAATGTAGTGCTGAATTTATTTATTCTATTTATTTGCAAATTAATTTTTCCAAAGTCAGAAACACTGGGTTATTAAATTGTAAATTTAAAACTGAAAAATATTTAGAAGGTTAAAGAGTTTAATTGTAACACTTTTCTACTAATAATATATTATAGATTGCTCTACTAAAGTCCATTAATTAATAGTCAGTAAAACGCGGTAACGATCAATTCCGAGCTGTAAACGGCGCCAGTGCTTTCACCTTCGCTATCACTATCAAAATCGCTAGTTGTTGACAACAATCAAAGCCTTTATGTGCTATTTGGACAAACCCAGTTTTATGATACACACTTAACTATAATAAATTTGTTTATTTGTCCAGGAAACATACAAACCATTTTTAATAGTTATGCATCTAATCTTACTTACTTGATAAATTGATAAATATCAAAACTAGACATAAGTAGTATATTCTCGGAGCTTTGTTTAAACCTACATAATTCTATCAAGTTAAAACCTATGTACAATGTCCCTTTACAATCATGGATTTCTATTAAAAATCTGCTTAAATCTGTTGCCAAGGCACGAAATCACATAGTAGGTTGTAAATTTGCTATATGAAAATTATAGATAAGCCTGTAAATAAATTGATAATATGCAAGAATTTTCTAATTTACGAGCTTTCCCGGCTTACTTCGTTACGCCATTAGAATATAAGATACTACAAAAGACTTGGCTTTATAGACTATGTTCTTTTGACTGCCCAGATTGGCCGAATTAAAAACAAACAACAACAACAACAAACCACCTGTCAAAATATGTAAACAACGGAAAATATTGCACCTTGGGTTACATTATTTGAGTTTAGGTAAGGATCCCTAATTTTTGAAAATCTAATATAGCCTATGACACTCGGGGTTAATGTAGCTTCTTACCAGTGAAATAATATTTCAAATCGGTTCCGTATTTCCGGAGCCTATTCGTTACAAACAAACAAACAAACAAATCTTTCCTCTTTATAATATTGGTATAGATATAGGTATAATAAGTAAATTTTAAAAGGCTAACAATAAAAAACCTTTATTACATTTTAATTAATATATCTGCGTTATTGAAACAAACTAATATAATAATATTTTGATATATCAGTAATATACGATTATAAACAAATACGGGTCACACCAATATAATCAGGAGGTTTTAAAAGATTATCTCTTTATCTTATCCAGGAACAGCTGTCAGTGTAGAGCTAGCTACCGTGGCCGATAATCTGAGGCTATTATTTATTATGATAAAGTTGGGTTTGGCTTATCTAATACTTTATTTGTTAAATCTCTGAGCAACTTAAAAAAATACTTTTTTGTTACAATATATTTGTAACTAACAACCAAGAGAGGCCACGATTGTTCGACCTTGTGACTTGACCGATTAGTAGTTTACTACCTCAGAAATTATTTTGTACTGATCGAGTCACCGGTGGTTTGGCCAGCCCTGCTCAATCAACGTTCCTACTTGCGTAACGATGTCTTTGGAGTACCCCGAAACCCGAGCGCGGCGAGCGCCACTCATTTGAATACTTGTATCACAGATTTACAATCTAGTTACAATATTGTAAGTGTAGGAATGTATCGTCTAGTCTGGTATATATTTACCTTCTTGATGACGTCATCTCATCACTACACTAATGTACAGTACATACATAAAAAGATGTGTCTATCTATGCGTATTCCACTTATGTTGTATGCGTATTCAACTTACTATACTGTCGTAAACATATGACTAAAAAGCATTTGGTTGAGTTAAAGTAGAAAAGGAACGTAAATTAATGAGTTTCAATGTTTCAATAGTATAGTAGTTTAATTTCACTATTAATTTTATTGGGAGTTTGAGATTCTAACATAAAAATATCTTCGTGTAACATAATTCATTAAGAGATATGTATAAGTAGTAAGTAGGTATAAATACCTAGTAGGATTTTTACAACCTCATTTTCTGAATGAATCACAGTCGTTGATTCTTAAGAAAATCTTATGTTGTTCATCCGAAACCGAGCGTGAGTCATGGTCTGCAATAAAGGAGGCTGTGTCTCGCAAACCGGGGAGGAGAGGAGAAAATATCTTTGTCATAGTTCAAACGTTTAGGTTGAATAAGTCACGAATCGTGTCATAATTTCAGCGTTATCATAATATTTTGTAGGAACTAAGTTCTAACTGAATCCATTGTATATTTTATTCTTTATAAGATCTCTGAACGATTAATTCAAACACATCCTCATATTTATATTAGATGTTTGTTAATCGACTTCAAAAAAGGAGGTTATCAGTTTGACCTGTATGTATGTATGTATGTTTGTCCGCGATTTTCTCAAGTTTGGCTGAACCGATTTTGATGCGGTTTTCACAGAAGTATTTGTTACATTCAGGAGAAAGTTTTAGTACCTATTTTAACCGACTTTAGAAAAGAGGGAGTTCTCAGTTTTATGTATGTGTCAGTTCATTGAAGGCGTGTTCCTTTTTTAAAAAAAAGAAATTATTCTTAAAATAAGTTAATTACGATTGTACATCTTATTAACCATTTTAACATGATTTAAAGAGTTTAATTGAAAAACAAAAAATCTTATAATAAATTTAATAAATCATGTAAAAACTACGTCCCTATTGCTATTATGGTATATTTATGTACTTTAGATAGATCTAGAGATGCAGATAGTACAATTACTGGACTTAGTGCGAAGACAATAGTAAAAAAAATACGTGTTGATAATAAAATGCACTGGAAGGAACTTGCTTCTGCTTGGTGTGATATATTGGGTCGAAAAGGAGATTTTTTTGAAGAATTTAATAATAATAGCAGTTAAAATAAAAACCACAATCTTCAAATTTATTATACAATTTCGACTGGAACAATTTTCCATTGCTTTCCTGTTTTTATATTTTTGATTTTTTGATTTAAACTTTTTTATTTTGAGAAGTCAACAGTGTTGCCATATAATAGGTACTATTTTAATTATTAATAAATCAATTTTAAGAATTATGTTATCACTTACGTAAGGCAACGTTATAGTACGCCTTATCATGCGTAGGTACCTATATGATTATTTATAGAATATATTACAGATTTAAAACTATAGAACATGTTATTAAATTATCTTGAAGTGAATAAGTATCTATTTAATAAAAGTTAGTGTTACTTTTATATTATAGTGTGTCCAAATGAATCCCACCTTCTTAAATATTTTTTTAATATTAAACACAACCGGATTAGCAAAGCGTGCTGTTCAATGTCAGTTATAACAAAAATTCTTTGTTTAGCAGTGTACAAGTTCAGTTTTCACATAACAAATGATAGGGCACTATTAACACAAGGCATTGTGGGTTAGAAAACTGCAAAAACAGAAAGCGTATACTTTTTAATTAATAACTTGAGACAAGCACAAGCATTCCTACAGCATTTTCGCAAGAGTTTTTTAACAATACCAGTACAGACGAACGACAAAGGCTATTTCGGAGAACTTTTTGATTTAAAATAATCATTATTCTTCTAGGTAAGTACTTATTAAAATATTATTTATCCTTTAAAACTTAAGTACCTACTTATATTTTTGTGTTGAGGAAAACGTGAGAACGTCTTCGTAACAAAAACTCATTGAGTAGCTTCGACTTCGGCTATCTCATTAAAAGATTACTATTACCTAAAGGTACAATATACATTAATAAAGCTATGGACTATGGGTAAGTTACAAAAGAGTGCATTTATAAGGCAAAACCGGAATTATCAATAAAAACATTATTAATTATAATTTTGTTTGCCATGTCGTCTCCGAAACAGCAAAACGAAACCTACATTTGAGAATTATTTATTACAGTTTAAATATTTTTGAGTTCTCGTATTCCTAACTATGATCAGGCATTTCCCGAAAACGATATTAATTTAACTTTAACACTCGAAAATGTTACTAAGGACCTTAAATGATATACATGCACAATTGTATCTTTACTGGTATTGATAAACTAGTGCTCAAGAAACTAGTGGTGGTAGAATTAAAAGTACTTTAGTCATAATTAAAAGTGGGAAGTACATAGGTATAAGTAGTTGGTTATTTGTTATTTAAATGAACTTTTGATTATACCAAACCTGATGGTATGTAGTTGTCTACAGGCCAGGCGAAGACGTTAACTATAATAGCATAAAATAATGCTATAGTAAGAGCAGAAGGTCGCAAACGCAGCGATCCCGTCATCTTGGCACAGATCTTCGCAGACACCTTAATGTGTATCGACGAGATGCTGTATTAACACATTTTTTCTTGATTCCAGGCCGGTCTTTATAATCGAGTGTTCTATTTTAAGCTTTGATTGAATCCACTCTGGTCAGGCACGCACATTCCAAACAATTCCCAATCAGCAAGAGCGTAATAATAAACACATTAAAACTTTGCACTGAGTCATTTTAATTTGAACCATACGCTTAGCGGCTGTAAACACCAAACTGGTGTTTTCATATTATTTAAAAAAAACACTAAGTTTAAAAGTTCTCGTAAACACTAAAACACTTGTTATTTTAATTTTACAAAGGTTGTCGTCGTCGTCTTTTGTTATCACTTTCCTAATGTTTGTGGTTCACGAAAATGTCAAAAGAGAACTCTAACGTCTACCAGCGCGACCCAGTCAGCTCGACGTAATATTGCCGTCTGACTGGTTGTATGGCCTGCTTGCCTAGCTTGCTTGGCGTTGGAGCTCGCATGTTTTGGACTAGAGTGGGAAAAATGCGCTGTCTCGCTCCAACAACAATCTAAACAATATGGAGCCAATATAACCTTTAATAGTGAATTGGTTAGGTACGAATTATTATCTCTAATATATAGGTATTGTTGAGAACACATTTCGAGACTATAGGAGCCTTATAGCAGCATACTTAAAATTTATAATACAATATTTCTGGTTTATGGAAAATATAAAAAAAAAACTTCGACACATTATGACAATGCTGTAAACTCTTTAGACCGACAGACAAGATTGCCATATGTAAGATGTTCACTGCCTCTGAACTATATATTTATTTATATTTATCTAAGAAATATGAAAAACTTAAAAAATGTGATTAAATTCTGCTCCACTCACTTTTACCCAAAACTTTACCCTAGCACTAGGGTCTTCAGAGGGCTAGGGATAAAAAAATCGTGTTGTTTTTATGGACGAATAAAGAGGAAGTTCTTTCGTTCATTCTACAGTTTATTGTACTTACTTACTTTTTGCTCTAGAAAAGCACTATTGCAAATTTTGCCGTTTTAGAGGCACAGGAAAGGTTTATGGTGCTTTAGAAGATATAGAAAAGTCACTATTTCAAGCGACGAAGTTGCGGGAACTCTGTCTCGCGAAAGTCATAAACATAATATTAAGTTTTACTTTATTAAAATGTCTTAAAAAGGTCTTAAACTTATATATCAACTAGTCGACCCGGCGAACTTCGTAGCGCCTAACCAATTTCTATGTTAAAGTCTCTTCCCGCGTCTGGCCCTATGTATGCTTAAATCAATTAAAACTTTGCAACGAATTTTGATGAGGTTTTTTTATTAGATAGAATGATTCAAGAAGAAGGTTTAATAAGTATAATACATGCACAATATAGTAAGAGGTAAGGCGGTGCGAAGTTCGCCGGGTCGACTAGTTTTTTTTATTTATAAAATGTTGCTTGGTTGTTAAAAAATAAAAATTAAGTCGGTTGTTGACTCGGCTTCGCCAATTGGGTCACAAAGATCGCATTGAAATTCAAATTGGAAAATTTATGGTGATACAAACACTGAAGAAAATCAAAAATTGGTATGTAAAGAAAATGTTTATTCAGATTGATGTTATTGACTGTGTGGCCTATTTCTATGGAACTGATGTTAACGTCAACGCATTAGATCACCATTAATCAAAACGAAGATCCGTGTGCAAAGAAATCTATAATATAAATATTAATCGCAAAATATGTTGGTAAGCGCATAACTCAACAACGCCTTGACCAATTTAAACAATTTTTTTTTAATGTTCGTTGAAGTCCAAGAACGGTTTTTACGGCGAGAAAAATCGAATTATTACCGGGAAAACAACATAGTAATAGGTTAGGCGGTACGAAGTTCGCCGGGTCGACTAGTTGGTTATCAAAACATAACAACTGAGTAGGACCCAACAATGATTATCTATATATATAAAACTCTTCCGTTAGTTAGGTGAGCACTAAGAAGGGATTTCCCGAAATTCCCACGAGAACGGGAATAAATGGGAATTTTGTGATTATGAGAAATGTACGCGAGTGAAACCGCGGGGCAGCCTCTAGTTACTATATAGTTCTTATTATTATACTGTGCTATTACAGTGTCTCTTAAAATAACAATCTTCGCTTCTTCATTAGGTATCAATAATTATCGTAAAATAGTTTTATAGACAAGTTTGTAAAATTAAATTAAATTACAGATTGGTTTTATTTGTAACTAGTCGACCCGGCGAACCTCGTACCGCCTAACCAATGATACTATGTTGTGCATGTATTAAACGAGAGAGCATCTTTCTTGTTCTGTGTATTATACATATAAACCTTCCTCTGTAGTCACTCTATCTATTAAAAAACCGCATCATCGTTGCATAGTTTTAAAAATTTAAGCATTATATAGCGACAGACAGACGCGGAAAGCGACTTTTTTTTATACTATGTATTGATATTCAAGTCTTTTTATTAAAAATTGTGATAAATATACATTCCATACACGTTTTCCCAATAAATTAGTATTTCCTCAATACTCCACTGACTTATGCCAAAGAAATAGTTACACTATGCAAATAAAAATTTATAATAAGTTACCTGATAATTTAAAAGAGTTACCATTTGGATTGTTTAAAAAAAGACTATATAGTTGGTTAGCTGACAAATGTTTTTACAGTATTAACGATTTTCTTAACCTTAACAATAAAGAAATTGTTATAAAATAATTATGTTATGTTTAACAAATATTATAAAAAAAAAACACTGTTTTAATTTAAACTTAAAATTATATTTTGTTTAAAGTAGTACCTGTAAGAGGTACGGTAACTAGCTAATTAAGCTAAAATGTAAATTTTGCATGTCAATAATGTGTGACAAATTGTGTTGGTTTCCCTAAATATAAGATCCTATGTACCACAATTTATGCAAATAAATTATCTTTATCTTTATCTTTATCTTTGATTAAAATCAAAAACCCCCGACCCAGCCAGTCCCCTCATCAACTAAAACTAGAACTCGAGCTGATCATCTTCAAAAAATCATGGTTACCTTACCATTGAAATTTGCTTTCAATATCATTGAAGTACCACTGACCAAATTTAAAATCGATATGACATATGGAAGGTAGTTAGATCCTCTTATCCACAATTTAAGAGCTGATCATGTTTACCTTACCATATACTTTAAATATCAATGATGTAATACGGTACCAAATTTCGAATCGATCGGACATAAGAAAGCTAATTAGATCCCCTCATCACCTAAAAAAACGGTTCATCCGTTTGGACTCTACGATGCCACAGACAGATACACAGACTGACAGACAGATACACACTTGAAACTTATAACAACCCTCTTTTTTTGTCGAGGGTTAAAAAATATGACCTATTTAAAAAAACATTGTACTCTACTCTCTACTGTAGTGGTAGGCAGTGGATTAGACTGGCGCAGGACCGTGGTGCATAAGCCCTGTAGGTCCGGGCGTAAGAATAGGTCTACGGTATGCCCTGCCTGTCGTAAGAGGCGACTAAAAGGGGTCTTTGGGGTCGTGGGCGTGAAGGGCGGGGGCCCGACTCCCGAAACACTCATCAAACGGCCCTGAGATGGGTGGCGGCACAACTTGTGGCACTGTGCCGCCGCAGCTCCAAAGGCGAGCCGGGGAGGGAACAATATGCCCTCCCCGAGCATGAAGCTAATAGTAGCTGAGCGTGGGAAGACTTCGGACGCTATAATGTGTGGTTCCCGGGGTTCTTCCCAAAAGCGCCAAGACGGCCGCCGAGGGGTTTTAGTGGGTGCGAGCCCCACATAACCCCGACGCTCCCCCGAGCGTCGGGAAATGCGATAGGCATTTCCCCTCGTTAAAAAAAAAAAAGGACCATGGTGCATGGCGTGCGAGAGAAGAGGCCTATGTCCAGCAGTGGGCTCTTTCAGGCTGATGATGATGATGAGTCTACGGTCATCGCCCTCCGATCGTTGAACCCGTGAAGATTATTGACTGTAAAATGAGTGATTTATATGTGAATAACAATTTTAATGTTAAATACGTTTGGCCTGACCAAATGTATGTGGTCTTTTTTTTTTGTAACGGGGAGAAATGCCTTACGCACTTCCCGTCGCTCGGGGGTGCAACGGGGGTGTGTGGGAATTGCACCCACTAAAACTCCCCGGTGGCCGCCTCAGCGATTTGGAAAGGACCCCGGGATTCACCTCAAAGCCTTCCGCTAGGATCCTTCCCATGCATAGCTGCATTCCAGTTTCTGCCTCAGGGAGGGTATGTTCCTCCCTCCCCTGCACCACCACTGATGCTGCAGCGGCACAGTGCCACAAACTGTGCCGCCGCCCGTCTCGGGGCCGTTTTCATAGATGTGAAGAGCCCCCGCTCTACACACCCACGACCCCGATGACCCCTTTTAGTCGCCTCTTACGACAGGCAGGGGATACCGTAGTACTATTCTTAAGCACGTAACTACAGGGCCAACTGTAGTCTAAAAACAAGAAGAATATATGAAAAAAAAAGATAATTTTAAAATATTGTATTTCCATAAATAAGCCCAATACGAGTAAGTTTTTGTATTTTGACCATTTCAGATTGTGATTCATCTACCTTGTTAACTTTTTGTCTTATGATTTATAAGCCATTTATTATAGTGTTATTTTATAAAATTAAAACGACAAGGGAACCAAAATAAGCTACAATGATCTCTTCCAAAAAAAAATGTTTTGTGTAATACATGGAAATAAGAAGTACTAGTAATACCTACTTATACATATAACTATAGAGATGTCAATCTTAAATTTTTTAATCATAAAAGTGATTTATGGTAACAAGATAATGTGAGGTAAATAGAAGCTTGCTGGCACGTGATATAATGTAACTCATAGATAAGCACTGAAGATTTTTTACTGATATGAAAATATTATCTACTGACATGTGAATTGTTGTTTACCAGTTTTCTCCAGTCTTGCAGAGAGAAGGTAAATCAGTCTTGTTCGAGACTCTGATTATTTATTGAAGTAAAAATCATAATAAGAATAATTTTCGCAATATTCTCGTCCTTTATGTTACGTTGTTTTATGTTCGTTTATAGATGTTTCTTTCCAGCTGGAAATAAATCAATGGAACATTTTTCGCAAATGTGGTTTCAATTTTTGACCGACGAAAAAAAAAGGAGGAGGTACTCAATTCGACACGTATATTTTTTTTTTTTTTTAATGTAAAATCACGCATAACTTTTTACAGAGTAGTCCAATTTTGATAATTCTTTCTTTAATCGACAGGGCATACCTTGAAGTTGGTCCCATAAAAATTTGGGAATAAAATTCCCACCCTAAGGGTGGGAAAATAGGGGTGACTTTATGGTCGGCGGGTCGATTTATCCACTCACAGGTTGCATTTCCGTGTTACACTATAACTTTTGATACCTACTTACAATATCTTTTGAAATGAAATAAAATCAGCCGAAAGACGTCCACTGCTGGACATAGGCCTCCCCCACAAATCGCCATACCGACCGGTCTTGTCGTCCCTGTAAACCATGTCGTCTGATAACCTTAAGCGGTGTGAAAATAATAAAACCCTAACAGAACTGAAAAGCATAAAATAAAACTTTTTATCAAAAAATAAAACCGCCGAAAAAAAAAACTGAAAAGCATAAAATAATAATCGAATTACTAAGTTCTTAAAGTAATGTAGGGTATTCCAAGTAATTTTGAGTCGGCGCCACAGATTCCTCGTACAAAGATCACTAAATTAGGTACCTTAAATTTAAAGAAATAACCAAAATTCGTGCGCTGCCGCGCATCAATCTTTACGTAATTAAGGAATTTGCTTGTGTGGCGCGCCGACTTAAAATTACTTGGAATACCCTACATTACTTTAAGAACTTAGTAATTCGATTATTATTTTATGCTTTTCAGTTTTTTTTTTCGGCGGTTTTATTTTTTGATAAAAAGTTTTTAAATCAAAAAACAGCTGTTTCTTATATTGATGCGATCAGCAGCTGATTGGGTCAATGTACGGGACAGCTAATATTTTTTTGAGATTGTGTTGTGACTACTAGATATGTTTTTTTCGGATTCGGGAAATATACAAGACAAGTACAGTGGCGGTCTAGGACGGCGTAACACTTCCGGTTTTTAACCGACGAAAATCAAAAATGAGGAGGTTCTCAATTCGTCGCATATTTTTTTTTTTTTTTAAGTATGATCACGCATAACTGTTTACTGTGTGGACCGATTTTGATAATTCTTTTTTTAATCGACAGGGTATACCTTGAAGTTGGTCCCATAAAAATTTGGAAATAAAATTCCCACCCTAAGGGTGGGAAAATAGGGGTGACTTTTTGGTCGGCGGGTTGATTTATCCACTCACAGGTTGCATTTCCGTGTTACATTATAACTTTTGATACCTACTTACAATATCTTTGGAAATTAAATAAAATCAGCCGAAAGAAGTCCACTGCTGGACATAGGCCTCCCTCACAAATCGCCTCACCGACCGGTCGTGATCGAACCTCATCCTGTTAGTCCCTCAACCTTCACGGTTGTGTGGCTACCTTGTGGGGTGCGACCACCCTGTGAAGGGTGATTAGCTGGGGTCAAAAAAATTAGCCCAAAAAAAACTGAAAAGCAAAAAATAAAAACTTTTTATAAAAAAAATTAAACCGCCGAAAAAACTGAAAAGCATTAAATAATAGGGAAACATTTTCTATTAGGCCTTAATTTACTCACTTCTTAAAGTAATTTTGGATTACCAAGAAATTTTGAGTCAGTGCCACAGAATCAACGAATTCAAAGAAATAACCGAAAAACGTATGCCGCTGCTCATCGCGCTTTACATAGATAATGAATTTGCTTGTGTGGTGTGGCGCCGACTTAAAATTTCTTGGTAATCCAAAATTACTTTAAGAAGTGAGTAAATTAAGGCCTAATAGAAAATGTTTCCCTATTATTTAATGCTTTTCAGTTTTTTCGGCGGTTTAATTTTTTTATAAAAAGTTTTTATTCTGTATTGTAAAATAGCTCTTGCTCTTTGGTAATACAGTTCAAGGCGCACGAGACTATAGACAAATCTGATACGGCCTCCTAGACCGCTACTGTACAAGGACACAACTACTTTTTGCAAACAAAATAATCCCCTATCTATACGATCTAACAAACGCCAAGGCCAAAAAAACGTAGCTGAGCATAATTAATTGCATTTTACACACTGCGCTGCTCCATAAACACGTGAATTAATTAAAAAATACACACGGTGATAGTGCACGCCGCCGCCGAGCGATAATTGTCTTACAAATTAATTAATAGGTAGCCTCCTTTCACGGAAGCTATAGGAAACTTCTCTCTTTTAATGTTACTAACTTACAAAGACATTATTTGCTCAGCTTTACATACTAGCCTGCTTATGACCACGAATTAATATTATTGTTTTAGAAGAAACAGCAGTGTGCTAATTTTGTAGGCACTAGAATAAGCACACGTAAAGCACACTACAAGCTAGCTTAGCTAGACTGCACACAGTGGTCTGACACCTACAGGATGGTTAGATCTCTGTTTGTGGCAATCTGTGATATAGAGCTATGCAGTTAAAAGATTGATTTTGAGATTATTATTTATAATTTTATATGTACGGTTTAGTCCATATACTTATGCTCATATAATTCACATAGGCGTCATAACCACACAAAAATTATTTTGTAGATATACATTTTTGAAAAATCCTCGCAGGGTGGGCTAAGCTCTAATGGTTCTAATAGGGTAACAAAGGCGTCGAACAATCTTCGCTGGTGCGCAGCTAAGACGGTTAATGGTTTCATTAGAAAATAGTTTTTAATAGATGCCTTTTTTACCTAATTAGATACGTTTAATTAATTGCTTTAATTACCCGCTATTAATGCTTTAAACGTAAATTGTGCCATTATAATGAAAATAACCTTCTTTATATTACCCTTCCTTTATTGACTGGTGAGACATAATGATAAACGTTATGTATGTACACAAGCAGCTTGAATTTTTTGAATACATGAATTTAGTTTAGGGGATGAACAAATAAAATTATTCCATAAATTCCCAATGAAAAACGAAAATTGATGTTTAATATTTGAAAAGCACGCGGGACCCTACTAGATAAACTATAGGAACGTGAATCCTTCAGAAGTCGACATAATAACTGATGTATGTATTATTTGTTTGCACGAAGACAATTGATAATAATTGTCGTGCTTTCAACTTTCGAATAATGTGAGAATCGTACTCCATTGTGTTATCGTTTTCGGCTTATTTATAAGTGACATCACGCGATACCGATAAGAGATAATGGTTAGGATTAAAGTTAGGATTTGCAAGTGATTACAGAATGCTTATTGTCCCCATCAACTGTCAACTGTTTTACAAAACGAGGTTTCTGACTTTCGAATATCAACTCACTGCATTTTACTTTCCTGCATACTCATAGATTTATTCATCCACTAAATAGCTGAAATCTGCGAGCAGTATATTTTACCTACGCTTAGTAATTTGTCATATTACAAAGTCTACCTACAGCTATTACAAAAAGGGCTTTGTCCTTGACCTATTTAGAATTGCGTGTCAATTTAAATTGTGGCCGACAAAATGTTGACGACAAACCTTCGCAATAACAGCCCCGCGTGTTTCTTTTCATTTTTGAGTAAAAATATATTAATGAACATTCTAGAATCCTTTAATTTTAAAATATACTAGGTAAGTAGGTTTTGTAGGTATGCTTAATGAAATGAATGTGTTGATCTCATCTCATCTCCGTTCAAGCTTGTCAGAGACAAACAATCAAGTTTATTACAGGGGTTGGCGCAGAGGGGTCGCGGGGCGCGGCGGCTTAAATTACATCAATCAGGCGATAGTTCTGTACGAGTGTGAGTGTAAGTGTGACCCGTCCACCTACACTATTATCAGTATTATCACCGAATGAGGAGCTGCCAAAATTTAATAATTAAATATTATGTTAGTCCGATGTTATATTTTAAGTATTTTTTTGTCGTGGAAAATTGTAGGCTTTGAAATATAACATTAAATAATAACAATATTGTTATGATTAAATAAATTTAAATCTTGTATCCTGTATTTACCTAAGTATCTATAGCCCATCACCAATACAAGTAGGTATACCCTGAAAAAGACATAGGTCATAAGGCACGTGGTCAAAAGAGAGTAGGTACCAGGCCGACTATAATAATTGTACCATGGATTATGATACCTATGCTTAAAAGTAAAAAAGGGTCAATTTAGTTTCTGTTTCAAAGGCTTTATCACAAATGAGTACATACTTACGAGCATCTCAATGTATGTTCCTACCACCACCCACCACCTACGTAGTAATGCATGCAGCCCTTTGTTCCTAGGTACAGTGGCGGTCTAAGACGATTTGTCTATGGTCTCGTGCGGCCTTAGTGAGGTGGGGAAATGCGTCCTAGACTGTATTACCAAAAAACAAGAGCTATTTTGCAATACAGAAAAACCGGAAGTGTTACGCCGACCTAGACAGCCACTGTACAGTGGCGGACTAGGAGGCCGTAACAGATTTGTCTATGGTTTCGTCAGCCCTAGACTGTATTAACAAAGAACAAGATCTATTTTGCAATACAGAAAAACCGGAAGTGTTACACCGACCGTGTCCGGCACTGTACAGTGGCGGACTAGGAGGCCGTAACAGATTTGTCTATGGTTTCGTCAGCCCTAGACTGTATTACTAAAGAACAAGAGCTTATTTGCAATACAGAAAAACCGGAAGTGTTATGGCGACCTAGACCGCCACTCTACCTTAAAACTTGGCTGTATGTATTATGTTACTTTGCCCGACCAGGGATAGGCGAATTAAAAAACAACAACGTCAAATGTTTAACCAGAGAGAAGGTAAATCACTACGTTTTAAGAGTCGCCACTCTAGCCCTTCCCTAGCTAAGTTTAGGTGTTTCTTTAGGCGTACTCGAGGGAGCAAAGTTTATTTCAAGGTGTTTATTGTCATCACTGGCATTTACCTTCTCTCTGATCACTGACACCTACGTAGTGATGTACGTAGTCGATAATAGTGCTTACAAGTATCGATATAACCGCTATTTATCGATATCGATATATCGATGAACAGCAGTGGTATTAATAAATAAAAATTACGCTTTTGTTGCCTACCCTTAAGTTAATTAAACAAACAAAGTTATTTGAATGCATTTATTTATATATATATATATTAGTATGCTTACATAAAAATAAATAGATAAAAACATATAACTTTAAGTTAACCTTGATTATTCATATTGAAAATAAAAAAATATTCATAGTGTTGTCGGTGGGTCGTTTTAGGAGTGTAAAATACAAGCTTATATTGAAAGCCTAGTTGAAATAATGTAAAACGACCCACCGACCAATGATTCTATATGTAATTTATCCAGCAGTCTAAGAATACGTTTACTCCATTTAGTAGCCCTTGGTTACATAAAGCGCCCTTGTTGAAGGGTTATTCAGCTTCAACATCCATCACAATTCATGTTCATTCTTCCCAAATCCGATCGAATATTGCACAAAACAGCGGCCCAGTTTGAGACGTAAAACGTATATACCAGCACCAGATATTTAATGTACACAAGAGTAGAACTCAACCAGATGTATTTTCAATTTGTAAAATGCACATTTTGCAATTTTAACTCAAATATAAAACAGTTTTTTCAATTCCAATATTTAGAAAAATAACAATTCTGAAAAGTGTCATTTCACTTATCAAAACAAAACAAAAGAGTGCTCATGTCATGTCAGACACATATCATAGCTATGAAAGAGTATAGAAAAATAATTAAGATCTGCAGAAAGAAGAGGGTTCACTGGAATTAAGTTCAATAGCTAGGCCAACCTAACAATTTTAAAAAATATATCGAACTGCGGTAATGGTTAACAGCCGTACAAAAACAAGTGTCTACTGACTGTGTTTAACAGGAAAATTGACAGAATAAGTAGTGTGTGTTAGGGAAAAATTAATTGCTGTTTTTACTAATTTCTTCTTATTTTTTTTACATTTTCTCACCGTTCAAACCTTCTCTGGACTACTACGAACATTTTAAAACCAAAATCAACTAAATCGGCCTAGCCGTTCTCGAGTTTTTGCGAGACTAACGAACCATGAAACATTTTTGACCGACGAAAAAAAAAGGAGGAGGTACTCCATTCGACACGTATATATATATATATATATATATATATATATCATCATAACAGATAAACACACATACAAATCTACTATCTATCTTCCTTATACAGATACACTACACAACACAACCAACTCTAAACACAAACATCATGTTTTATTTTATACTAGTCGACCCGGCGAACTTCGTACCGCCTAACCTAATTCTATGTTGCTTATGTATTACCTAAAAACCTTCCTCTTAAATCACTCTATCGATTAAAAACAACCGCATCAAAATCCGTTGCATCGTTTTAAAGATTTAAGCATACAATAGGGACAGACGCGGGAAGCGACTCTGTATTAATGTTTACGTTAGAAAGTCTACGTTTTGGAGATATCATCAAATTATCAATTGCCCCGTGTTAGTTTTGCACCCGGTCTTCCTTAAGAGCCAGTTTATCGCGATGCTAGCGCCATTCTAGAAAAAAAATTATATCTTCTTAACTAAGGCAAATATCTAAAATGTGGCACGGTATGAGTATGACACTAGATAATCTTGCTTAGTATGTTTTGGGCACAGTAAAATTGTCCTAACTTAAAAGAACAAAATTATAAACAGATTGTTGCTAAAAGTGGCCACTTTTAGCAACACTTTGTAGGTTTCCTACACAACAGTGCCCTAAAAACACTAGGCTACATTATCTAGTGTCATACTGTGCCACATTTTTGATATTTGCCTTAGTTTAGAAGATATTAATTTTTTTCGAGAATGGCGCTAGCATCGCTGTAAACTGGCTCTTAAGTAAATAATACTAACAAAACACATTTGTAGCATTAATAAACTTTTCATTGGATTATTATTAAATTTATTAATTTAAAAAACAAAAGCAAAAAATTTAAAACAAATAACAAGTGTTAACAAAGCGATTTCTTATAGTTTAAGCTTAAATTATGAACCAGAAAATAAAAACAAGAGATCACTGCATTCTACATGACTTGTGGAAAAGTGATACGTTAGATAATAAAATAAAAAAAGTTTTAATTGAGTTCTTACAAGTATAACGAAGGTTAACTTTAATTGATCGTCAGTATATACTTAATTTTATAAACGCGACTGTCGGTAGAATATCAATATATAGATAAATATTATACCGCTAAAGAGAGTGTAGAGAAGGCGTAGAGTAAATTATTCCATTTACTTCGCGCCTACGTCGCGAGAGGTCACCGCTGTAGCAGTGCGCGTTACTTGCGTGGTAACGTTAGCAGTTTTTGCAGCAGTGCCTACCTTCTTAATTGTCGTGGTTGTGGTTGTTTTAGCAATACCACCATTTGCAAGTTGCTTTACTTCAGTCCCAGTGCGCACTTCCTCACTGGCCTTCTGACTCTTTTCATGTGCGCTAGCGTTCTGAATTTTACTTTCTATGCTCTGTTCATATCCTTCTTTACGAATAACCTCACTGTTCTTATTCTCTGTGTAAGAAGAGCCCCTCTCACCAGTAATTGCAGTTTTAACAGTACCATTTTCAACAGGAACAGTCTCACTGTTTTGGTAATGTTCTAAAAAGTTTGAACCATCAGACTTTTCAATAGTGTACGATCCACGACGAATAATAGGCTTTTCAGGTACCCAAACAATTTCCTGACTTAATGTTTCCTGCACATCTTCAGGAGCAGGAGTGAGTCTTTTTGATTCGTTCTCAGTTCTAATATGGGTGACGTGAGTACGTATATTTTGGGCCTCGTTTGATAGATGATTTTGTTTGGGAACCAAGATTTGTGTGTTGGTATTTTCTACTACCTGTTCCGTATGTCCGTTTATGACATGAGTATCGTTCTTCTGAATGTTTGAGACATGACTTTGTGTTCTTGCCACTTCTGTGGACGTAGTGCTACTGACTTTTTGAGTAGTTTCCGCATCTTCATTTGCACTACTTGATGATATTGGTCTAAGTTGACCTAAAAGGGGCGAGTGCTTAATCCCAAAAGTAATTTGCGGAGTCTTGCTAAGTTGTACCTAAAATAGAAGCAAACATATCATTTATTAATATTTGTCCCTTATTATAACTGCATCTTTACTCAATATAATGACAGTGTCCAGAAAAAAATATAGACAACAAAACACTTTTGCGTAAATCAGCCAAAGCTATAAAGCGCACCGCTCGCTAAGGTAAAGCTGAACTCTGAACGGAACCGAAAGCTGTACGGATGCGTGAGTTGCGTGACGCTTCTCCATACAAAATCGTTGTATTCTAAGGGCAAACGCTGAATTGAGCTGAATAAGTGTGAGTACTCCCTTAGTATGATTATTAATTTAAAAAAAGTACATACCTTCTCCGGCGAATATGTACCAGGGGCGGGTACTTTAGTTCGTTCGTCTACTGGAATCTTATGACGGCCAGATATTGTATAGACTGGTGCGTCCAAAACTGAAGGAATGCGGTATGAATTTGGAGCTGAAATAATTTTGTTTGTTAAAGATATATGACGTAATAAAATATGTAAAATTTATTAAATACACTTTACATTATGTACAAATGTTATCATAGTTACCTGGCGATTCAGAAAACTTGTTGGTATGGATTTTTATTCCAAATGTGTATTGCGGGGAATATGTTAGTATAAATTTGTAGCTCTTCTCAGGGCTGTAAGCACCAGGGGCTGGAACTTTTAGTCTCTCATCGATTGGTTCTTTATGCCTTCCGGAAATTGTGTACAGTGGTGTCTCGACCGGCGTTGGAATATTGTACGAATTTGGCGCTGCAACAAAAAAAACTTTATTCAGATCATAGTTTTGATAAAAAACTTTACAAACAATGATTAATTAGGTAAGTGCAATACCTGGAGTTACCAATGTTTTGACGTCATTCGTTTTTATTCTAAAGGTGTACTGAGGGGCTGTCGCCATTAAAACTTTGTCAGCTTTGTCTGGATTATATTGGTTTGGAGCAGGAACATTTTCTGGCTTAAATGGATTAGTTTTCAACCGAAAGGAATATCTGGGTGCGCTGTCAAGAAGAACTTTATCAGCCCTTTCAGGATTGTATGCATTAGGCCCAGGATAGTCAGGTATTTTATCATTTTCAAATTTCGGACGGAAGGAATAAGAAGGCGCGTGTTCGTGAAGCAAGTTGTCTGCTTTTTCAGGAGAGTATGCGTTAGGTCCTGGATAATTTGTTGGTTTCTCAGCGGATCCTTTCATTCCAAAACTGTACTTAGGAACACCATCTAACATGTATTTGTACTTGCTTGGATCATAGGCGTTGGGAGCGGGAGTATTAAAATACTTCTCTGGCTGCCCCTTTCCTGATATACTATACTTGGGAGAATTATCCAATATTCGAGGATCGTAAGTATTTGGCGCGGGAATATCGGATGGTTTTTCGTCTTTGCCTTTCCCAAATATAGAATATCTCGGTGTACCATCTTGAATATGAGGGTCATATACATTTGGTCCAGGCGTATTAAATGGTTGCTTGTCATGGCTTTTGCCTCCCATTGTGTATTTCGGAGCATCGTCTGGCAAATGTGGGTTATAGGCATTTGGGCCAGGCGTATTAAATATTTTGTCATCATGGCCCTTGCCACTCATTGTGTATTTTGGTGCATCGTCAGGCAAATGAGGGCTATAGGCATTTGGCCCAGGTGTATCAAATGGCTTATCATTGTGACCTTTACCTCCCATTGTGTATTTCGGAGCATCGTCAGGCAAATGTGGATTATAGGCATTTGGGCCAGGCGTATTAAATAGCTTCTCATCATGGCCCTTGCCACCCATTGTGTATTTTGGCGCATCGTCAGGCAAATGAGGATAATAAGCATTTGGCCCAGGTGTATCAAATGGCTTATCATTGTAACCTGTACCCCCCATGGAGTACTTGGGCGCATCGTTAGGCAAATGCGGATAATAGGCATTTGGCCCAGGGGTATTAGATATCTTTTGCTCGTGATCTTTTCCACCCATTGTGTATTTCGGGGAATCGTCGGGTAAATGTGGGTTATAGGCATTTGGGCTTGGAGTATTAAATATCTTATCTTCATGACCCTTTCCTCCCATCGTATATTTTGGAGCATCGTCAGACAAATGTGGGTTATAAGCATTTGGGCCAGGTGTATCAAATAGCTTTTCATCATGACCTTTACCTCCAATTGAGTATTTCGGTGCGTCGTTAGGCAAATGCGGGTTATAAGCATTAGGTCCTGGTGTATCCGATATTTTGCCATCTAAACCCTTTCCTGAGATCGTATACATTGGGGAATTGCTTAATAAGTGAGGATTATAAGAGTTAGGGCCAGGTGTGTCAGATGGTTTACTATCATGTCCTTTACCTGCAATCGTGTACTTCAAAGTAACATCTAAAAGTTGAGGATTATAAGCGTTTGGTGCAGGCACATCTGACACTTTATCAGAAGGAACTTTTCCTGAAATTGTGAATTTTGGGGAATCATTTTTCAAGTGGGGATCGTAAACATTAGGACCAGGAGTAATAAAATGCTTTGCGTCCGTCCCTTTACCATAAAGGCTAAATTTTGGAGTGCCATTTAGCATTTGAATAGACTTTTCTGGTGAATAAATATTCGGGGCTGGCGTGTTATCAACTCTGCCAACTTGATCTTTTGTCCTAAAAGAATATGCGGGTGATGAATCGTGCAGCAGTTTATCAGCTTTTTCTGGAGCATAGGCATTAGGTCCAGGTGTAATTTGGGGCTTATTAGTATGACCTTTTCCCGCTAGTGAATATTTTGGAGTTCCATTCAACATTGTCATGGACTTCTCAGGAGAATAAACATTTGGTGCCGGAGTATCGCTATTAACAACACATTGCTCTTTAGTTCTGAAGGAATAAGCCGGCGAATGTTCGTGTAAAATTTTATCGGCTCTTTCTAGGTTATAACTGTTTGGGGCAGGTGTAACAACCAATTTAGTACTTGCGCCTTTACCAGATAATGATAACTTCGGTCCTCCATTCATCATATGCATCGACTTTTCTGGAGAGTAAACGTTAGGGGCTGGCGTTTGCTCTAGCTTTTCCACAACTTCTTTTGATCGCATCGTATAAGATGGAGAAGATCCGTGAAGAATTTTATCAGCCTTTTCTGGATTGTACATGTTAGGTGCCGGCGTGGCTTCATGTTTCTCTGCTAGACCTTTACCAGCGAGAGTATATTTGGGACCGCTTTTAAAAGAATGCAAAGCTTTTTCAGGTGCGTAAATATTGGGTGCTGGAGCATCATTGAGTTTATGGACTTCTGTCTTTGTTCGAAAAGAAAATGCTGGTGACTTTGATCTTAATATCCTATCTGCCTTTTCCGGATTGTAAGCATTTGGAGCAGGAACTTGGTCTACTTTAGTAGCAATGTGGTTTTTTCTAGCAATTGTATACTTAGGCGATTTGTCGCAAAGAGCAGCAGCCTGAAAAGTAGAAAATAGCAGATTAGATTTTTCTATTGTAAAGTATAATCTCAGTAATAAGAAGTAATACTTTTATTATCTACTTTCTTTTAGTTTAACCAATAACTTTACTATTGAATGAAATTACCTTTTGCACTTAGTCCATGATAGCAGTGTTCAAAACATAAAATATGTTTATTATTTCTAGCTTATAAAAAACAATGTAGTTCAACTTTTGAAAAATATTTCTGTTTTCTAAATCATAAATAAACCTATTATAGTATGTTTTATAACACAACAATTTCATATATTTTTTTATCTTTAAACAACAGACAGCATAATATAAAAAATCAGAAACTAAGCTTGATGACATAAGAGAAGGCTTCAAGTATTCGTGTCAGTAGTCTATATGACAGAAATTTCCTCAGGAGCTGCGTAGTACTGAGCTTGGCCCGCGAAGGGCGAGTGCCGGATGCCGAACGTGTGCGCCGGTGCCCACGGGAGGTTCACGCAAACCTGCATGCCCCAATGTTAGTATTTTAGATGAAGAGTTAGATATTAATTAATGATGGTATGTACTGGTACAGACAAGATTACAAAGCCATCCCGTTTAAAAAGTTTCACAAATTTGTATTGATTTTTTTTCCGGAGATTTCAAAACTATGTTTTATCGTCTATTTACCTTCTTTAAATAATTTAGCTACCAAATTTTAAGTCAGGAGATAAAATTAAATATCTCAAATAATTTACAGATTTTTTTTATGACCATCACCATGATAAATGAAGTAAAAAGCAATAGTGAATTGCACAATATAGAAGGAAGAGACATTGTGATGATTTTATGTTCATAAATTACCTTTTCCGGACAGTAGACCCCAGGGCCCGGAACCTCGGCAGTAGGTTGTCTGGCTTCTCTCCTCGGAGCCATGGTGAAGGCAGGTGGTCTCTTACAAAGTGCTACCTCTGCTTTTTCCGTGGTATAGGAGCCAGGACCCGGCATTGGTGTCTTGATTTCAATGTCTTTTCCTCGCCCTGTGATGCTGAAAGCTGGTGCTGCTCGTTTACTTCCTTCCTTTGCTTCGCCAAGAACAGGAGGCATAGAATATATATTTGGAGCTGAGAAACAAAAAAGAAGCGTTAAATTTTTATTAGCAAGATTGGGTTTTATTTTACAACGACAAATATTTTTAATCATACCAGTAATCTAAGAGCCACTAGCCGCATCATAAAAGTTATGGTGACTACATAAAATACACTTAAAACACGTGTAATATACAGTATACTTTTCAAAAGCGCAAAACTTAAATTGCTTATATCTACTAAAAATGTATAATAAGCGATATAATATTATGGTTAAAGTAATATTAACTAATAGAGCAGCTATCTAAAACAATAATAACCCTACTAATAAAACGCTACATTGATATGAAAATTAAAGAAAAATAACGAAACAAAATAAAACAAAACCATAGCCAATACAACCAATGAAAGACAAAACAAACAACCAATTATTATTTTCTTAGACCTGGAGACTTTCCGCTTGGCTGCGGCGGACAAACCCGCAAGCCTATAGAGAAGGCCGGGGCCCGCTCGTGGACCGCCTTGCACGCCTTGCTGGGCTCGTAGTCGCAGGGAGCCGGCGTTGGAGCCACCCGCGGCGGCGGCCAGCGACCGTGCAGAGATACTGCTGGACCAACTGAGCTCCCTGACATCAGACATAAATTATCCTCAAAGTTTTTAGGAAAAATTCTATCTAACGAAATAGAACGCTATCAAAAAGTTCTACATACTGCACTGCTCTTTTGCTTTGGACATGATAACTTAATCGGTTATGCTTGATACATTTTGGCAAATTGTGACTTTGTAGAGTTTGTGTAGTGTAGGGTAATATAACTTTAAAAATATGGTAAAAGAAAAAAAAAAACTGATGATTAATTAATACAATAAGAACACAGAATACCTTATATGTAGTACTAAAGGTAAGACTCACCAAGATGCGGTCAATTCTGATTTTTGATACTAAGTATCTATATTCAATCAAAAATACACCAATAACTGAATTAATAAGAAAACATACTAAATAACACAATGCTTGGACCGAGACTGAGCAAGTATTGAGAAGGATCGAAGGCTCCCACACGTTGACTCACCGCTCACCTTCGTGTATACATACGGACATATTTGGCGACAACGACTGATCGAGAGAAACCGCAAACCAGTCAATGCCAATCTGCGGAACCCACTTAGCAATTCAGGAACAACGATTACTAGTTGCCAACTCGAAAGCTATTTAGCCATGTTTGTGAGATGAGCTCCATAATTAATAAACAGGAAGTAAAAAAGTGATATCTGCTCAAAAATAATTTATCATGTCGCAGTCGTGTTTAACTCATTCATAGGAATACGAATAACACAATTAAGTGTTAAACAGAAGACAATTGCTGACAAATAGACAGTGGGCGAATAATGAACAATTAATAACGTCCTACGTCGCGCTCGAAATTGGCTATTCATTGCAAATAAATTCTGCTTTAGACGACATCGCTACTTTATGAAACCGGTATTTGTATAAAATAATCAAATGCTCAATACATGAAGTTAGAGATATTGATACTTAAGTGTTCATTATGATATTTTGATTTTGTGCAAAGCAAGGTTAACACGAAAAGCTTTGCAGATGGAATAATTTATGCAAATGAAGCTGCAGCTCACATGACCCACTTTCAAGTTCATGTACTAGTGGTGTGTCGCAGAATGATTCACTATTTATCGCAGTAGAAATATCCATGTTGCTATAAGGACCGACGCAGAGATCAATTGCAATAGACCAGAAATATAGTAAGGTATTATTATTATGTTTAATGGGCCTTATAGATGAGCTTATTATATTAACACTGAATACGTATAATAGTAGTACCTACTAGTAAATCTTTTAATGTCATCTCTGGCAGGCTGTCGAAAAACATTGCCTTAAAAGGGAAATAAATAAAAAAACAGGACGTTTAAAATTTACTTTGTAAAATGGATATGGAAAAAGATATAGTGAATATTTGTCAATTTGGCTAATCAATATATATAAAACTCTTCCGTTACTGACTGACTGACTGACAGACAACGCAGAGCCGAAACTACTGGGCGTACAAGGCTGAAATTTGGCATGTAAGGTTCCTTAGGGAGTGTAGATGAGCACTAAGAAAGGATTTCCCGAAATTCCCACGGGAACGGAAAAAAACGGGATTTTTGTGTTTATGAGAAATCTGCGCGGGAAATACCGCGGGGCAGCCTCTAGTCAATATGTATAAAGCTCTTCCGTTACTGACTGACTGACTGACTGACTGACTGATAGACAGACAATGCAGAGCCGAAACTACTGGGCTTAGCGGGCTGAAATTTTGCATGTAGGTTCCTTAGGGAGTGTAGGTAAGCACTAAGAAAGGATTTCCCGAAATTCCCATGGGAACGGTAAAAAACGGGATTTTGGTGTTTATGAAAAAACTGCGCGGGTGAAACAGCAGCGAAGCTTCTAGTATCCTATAATAAGTAATAGTTGACTTAAAAATTACCAAGCCTATGCCAATGTAAGCCAAAGATCAATTGTCCTGGTTTTACCACAACGATTACTATGTCGGCGTTGAATGAGACAAATCTAAGAATAATAGCTTGATACAATTAGGTCCCGCCCGACAGGCAATGTGCGCCAATTATCTGCGTAGGTTGATAAGTAACGTCTACACGACTTTATTTTATTAGTGGAAAACCTATGCTATACAACTTTCGATGAAAACATTTTTTTTAAACTTAATAGATCTTCTTTTGTGAAATTAATAAAATTCTGTCTTAAATAATTTGTTGAGTTGAATTCATTTAACTCACTGACGATATTTACAACCTATAAGTAAGCTACTTATAAATTGTCTGCAGCTTAAATTACAATACTCTACATTCTTGGTAGAGTTACAGTTTCGTGGCGTGGCCTTCCCGCTTTCGTACGCCAAGCCTGCGGTAACGAGCAGGTTTATGCTAAAACCAAACTTGGTCACTTTGAATCCGAGTTGGCACTTCGCTATCGTGCAAACGTTTTATCGCAATGCCAAAGTTTCCAGCAAAACTAACAGCGACAGACAACGATAATGGGTTCTCCAATCACGCGAATAGAAACACTGCGAAAATGTTAAAAGCCTCAAATGGAAAACAAAGTTTAAAGTAATTTTCACAAATGGCACCTAAGTGGCACAACACAGAACCCTTATAAGTAAGCTGGCAAGCAAATACCAAAATTGCAGACGAAAATCGAGATTTACCAAAATAAAACTCTTTTTCATTGATTAAAAATAACGACCATTTAAAATTATATCCTACTATGTTCAGAAGTAGTAAGTACATAAAAATAAGTTAGTAACGAACCTTTTGAAGTCATTCCCTCAGTATTGTAGGAAGCTGGACCGGGGCCAACTCTGGCTCCAATGCCTGGAGGCTCTAACTTATGACCGAATGTAAAAGCTGGAGCTCGAGCCTTCCTTGATTCTGGGGGTGGCTTTCCTGAAAATGAAAAAGTGACCTTTAAAGACAATTTAATATAATATGTACTTGCAAATTCATATTATGTATATTATTGTACAAATTAGACCGCGCAGCGCATCTACTTGGATTCAATGATCAACCTTCACGAAGCAATGAAGAGATAAAGAAGATGGAGTGTTGCATTATCCAATCGTTTACTAATTGAACAATAGCGTGTGGTGCGATACGGTGGCGATACTGTATCTATTATAACACCCCTCTCTGAATTTTTCGTTCGGGGGTTAAAAACAATATATGACCTTTGTCAAATCAGCGCTTACAGTGATAGGACAGATACCTAACTAACGTACCCTACAGTATCTATATGTATTGCCTGTTTCTAAATCCTTATTGTTTGTTCATCGGCTTTTTCGTGGGCAGCAATAAACATGATCTCATATTGTGTACAGAACAGACGCGAGCTAGCAAGGTCGTCGTATTAACCGAGAGCAGCCGGTAATCTCGAAACACTTCCTCCGGTGATGTCACCGCTCGGACGAGTGGCACAGCCAGTCAGGCAGGAACTGTCCGCAGACGAGACAATACAGAAACTGGCAGGCGCTCGACACGAGTCAGCCGACTGCCTCCGATGCTCAATCAGTGAAGTGAAATGATGCGTATACAATGAATCCAGTGTGCTATTGTTGCGGCTGTCCGAATATGTAGAATGCAAAACAAACCTCATTTAAATTATATGCAGTTGTTATTTGTTCTCCTTTTACATGTCTCGTTCATTGTTTTTAACTAGTTTTGGAACCTTGAAATCAGGAATTAAGATGCGAACTACGAGAAAAATTATGGAAAAAAATACTTACTTTTACCAGTTATTATAAGAACCTTTCCTCAACTTCGTTAAAAATAACTATCTTAAGTACTTTTAGACAACATAATTTATGGAACACAGACTTAAGAGTGAATAAAATTAAGTTTTCAATAAATTTACCAATGAGTGAAGGCAAGGATACCACAGCCGGTCCCGGGCTGGCGGCTTCAGCTGCGATGGGCCCTCGCCGCTTAGTCGGAGTCCAGGGGTTCTGACGCACTCCCATCGATTGTTCAAGACAGATGAAAGACTTCTTAGATGCCGCTGATGAGATCTTCTTTGCGATGTGGGATGTTGATCGTTTTGTCGATACTGCTGACTGCGGGTAAGTTAAATTATAAAAGCTTTAAAAGTTACTTTTAAGAACAAAATATATACAAAATTGTACATGGACAATGAAAAAACAGACTAAGTATACATTCATAATTTGGTCGGTGGGTCGTTTTAGTTTACCTAGCAGAACTACATAATATGAATTAACTATAGGAATCCTATGAGGATTTTGTCAGTGGGTAGTTGGGCGGGAGAATAAGGGTAGTTTGAGTCAGTCTCAGTGTGATCCTAGTTATCCTTACTTTTTCCGAAAATATAACAGATCGTGCCATAGATGCCATGGTGATGGAGTAAATTCAAGATATGGATCAGTGGGTCGTTTTGGTCACGATAATGTATCGCTTCACTTTTATACCAAGAAACTTTTACAAAAATAAATTATTAACAAAATCTTAGTAAATATTTCAAAGATCTCATTGAGACCGGGACCGGAATCTCTAGAAGCTTAAAACCCCCACAGCCATAGCAAATTATTTTTGTAAAAACACTTCCCAAAGTTTCAGTTTCAAACAACAACACAACAAAACTATTTTGTTTGGAAAATGACAGCAGTATCATCATAAGAAGACAGTGAGATCCCCACCCTCTCCCCACCTCACTGAGTGAGATGGGAAAAGAAGACAGACAGTAGCATAGAGCAAGCAATACGCATGCGCATACATAAGTCACATAACACCAGTCAACAGAGCATAGAAAATTTTTACTCTGCAGAAAGGCTACACAAGAGAGTACAGTAGCGGACTAGGAGGCCGTAACAGATTTGTCTATGGTTTCGTCAGCCCTAGACTGTATCACCAAAGAACAAGAGCTATTTTGCAATACAGAAAAACCGGAAGTGTTACGCCGACCGTGTCCGCCACTGTACCTAAAAAAATTCTATGGGCTACACTCAGAGTAAGGAAACCGCCGCTAGCTTTTTGCTTTCAGCTTTCAGGATAATGATTTATGAAATATACGGTATCGAGATGGTATGTTGCTTGCTACAAGTAAATTTTGAATCTGAAAGCTATACAGCGCCTTAAAAAAATCTAGTGTATCTTTTACGCACATTTTTGGTTTCGAGCAGGATTCAGAAGATATAATTTTTGTTAGAGGTTGTTCCTAGTATCGCGGTCGGAACCCTCTATTGTTATTTAAGGGAGATGGTAGGTTTAGTGGTTGATATAGTTCATGATGTAGGTGCTGGTAGAAGATTAGACTATAAGCGCCGATAGCACTAAATACACTAGGTTAGTACATGGGTAGTACTTGGCTCACCAATACCAACGTTAGGTAGGTACGAAAAAGATACCACTTCCTGCGAAGCTATAAGTATTGAACATCTTTTATTCCTTTATTTTACCTGGGTGTTCTCTACTTCTAAACTCTACTACATAAAACTTGCGTACTGTTTCAGAATAATATTCCATGGTTTTAAATATAAATTACTTTTAAAATTGTAAAAACTAACTACAGTTACTCAAAATTATAATTTTGCGACTGCCCAAAAAGGTGTCCACAGCCAAAACAACCATCTAGATTTCATACCAATTATAAGTGAAGAGCACAAAGACAGCAACAATAGCTTCGCCTCGTGATCTTTATTAAATTATGTTCCATCCAGTTTATAAACTATGCTCTAAATTTTAAGTATCTTTATCCGTTCATATAGTTAATGCTTTCGTACTTTTCGAACCTAAATCTTCATTTCATGTTCATGAGGTAAATCAGTTTCGTTGAGATGCCGTCATTATGCATTTCAGGAAGATGCTTGATTATACTCGTATAGGACTAGCGAACTATCTTGATCCTAAGTATGAAATAAAACAATAAGATTTGATTCTTCTTGATATTATGTAACTTATTGTTAGTACTAAAAAAAATTTACTTACACGTTAACTGCTAGCAAGCAAAAAATTAAGTCGTACACGTCCAATATTGAGAAATATATAATTACGTCCTCGAAAACCTGAGACCAAAACAGGTAGTATAGATTGTCGAATATGGAGCTATTTCATATACTAAGTAATTCAATTAAGCAGTGCATGCCACATGCCGATGGCAGTTTATGGACGGACGGCAATGGTTTCGCAAAATTCATCGGCTTGTATCAGAACCATGTTGGACACCCCCTGTAGTAGAAAGCCGTTTTTCCATGTAAGGCTAAAGTGACGTAAGAGTATTTTTAATACTTCTTAACTATCGGATCGGATTCAATCAGGTCAAATCTAACCAATTTTATGTAATAAATTAATATAAGAATAATAGATATATATTAATTCCATTTATTTTTTATTTCCTGTAAAATAAATTATCATTTTACTATTCTATTATATAAAAGGCACTGTTCTATTTAACTTAAAAAAATCAGTGTTGAAGGAGAAAACGAAAAAAAAAATAAAAAAAGGAAGATATGGACTTGACGAGGAAATGAGCCACTTCTATCAATTGCGTGTGATTATCACCGCCGCGCGCAAATGACGAAACTTGTTATTTTGTAAGTAAGTAACGCCTTCACACTCTCCATACGTCCACCTACATTCATATATCACCATACTTTATTTTATTATGTGTCGGACGGAGAGCGGTTATTACATTTTGGAAATATACAGAAATTTAGTTTCGGTACCTTTTATATATCGAATGATAGAAAGATCCCTGCATAATTCAACATTCCTTGTCTTTGTATCCAGATTGAATGCAAGCGTCATTATGCGACATAAATCGTTACGAAAGACCAATAACAACTGAAAGAAAGAAGTGAGTTCTGTGCCAGGTAGTGCGAGTCACTGTCGTCGTGAAAAATGAATAAAACCCCATTCAGGGCCAATGGTCGGGGTTCAGCGCTGAATATTCGCAAAATATACTCTTTTCAAACTTTTGTTGTCGGCCCTGTTACGATATAAAGAAAGTTCAGGTCGTAACGTCGCTAATTGTTGGATTTTTCAATAAAAAAGATTAATCAAATTATTATCAGGCGTGACCTAACGCAACAGTTTGCTGTAGTCCGCAAATTAATCAACTTACCAGGTGACATTGTAAATTTTAGTTATTTTATGATGATAGGCATATTATTGCAGGAATATATTTTTACGCGCACATAGTGCATGCTTAAACAATATGACATTTATTACCAAACGAATATTTAAGAGATGTAGGTATCGGGGGAACGCGGTGTCAATTGTGCTCATTTTGTTGAATATCCCCTTGTGTTAGGTATGAGTAGGTACCGCATCGTATCGCCTGTTTGCTGTTTGGGACCAATCAAACATCCTTTACAGCACCTGAGTTAGAAATTAATCCTCAAAAATATCTATGAAAATGATAATGTTAACAGTTGTAGAGCGACTTTATCATAAAATTCCGCAATTGAGATTGAGAACTTGCAATGTTGATGATAACTGCAAATTAAAGTCAACAACTAGCCAATTACAGTTCATAATTGTCCAGACACCGTTTATATGAATATTTTATATACCATATTTAATAACTAGTGTATCATTGACTATCAATAATATCTAATATTAGTTGTTGGAAGCAGGTAATCAAATCGTAAATAACATCATAAGTACATTTAAATAATCGCTCGTTGCTACTTACAAGCAATAGTTTGTTTTTAAGCCTATATACAAGGGTTATTTCCTGATATTAGTTCATTTCAAATAAATGGTTTTCAGTTTATTTAATACTAGAGGCTGCCCCGCGGTTTCACTCGCGCAGATTTATCATAAACACAAAAATCCAGTTTTTTCCTGTTCCCGTAGGAATTTCGGGAAATCCCTTCTTAGTGCTCACCTACACTCCCTAAAGAACCTTCAGTCCTTCAAAGAAAGAAATTTCAGCCCGCTTCGCCCTGTAGTTTCTACTCTGCGTTGTCTGTCAGTCAGTCAGTCAGTAACGGAAGTTTTATATATATTGATTACATTCGTTGTCAAGTGCAGTTTTTTTTTGTAAAACCTAGACTTAGCCTTGCTTTAGTTAAGAAAATGTATAAGTTTTATGCGAAGAAGGTCCTTCATTAGTAAGGCATACAAGCTGAATACTTATCTAATAGCTACAATACTAAAACCAACGTTACAGTATATCCCATGTCTTATATACTACCTCTTCGTTAGAGAAATAATTTGCAAATGTATGTGACTATTAGTTGTTCTAACGTTTCTACGACGTAAAAGTAGAGCTGCCTGAATAAACAAATTCAAACAATTTCATTCCATACACTCATGAAAATCTCTAAATAAGGGGTACCTAAGTTCCACTTAAGAATGGTGTGCACCAACAATAATCGGCTGTTCAACAGCCGGTAAAAAGTGAACGGTTTGGTGTAGATTAGTGGGAGCCACTATTTAACCAGCTTTTGAACAGCCTTTTATTGTAGGTGCACTTCGTCCTTAAGTTATTTCTTAATCTCGCGTTTAATATTTATGATCCCGATAACAAAGTAGGTAGAGTCAAACAATGTGTTGAAAGGAGCACGAGGGCAATGATGTATTTAAAAACAAAAATATGTTAAAATTCCCGTCGTCGTAGGTAGAATAATCAATACATAGTATAAAATAAAGTCGCTTCCTGCGTCTGCCCCTATGTATGCTTATATCTTTTAAACTATTCAACGGAGGTTTTTTTTATATAAATAGAATGCTTCAAGGGAAAGGTTTATAAGTATAATACATGCAAAATTTAGTTTTAGGTAAGGCGGTACGAAGTTCGCCGGGTCGACTAGTGATAAATAAATTATGACATAATAACATCGTTGTGAATGATAGACATAAAAAAAGGAAAAATCACTTCGATTTTAAGGGGTATTATATTTGGCCGCGGTACCTTCCTATAAACTGTTCGTACTAAATCAGAAGCAAACATAATACCTGCTAATATCATTTATATTTAAATATGAAGTAGGCTTAGTATTTTTATTGAGGCAATAATAATCAACCAGCACGGAATAGAATAGAGCAATAAGCGGAGTGTCGCCGATCCTTAGTACTGTATAATATTGATGATAACGAAGTTATTGAGAATGTTTGTGGGTATATTGGTTTCACTTTCACGAAAAAATAGGACGATTAATGCAAAGTGTTAAGAAGCAGCATGCAGTATATTGCTTAAATTCAATTCTAAAGTTCTCAAGAGGGAATTTTATTCGCTTAGTTTAATATGGTTTTAAGAAATAGTTTTAAATATATAGTAACTTCCAAGAACACCTATAAGGACCAAAATAATAAATTTTATTCGTGCCAATTCTATTCTACTTAAAATGAAAACTACTTACCTTCACTCGTTGATCTTCGATAGAGTCGATATCTTCACTAGCATAAACTCAATATAAAAGTTAGTTGTTAGAGGTTGTAAGTAAATAATTTTCCCTTGAAGTGAACAAGGAAGAAGGAATGAAGGTTTAAAAATGTTCGTGAATAAAGAGTCGCGTTTCGATCAGCCGTGGCTGTCGTCGGGTTTCCGTCGGTCGTCGCGGTGCACTGCGGTCGAATGATATTGCGTGCGAGCGAGCCACAACACAGCTTGAGGCTCTCGAGAGCTCGGTTCCTTTTCCTCCACCTCGCCGGAGAATCGAAGAGTGGCGTGGGTGCGAACGAGACGTTTTCCCGCCATTATGCTGGTTGCCTTGGTTACAGGGACGCTTTACCTTGGTTACATCTTCTTTTTTATAGTCAACCTTTATGGCAAGATTTTTCAGGGTTTCGTGCTTTTAAAAATAATATTGAATAGTTCGGTAATATTTTTTATTTTATAAAATCATGTTCATCATCATGAACATCAAAATCATGTAGGTACGATAACTTATCAAAATAGTCTTTATAATCGATATTTATGCTAAATGCGAAAGCAAGTATTTTAATAAAGTATTTCATTCAGGACTGCCCGCGCTGCTTCACCTGCGCCCGCGAGGCCTCCGTCCGCCCACTGGTACAGGTTCCAGTAAGATCTTAACTCCATCTAGGGCAAACAATGACTTTCCAATAGGTATACAAATAAACATTTCCTTGTGTATTAATATAAGTTAGGTTACGTATCTACCTACGTACATATGTCTTGTCTCAATAACTAACGAAAGAATAAATAATTATTTATTCTTAGGATTAATCAGTTATTCTTGCAGTTTCGCATTTACAGACTTTTTGTTTCTAACGTCAATGATCCTGAAACTTAGTCTAAAAATAATTTTGCATTTTGTTTAATATAGACGCATTGCCTAAGGAATGTCGTTATAATGGTGAGCTAAATTTTCATTCATTACCGGCTTACAGAAGTGACACAGAGAAACACCCAGTAAGTGTATTTAGTAAAACAAAGTTACTAAAATTTTCCTGTAAAGTTTATTTTAAAGGATAAAAACATAAAAACACCTTCACTTGGTTTTAGAAGTAATATGTAGGTGTAGATGAGTAGAGGGAGGACTAGATGTCGAGCATTTCCTCCATGCGTATGGAGTAAGGCACGTCGTGCACGGTGGTCCAGTTGACGGTGCCGCACTCCGCCACCACGGCCGCCACCAGCCCGTCGCGGAACTCCGACCAGCGGCGCGACGACACAAACTCCTCGAACAGCTTCTTCTTTGTTGGTATCTGCAACAATTTTCAATAATCTAATCATAGAGTTTGTATGCACAAGACTAACGACGGAGACTTTAAATCCTTATTAACTTGTAGGAACAACCCACAAGATAGAGGAGACGCCACCAATGAGACAATTGTTTGCTTTGAGTAAGAGACCTAGCGGTCAACTGGTGACCACTACCACACACAACAAGGAAGACTCTACTCTCTCTCTCTAATCTACTACCACGCATTTTATTCGCGAATCTAGTTCTGTCTGGTCAAGTGGCATCACTGAGGTTTTTAACTCAAAATTTATACTCAGTTACTTACAGATTACCATTGTTTGTTTTTATGTGTAGCGGACTCTTAGGACTATAAGTAAAATAAACGCGATTTACATCTCCGTGTAACATGCATACAGTACCTCGGTGCTGATTTATTATGATACGTCTTTATCTACAAATTTGACCCTGGACCCTGACGCATCTCTCGTTGAGCTGCCTGATCGTAAAAGATAACTTTAACCATCCAAGCGTAAACTATTACAATTTGTTAATGTTATGATGTCATCTAACAATCGTCTCATCGTTCAACTCGTATTATTTTCTAATGGACCGGATAAATTTAAGGACCGTTTTTGCTTTTTTTAAGTTAACATGTTACTCCTTAACTGTTAGACAAAACTTTCGTTTGACCAAAGATAATAAAAAATGTAGTGCTTGCTAAGCATTTATCTGTGAGGTATTGGATTTATTTCCACTGTAGTAAAAAAAATCCAGAAAAATTTGCAGGGTCATCCAACATAAAAGGAAATGTACAAGTAATTTTTACCGACCTTCTTCTCTAAATAATGTTGTATGCGGGTCCAGATATTAGCCGTGTTACGTTGGAGCAGCCAAATTTTAGGCAAAAGCATGCAGTCGACCGGCGTCAGCGCTATGATTCGACGATCGCGCATGTTCTCACCGAATCCAAAGCTTGAACCAGGATTCATTTGACAGACCTGAAATATTTACAGGCATGTAAAAATCTTACAACTGTATCATGCAAACAAATCACTTAACTGAAAGTTTGCTATTAACAACAGCTCTATTAAAAATCTAACCTGCATGAAATAAGTCCTCAAATTTGCAGGTAATGGTTCTGGAACTGCGTTTTCAGGTATCGTACTTATCCTGCAAAAGTTACAAAAATATTTGTTAGTTGTGCATACGTTTTCTTAGTTTACCTACTAAGTAAAATAAATTATCAGACTTATTAGCAAATTTAAATAATTCCCGTAGTTACCGGATTGACTGTCCGCTCGGCTCCACATTATCTTTAGGATCAAAGATGACAGAGCCAGCGGACATCTTGCTGTCAGTTTTTATGGATTCCTTGTTAACAATGGAAAATCCACTGGCTGATGACGATTCCCTTTTTTCATTTTTGCTTTTCGAAGGGTCTAAAACCGAACTATTTTCTTGAGATTGGCTAAAGTCAGATATAACGACCATTTTACTACTGGTAGAGTCCTTGCTGCGTTTCTGGGCATTCTTGTAAGCACCAAAATACTTTTCGTCGAAATCTTGTTCACTTTCTTCTTTTGGAATCTATAAAAAAAAATTGAGAGAGACCAATACAATATACTTATTCGTATTATTATTATATTAACTTATGACATTAAATAAAGCGTATTATTCCGCGTTGTTATGTAATACATACGTAAGGATCATAAAGCGCGTAGTAATCCCTTCCCAAGCGTCTAGTGACAGTCACTTGTATGGACTCTATCATTTGACATTTTCCGGATAGGACGAAATAGACGAAATTAGCCACGCCCACTCCGTCTCCGAGAATAGTTTCATTTGTTTCATAGCTTTTCATTTTCGCTACTATACAGCCTTCGCGTCTCGCCACCTAAACAAAATCAATACATACTATAAAATAAAGTCTCTTCCCGCGTCTGTCCCTATGTATGCTTAAATCTTTAAAACTACGCAACGGATTTTGATGCGGTTTTCTTTAATAGATAGAGTGATTCAAGAGGAAGGTTTATAGGTATAAAGCATGCACAAAATAGTTATAGGTTAGGCGGTACGAAGTTCGCCGGGTTGACTAGTAAAAAATAAGGATTATAAATGTATGTAGAGTTACCTCGTCAAGTGCATCAAAATAGGTGAAGGCAGACATAGCGCGACGAACTTCATCCCACTGCTTCTGGACCGAAGCCTGCAAGACGCTCTTGAAGTCTTCTTTCATCAGTGCTAAGAGTTCGCAATGATCTGGTGACAAAGCCGAACAAAGATACAGTGTCTTTCCCCTCGGTCTCTAAACATTAGTTCTTCTCTCAGCTGATTTTCACAAAAAATCGATGGTAACCGCGCTACGGGTAAATTTGATTTAATCGATAACATGTAGTCCATCTTTTAAGTCGCTACGTCAACAGTAACGGAGACAAAATACTGAAAATGGTATAGTTATATAGATGGATAATAATAAAATCAACCACGATGCAGATTCAAACTTTTATTTTCTCGATCTCAATAACACTAAAATTGGTGATTGGTGGCTAAAATTTTTCATCGTTCCAAGTTATTATTATTTTTTCATAGTCGTGTTGCATTTTGCTCATAAAAAATGCTGTTCTATACCTACAACTATCGCTTTTTTTTTTGTTTAATAATGCATGTATACTTACCCAGAAATAGACACTTTCTCAGAAAATTTGTGAGTCGCCAACTGTCACTTTTCTTTGTATTAAATGAAAATTATAGAGGCAGCTGGTAAAACATAACTGATGAATCTACAGATAATCAGGTTTCTATAAGTAGTTCAGCGAATGAGATACCATTAGTAGTGCAAGTGGCAGTTCGAGGTATGTTATGAAGGAGGGACACCTCTCCAAACATGTCGCCAGCGTGCATGACGCCGACGTCGACCGACACGTACTGTTGCAGTAGGTCATCGTAAAACAGCTGGCTTATGGTGACGTCACCGGTCACCAGAAAGTACATAGCATGGGCTTCTTGGTGCTGACGAACTATTGTTCGTCCTGGGTCGTAGTACTTGAAGTAGGTAACGGCAGCCAGCTTTCTTTTTACATGCTGCCAAAGAATAAATAGAATCCTTGAACAGATATTTTGAACCGTATTCGAGGATATAAATAATAAATACTAGGCTACTCTGTAAGTACTTACCTATATGTCGCGTTCATTAAAGTAAGATTTAATATTCTAATCTTTAAAAATTAGATTTTTTATTATTTTAATGGTTTAGTAAGTAATACTTACTTACCTAATAAAACAGATATAATCTGAATAACTCAGATATCTCTGAAAATCGAGCACTTTTAAGAACTTACATTGGGATATCGCTTAAAACATTTCAATCCACCAATAATTCTGTAGAGATATTGTTTTTCGTGTTCTGTTCTTTCGTCCGCTGGTTTGTTCAGTAAGGCTTTATCCTAAAGCAATAAGTTATTTTTTTCAGTGGTTTCTACTCTACAACACAGGAAATAGGTAAAAAGGGTGTAGAGGTTTCACCAGCAAAAGCAGCTAGGTACCTGCCTATAATTTAATTAAATTAAGTTGTTATGGTAGGTACAGGTAGAGAGGTATCTGAGACCTTCCAATTCACAAGATTTAGACAATTTAGAAAGCAATAGGTAAGCGTAAGCGGATTTTGCTAACAGTAATGCTTAAAAGTTGTTTCTTTTTAGCTTTTCCCCGGACCGCTTGTTCAACCCGACGCTTGACATCGTCCACGCCCTCGTAATGGTCAACAGCCTCGATGAGCCAGTGAGCGTTCGCCATGACGAGTCTCCCGAGCGCTCGAAACAGGCATTTCGCCCGGAATTTTCGACGCATCAGCTCCTCAGGATCCTAGGATTTGGTAATAAAATGGATCAGTTTACTACTTTAGGGGAACTTACTTTTGTCCATTGTGATTCCTCGTAATTATAATAGGGTCGCTCAATACTGGTCGCTGTGGCGTTCTGTGGGCGTAGCCCATGTCCAGCAGTGAACGTCTTTCGGCTGAAATTATGATGATGATGATGATAATCGAAGAGGAATGGGAAAGGTACAATTTGTGGGTCGTTTTACAAACCATGTCTTTCTTGCCCCCAGCACCACCTCCAACCATTATGCAGGTAAAATTTCAATGTTATTAATTGCGAATGATAAAAACAAAACAAACAAAACGGCGGCGAAGGCGTAGGTACATAGGGTGATTTACCTTCTCTCTGCTCTCATTCTCATACCTACGATACGAAACAAAAAATATCCGAAGAAGCGCCATCTAGCGTTCAATAGCAATACCAAATTTCTTCGTTTGGTTTTTTTTTTTTGTCAGTCAGTGTCGGTGACATGACAGCTTCTTGGGCACATGTTGGGCATACATGGTGCATGACATCCCTATGCTGGCAACATTTTCAAGAATAATAATCTGTGATATTGCTTGTTTTTTTTTTATATGAATATATTGTCTGTGCTTTTTGCGGTGATTTGACAGATTTTTGTTTTGCCTTTTCCGTAGGACCAAAAATATTCCTACATATAAAATTAATTTATCGTTTATTACGACAGCTAGTGCTTATTGCATTATCATTATCCTTATCAGCAATAGATTTGGTCATTTTGCGAGATGGTAAGAGAATTTTTGTTTTTGAATTCATAGAAATAGGTACTTCCGGACGTTGTTCAGTGAACCCATTTAGCATCTAATTTTTTACTTTACTTCTAAATCCTTTAGTGATATCTTAACAAAACAGAAACAAATGAAGACATACAAATTAAAACGACCCACCGACCAATTGTTATATTATTTAATTAAAATTGTGTCTTTATAACCTAACCTAATTTATTCTTTGTTCCCATAACTCTCCATAAATTCATAAGGATACCTTGCCCAAACTGCGGGAGTCCCAAGCTGTTTTGCCTTGATTTGTAACCTTTAATTAGTGTGTAGGTATACATAATAATATTAGTTTAATTAAAATATAGTGGGTCGGGCTTTTGTGCTGGTGCATCTGCCTAACCCTTCGAGGAATAACTAAAATATAAATGAAAATTTCAGAGTTTTGGATTGCCCTCTTTGAAAGTCAAGCCTGAGCATGTCAGTGAGATCCCGGTGCACAAAGGGCCATTTGATGTAGCCGACCCTTTTGTTGCTGGCCTTGCAGCCACCAAGCCCAAACTGGGTATAACACACCCATTGGAAGCTTCAGAGAAAAATGTAAGTACTTTTACTGTCCAGTTTCTAATTATTTTTGTATCCTTGTAATGTTTAAACCATAAATTACTCCCTTTCTTATTTTTGAGCAGAAATTTATTAAGGTTCTCATTTTGGTTGAATAAAATTATTGAATAAAATTTATTTTTGTTATACATCATAAAATCAGATCAAATGGAATCAAAAGCCTTGGCATGCCTACTGACTGTTAAAATTAAACATTCATTTATAATAATATTAAAATTTCAGTATCACCAGAATGAGAATAAGATGAATATGATGATGCTGCGTAATGGTCAAGGTCTCCACGCCCCTCTTAAGCTCTCTATGGAAATGAAGTTTGCTGAAAAGGTATAGTAAAAATTTGCTAAGTAAGATTAGGTAAGGCCATTAATTAAAAAGTATATCAATTATGAATGTGTAAAATATTGTGTTACTTAGCACTTAATCTATGTTGCCATTTTAAAATTCTCGTTTGCCATTTTAAAATTCTCGTTACCTATTCTGCAAAAAATAGACAATTATGAGATTGTCCTTATCTTTTGTGCACAGGTTGGTCGCCTGCCTTTCCTCCCCAGCTCCAACCTACAGCGTGATGTCCTGAGTGGCAGGTACCTGGACATTGGCTTTGAAGACATCCTCAACATTCCAGAGACTAGGGAAGTAGCTGGCCAGCCCCATGCTGTTGTTGAACGGTCTTTGGGCTTAATTTAAAATGGGGTAAAACATCTATTGATTATTAAGGTTCTGTATTTTATGTTTTAAATAAAAATATGCATAAGTAATGCTTCTTGTTGATTTATTGCATACAAATATGGTAAAAATAAAAGTAAAAATAATTTCTTTTTTGCAAAAAGAGCCCCGCCTTCAACAAATTGACACATACATAATCTGAGAACTTTCTCTTTTTTGAAGTCGGTTAAAATTGGTTCTAAACCTTCTCCTGAATGTTACAAGTATATTTCTGAAGTTGGTTAATAAGTACTTGATAAAAAATTATCATTGCAAGTATGTAGTTTTGAATTGAAACAGTAAATGTAGTTCTTAGTGTAGCTAGTTAAATTATAATTACTATAAAAAAAACAAAATCAGTATTTGTTTTCACTACTTACTACTTTGGAGGTTCCTTTTCTGCATTAATAGTGAACAAAATTATACCCAATAGCTTTAATTTCAGCCGTAAGACGTCCACTGCTGGACATAGGCCTCCCTCAAGGCTCTCCATCTGTACCGATCGCAGGTGGCCTGCATCCAGCGTGGACCCGCAGCCTTGCGCAGATCATCCGTCCATCTGGTCGGTGGACGTCCTACGCTGCGCTTGCCGATCCGTGGTCTCCACTCGAGGACTTTTCGGCCCCAGCGGCCATCTGTTCTGCGGGCTATATGACCTGCCCATTGCCACTTCAACGAGCTTATCCGCTTGGCTATGTCGGTGACCCTGGTTTCTCTGCGTATGTCCTCATTTCTGATTCGATCCCGCAGAGAAATCCCGAGCATAGCCCGCTCCATGGCTCGTTGAGCTACTCGGAGCCTGTTCATAAGCCCTATAGTGAAGCACCACGTTTCAGAACCGTATGTCATCACTGGCAGCACACATTGGTTAAATACCTTCGTCTTCAGGCACTGAGGAATATTGGACGAGAAGACGTTGCGTAGTTTCCCGAACGCCGCCCATCCGAGCTGGATTCGGCGATTGACCTCCTTCTCGAAGTTGGACCTACCTAACTGGATGGTTTGTCCTAGGTATACGTACTCGTCGACAACTTCGAGAACCGAGTTCCCAACCATAACTGGGGTAGGCAGAACATGGACATTAGACATGACCTTCGTCTTGTCCATGTTCATTTTAAGGCCCACCTGTTGGGAGACTCGGTTGAGGACTCAGTTGACTCGGTTAATAAAAGTTTCGATAATTTTAAATAAATTTTCGAAAGGACCCATTTGCTGAAAAAAAATTAATAACTCAAAAAACTATGTATAACTGAATGATGATTAAATTTATTACAAATAAGAATTGATGTTAATCAAGAAACAATATCCAAAATCCGTAGTTTGCAAATCTTCTTAACTTCATTTGTTGCAATAGTTATTTCTTGCTCTCGCGTGTTGTTGTAGCGCTGCTGCAATCCATCCATTATTGATTGAACTTTATTCTCTCTAGCGCAAATTATGAATGGAAAGCCGAATTTAGATTTGTATCTGAAAAAGAAGATAATGAAAATAAATAAGTGGGTAAGTACTTCGTAAAAGAAAGAAAACAAAAAAACTACTGATGTATACCTACTGGCTGTGTGAAATGAAATAAAGTTAAAAACGCCTTATTCCCAACAAATACAATGAAAAAAAAAACAAAATTATACAACTACAGTAAAATTTTGAATTTAAGGGAAATGAGGCAATGGGCGGCCTTATCGCTTAAAGCTATTTCCCAGCAGGCAACCCCAGACCGGGTGGTGGGTGGAGACATGAAAATCAACTACCACATACCATACACCACCCATGGTGACATAAATGGCGACTAACGGAACAACCGAAAAATGGGCAGCAGCGTCATTCGTCCTGCGTCCTGCCTGACTGCAAAGTGTAGGTAGCGCTTTGGTGAAACGTGTGAAACCTAACACCAACCAATTTTAGAAAAAGCTCACTTATGACCACCCTACCATTCGAACCTCTTTCGTCTAAGATAATAAGATTTAAAAAGTTTTTATTTTATTTAATTATCAATATAAAATATGCCGTATTCCGTAGCTTTTATAAAAGCGCCATCTAGTTGCAACACCATTAGCCTCGTTTATGTGTTCATTTGGTTTTTGATCAAATTGGTGCTAAACCTATACCTTGGCCCAAATAAATTTGTGTCTTAATTGTAACAGATGGAGCTAGTTGTATTTGTCCCTGCCTTTTTCTTTTGGATTTGGAAGGCCAAAATAAAGTCTAGTACCGAGTGCGTGCCAGCCAGCTAAGTCAACGTGCGGTAAAATTATAAACCAATTAGCAATCTGTATGATAATTAAAGTACTGTTATCGATATCGTAAAGTAAAAATTAAGATGCACTAACTGATACCATATTATAGGGAAGTTATGATAAGGATGTAGATAAAAGTAAAAATGTATAGGTATAGAAGGAACGACGAAAAGTCTTATGTTTCTTAAGACGCTTAGTAAGAAAATGACTTACTTTTCATTGCTTGTGTCAATAAGGTACTTCTGCTCCAAGCTAAGGTTGTTGAGGCCCGCGCTGCTCTGCTCGAGGGCGGACTCTTTGGTCAGGTGGCCCATGTCGGCCAGGCGCCCGGCCAGGTCCGGGTGCAGTTTTAGGATCACTACTTTTTCTGATGATTATAATTAGAAAAATATAAGAAGAAACAATGTAAAGCCGCAGAGTAGGCAGACCAGACAGGTGGAGTGAGGTGGTCGGATGACCTGGTATAAACATAATGATATCAATTTAACAATAGGCTTCATAATCACTCGGACTTGGAAGGTGGATATAACTTGAACGCTTGAAAGGTTAACAACAACAATACTAGTGTTTTAATACATACATAAGTACAGCTATAAATATGTTACCAACCTTCATCACTAAGCTCATCCAGATACGATAGGAAAGCTAGAACCAAATCGTCGATACTTTGAAAAGGCCTCTTTTTAGCAATTTGTGCCGCAGCATCGGTGCAGAGCTCGATCACGTTTCCGAAACTCCATTCGAACTGCTCCTCACTCAGAGAGTTTATACCCTTTAAATCCCAGGTCGACATTATAACTAAATTCTTTTTTAATTGATTTTGAGTCGTACAACTGTCCGACGTCTGTACTGCAATGATGTCTCGATATTACGAATGGTATACGTATCGTTATCAGTAGCCAGTTGTCAAAGGTCATGTTTTACTATGATGAGCTCAAAGGAAAATCGACTCTCTGTTATAGCGAAAAAGCTTCTTTTAAACATAATTGGGTTTTAATAGTTTTTTTAATTTGAGTGAAATTGTTTACCTACTTAAATCATGCAGAAGTGGTCCTTTCTAAAGTCAACTGCCCATTTTAGGATTTCACGGTAATAGCTTTTTTTAGGTGTTCCGTCTTTAAGAAAAAAGAGCTCTATATTATTCCTATTACGCAGTGCTTGTATAACATAAATTCTGTTTATTTTTCTTGTAAGGATTTTATTTACTTACCTACAGATAGAGTTCAGATTTTATTCTTCATTGTGTAGGTACGATCGCAAACACATAGCATTTAAACATGGTGATAGCATTTAAACGTTTTCCCCAAATTTAACGGCCAAACAGAAAACACTTGCCCTGTTATTCATAAAAAATTAAATTTTATATTTTTGACGACTAATCTAAATTGACAGATTGGATGTCACGTATTTTACCATACAACAAAACCAGAAAAGAAGACCTCCAGTAAAGCTACTTAAAACCTACTGTATCTTTATGAATTACACGGTTGGAATTTACGATTAAAATATATAAGTACACCTTGCAACTGATTGAAGCTTTGCCCTGAGCTTTATCTAAATTTACTGTGTCGATTATCTCGGTCGTATTCGGACCCAGCCATGGGTTCATAACATTACCTATTGTGATGACTGCAGAAAAGAGGGTTTTCCGCATCTTTCATATTTTTCGAAGTTTTAACCATAAGTCACCTTTTCATAACCACTGAACACATAACTTTTTAGTTTGAATTTGAATAATGACCTATTGTTTTTCACGACGTCGTTCCATAATACTCCCAAAATTCCGACAGCAAATCCAGTTCATTCAAACTTAACATTTCTTACAAAAACATTTTCTTGTAATTTTCTTACACTGAACCTAACCAGCACATTAAATCGGGTTAGAAAAGGGAAACAAAGCGACATTTATGTGGCAGCCGGAGAATCTTTGGGACACGGAGCGAATAAATCAGGGGCTCCAGAGTCGTAACGAGCCCGCAGGGACGCGTTTGCTCGACAAATGGCCGCTGGGACGCCAGCCACAAATCAAACATTAAATGCAAACAGTATTTATGACAATTTGCAATTTAGTGTTCCTTTTGATTATATTATGAACACTTTAAATGTTAATCTCATTGTTAATACTGAAATTATGAATTTTCAGTCTTCTCAAGTCGAATAATTGTGTTGGTTGGTGGCCTTTAAAAAATCGCTTTTTAGAGTTTTTAGCGATATCTCTCATAAAAATTCACATATATATTAAGGTAAGCGGCTATTCCAGTTTCTTAATTTCGCTGCAAGAACGCCCCTTTATAGTTGATTCTGCTAAACTTTTGTACAGAGCTTCACCATCTTAGGAACACAGAAAAAGAAATTATAAATCATAATTCAAAAGAAGCCGCAACTTATCAAACGTTGCTCAACTTGCAATCATTTTTATTTAAGATCCACAGCATATATAATAATTACAGTCAATACAAATTAATAATAAATAAAAAAATACATAAATAAACGTAACGTAGGTAGCTTACAACCCAATTCTTAGCTCACAAACAAATGTGTTTCTAGAGATCGAAATATAATATGTGTTGATTTTATAGAGAAAATTCGAGAAAACCCCATGAAATCGTCAAAAACGTAAAGTACAGTTACCATCATCTACTATCTACTTCTAATATACTTATAATATAACTTGTCGACCCGGCGAACTTCGTACCGCCTTACCTATTAATATGTTGAGCATTGTATTATGTAACCATACAGGGTGTATCAAAGTCAACGATAAAGCCGAAGCAGGATATAGAGCAAGTCATTACAGCTACCAGAAAAAAAAAACTAAAAATTCTAGACCCTGTGGTGTTTAAATTATGGCTATTTAAAAAAAAAAACAACACCCTGTGACGATATTTTCCACCTTGTTGCTACAAATCGTATCTTTTGCTTGGTTTAATTTTTGAAATATAGGCCCGAGTAATGCGTCTATCAATTGCAGCCTTAGATCTGCAGTCATCTACATTAGTTTAGAAGAAAATTGCTCGTTTCCCCCAAACAAAATTTATAAAAAAAATACGTGTCAACTTTAATCTGCTGTACTGAAAAAAAAATGTACTGAGCTGTGTATTGCCAAGTAGTTTTAAAAGTTTGCTAATTTCATACAAATTTCATAGTAGTATACACTTACTGGATTACCTATCCCTAAAATAATGCTTATAATTAGGGAGGTGGCGAGCAAAATTTCTAAATAATAAGCACGCTTGGCAGACGCTATTAATAGCGATAATAATACCCTAACAAACATTAAGGACCGCGTCTGCCAATATGGTAGCCCTGCGTTTACATTTGACAAGGTTTCAAAAATGTAAAAAAAAAACTCTACTAAATCATTTGCACGTGTCTGCCTCTGGGGCTGATGATAACAACCATCCTGTCAACACGTAAAATCGAAGAGGCAGACATCTAGGGCGCTGACTTTTGTAGATATTAATTCTTGATTTTTTTTTTATGATTTAAAAAAAATAAATTATTTGCACGCTTGGCAGACGCTATTAATAGCGATAATAATACCCTAACAAACATCAAGGACCGCGTCTGCCACCATGGTAGCCCTGCGTTTTCAATTGACAAGGTTTCAAAAATGTAAAAAAAAAAAACTCTACTAAATCATTTGCACGTGTCTGCCTCTGGGACTGATGATAACAGCCATCCTGTTAACACGTAAAATCGAAGAGGCAGACATCTAGGGCTCTGACTTTTGTAGTTATTAATTTTTAAATTTATTTTTATTATTTAAAAAATATATATATATTTGCACGCTTGGCAGACATGTATAGTTTGAATAAAAACAATAAAAAGGACCTCAGAAAAATAGTCTGCCAACATGGTGGCCCTGCGTTTTCAATTGACAACGTTTCAAAAATGTAAAAATATGAAAAACTATACTAAATCATTTGCACATTGTCTGCCTCTGGGGCTAATGATTATATAGTCATCGTGTAAACGTATGACGGAATTAAAACTATAAGGAATCCTATTTATCAGATAAAATACACGCATTGCTTTGATTCCGTGAATTTCAAACAGTCGTACAACTAAAAATCAGCGAGCAAAGTGTCTTCCAAATGGTTTTTTTTATCCAGGGAGTCCAAATGAATCGAATGATCACAATTAGAATCGAGAGCAAATGATTTAGTAGAGTGTTTTTTTTATATTTTTGCACCTCCGTCCCATGAAAACGCAGAGCTTTAAGTGTCTGCCTCTTCGATTTTCGTGGTTTTTAAGATGATTGTAATCATGAACCCCAAAGGCAGACACGTGCTAATGATTTAGCATAGTTTTTTTTTTTTACATTTTTACAACTCCGTCCCATGAAAACGCAGAGCCCTAATTGTCTGCCTTTTTGATTTTATTTAGTTTCAAGATGATTGTAACCATGAAACCCAAAGGCAGACACGTGCAAATGATTTAGCATAGTTTTTTTTTTTGACAAGTTCAATCCGCTGTAACGCGAAAACGCAGCGACATAGGACAAAATTTTACTGAACCAAATCAATTCGTACTGACCTAAACTGCAACCCACCGCGATGTGGATTACGTGCAAGTACTTTACTGAAATGCTACGCACCTCCTTATCTATTAAAAAAAACATTTCAATTGCTAAAGTTGTAAAAATCTAATTAGTTTCTAGTAGGAATGTGGATTTTGTATAATTTCTATAGCCAAAGCTTAATAGAATCTGCAGCAATTATATCAGCATTTTCTTCATAAGACTGCTCTCACTTTTTTTTTTTAATATCTACATTTAGTTTTTGTTTTTTATTTTATATTCCTGTCCTGTAGGAATGTCGGGTTTAAATTCTTTATGTAGAGCTAGTCGACCCGCCGAACTTCGTACTGCCTAAGCTATTACTATTTTGTGCATGTATTATAGTTACTTCCTTCCGAGCCTTCCTCTTGAATCACTCTATCTATTTAAAAAAGACGTAATCAAAATCCGTTGCGTAGTTTTTAAGATTTAAGCATACATAGGGACAGACGCGGAAAAGCGACTTTCTTTTATACTATGTATTGATGTAGGGGTTATCAAATCAGGATAAGCAATAGTTTCTTGGAAAAAAAATTCGGGGTACACAGACGAACTGCAAACTTGAACTGGAAAAATATTTGAATGTTCCTTGTACTACTAAACGAGAAGGTTGTGCTAGCTCTTTTTACCGACTTCGAAAATGTATGTATGTGTCAGTTTATTCGACTTCTGAATTTTTGTATGTGCAGTGCAGTTTATTGAAAGCGGGTCCCTTATTAAAAAAAATATAAATAATATTGATTAGGATACCCTAAAAATGTAACTTCTTGTAAAGAAACAGGTCATGAATTTGTTGACTTTGATATTGACTAACTTTGGGCTTATTTAAGGAGAAAGTAAACTAAAATTATTAATTCCTTATGCACAGTGGCGCCCTTATTTTCACAACTTAGGTATCAGGATCTGGCGGTCAAGTCTTTTCATGAGATAGCGAAAATACATATTCTTATTGTGTAAGTATACCTAAGTGGTTAAACATCTATCCATATAAAAATAACGAAGCAGTTCCGAATGATGCTAAGTATTCGATAAGCAATAATGTAGAAGTTGTTATTTTACAACGCTTTTTTATCAGGAACTGTAGCGTGCCTAGAAATTTACCTATATTTATAAATTGTTAGTATTTTTTTTTATTTACGCGGGGGAAATGCCCATAGCATGGCTCGGGGGAGCGACACAGGAGTAGTACAGTGGCGGACACGGTCGGCGTAACACTTCCGGTTTTTCTGTATTGCGAAATAGCTCTTGTTCTTTGGCAATACAGTCTAGGACTGACGAAACCATAGACAAATCTGTTACGGCTTCCTAGACCGCCACTGTACTTACGTATGGGGCTCGCACCCACTAAATCCCCCGGTGGCCGTCTTGGCGTCGGCGTCTTTTTAGGAAGGACCTGTGGGAAACACTGATTATAACCTATCATTATGTAGTGCAAGTATTATACATACCTATAATCATTCCTCTTAAATCACTCTATGTATTAAAAAAACCGTATAAAAATTCGATGTATAGTTTTAAAGAAATATATCAACAGATGCGGGAAGCGACTTTGTTTTATACTTTACGGACTACTTAAACAACTGCTATTACTACTTTACTTTACTTTACCTTTGACGTTACTTTACTTTACACGGTTACTTTTTTATCGTGGAGGAAAATTTACCACACGGTAGGCATAGTTATATAGAACTGATTCCTGAAAACAAATTGAAGAATAATGTACCGTGCTCACTTGAGTTTCTTCGAAAGATTTTGTACAAAAAAACTAAAAATGATGTGTAGCACCAGAGCAATGACCTACAATGGCTTAGCTGGCGCTAGACGAGTCAGGGGAAATGCGCGGGAGAGTAAACAACGGGTCCATCCGCCTTAAATAAGTATTTTTTTTTTATTCTCAAAAATTATACTAAAAATAAAAATTATTCGAGTCATAATATCATTCACAGACTTAGTCCTGAAAGACTTAGACCGCATTAAAGTTTCCGCCACGATTAAAAAATGACCGTGTATAATCATATTTGTCTTTAAAATAATTAAAAGTGTTTTAACAGCCCAATTCTATAGAGTGTTAATTTATGTACTAAGTACTAAATTCAATAACAGCCATTATAAAGGCAAATACAATAAAATTCATTCATTTCATTTCCTAAAACAAAACATTCATAATTATTATTGTGTGACACTCCTGAGAAATCATAAAGCTTCGTAAAAAAAATGCAGCAATAATCGTAAAACATTTTAGTAGGTATTCTCGTGAATTAATATGTGAAGTAGGTAAGTACTTACGTGCTTTTCATTAATTTTTTTCTGAGGTTAGAGCGCGGTGCTGCTGGCGGCCATGTTGGCCCGCCATATTGCAGTTGGCGGCACGCAATGCGCGCGCCTCGCCGGGGGGCGGGGTTTTGATGGTAGATAAGGAAGCTCTTTGCATGCCGTGCTGAACGCTCCGATGATGCCGCCGTGCCAGCTCGCTGCTTTTGCCTACGACGACGTGACCATGAGGAATTTAAATTTATAGATATAGGTACCTATAACCTAGCCCAAGATACATTTTTTGCTATGCAAAAGTGCTCCCTAGTTTTTTGTATTTCATTAATAAATGTGAAGCTTATTAAAGTAATAAATTAACCCTCACTTTTCATTAGTGTTTTATGTATGACTATCTCTCGCCCAATTTTTATTTTTTATTTATCAATCAATGCGCATTGTTATTGTTGAAATAATAAATAATACTTATTTCTTGTTTAAGTAAGTAGGTACTTACGTTACATCGTTACATTATCTCTATAATCTTTAACTTCTGAATTAATAAAGCAGCTACTTCACAAGCATCGCAAAAACTTGAGGAAAAACTTAATCATAAAATGGATAGGTACCTATCACTGCAGATAAAATACCTAAACAAAATGCGTTTAAGGCAACGTACAATGGGTTCCGTAGATTAACGTTGTTTACTAGATCATCCTCCATAAATTCAAACCACTATGAACTTAAAAATCTACTTAGCCTTTTCAGGTCCATATTTGGTGTAGGATTAACCGCTTTAGTTTTTCCAAAAACGCTCACGTTTACAATAGGTTTCTTTGTTATCGAAGTACATCCCCATAAAATTATTCTTAGTGAGAAAAGTACAATGACAGTTTTAAAATAAAAATCAGAAATACAACAAAACGTGTATAAATTCAGAGTTTACTGTGCAATCTTCACAGTTTCGTTGATGATTTATTTATACACGCGATGTGTAAACTACGGCTACAGACCAAACCATTTTATCTTTTTGTTGGGACTTTTGGGTTAGATAACGTTTACTATAAAGATAATGTTCTTTTTATGCAATCGTAAAGTTTAGCTATAGGCGGTGATGGCGTCGCGTCATGGGGTTACTTTATTTGTTTGTTAGTAAATCACCCGCCAGGAAGGGTTGGGACATTGGAACGATTCCAAATCCAAAACTCATAAACGGAGGCATCAAGTTACAAAATCTATAAAATTTGGCTTTAAAGGATTTATTTCTATCATACTTGAAACATCTTTATCTTCCGTCCGTCGTACGTACGTAATAAAATAGAGATTAGAAGCAAGTTTAAAATAAGTGCAGTCGTTGTATTTCAGTTGATTTATTTACAATCTGGCTGGTGCTATCTAAATGTTGTTGTTTTTTTTTTTACTTAAAAACAATTGTTTAGTTTATGACCTGCATCCATTTTTGTCACTAATATTGAAAAACTTATAAAAGGACGCCTACCTAGCACAAGACGTCGCAAGACGCGTGACATAGAAGCTTTGGTGGAGATTCCATTCCGCTCACCCTTGCCCGTCAAAGCAGGATAGCCTAACTAAGTAGTTGTCACTTTGTGAGCTTTGTCATTTTCATTTTGTCATTATCATCGTCATTTCGTGCAAAGGCTGCAGGTTCAATATACTAAGCCCATGTTACGTTATAGCTAAAAGTCTGTATTTAAATGGAATACTGAAAAAGTTGGATTGTGTGGAAGTGTGTAGCATGCACGGACCGAGAAGGCGAGGCAGGTACGCGGCCATTTTATAGAGGAACTTTAATTTATAGCCGCACTAAATTACGTAGATTTACGGCGCGCCTTTATTGGCTCGCTGCCTGCCCTCCCCACTGGCGTGCCCTCCCCCACTTTATATTTTATTTTACTAACTTCTGCTAGGAAAATGCAGTTAAAGTTTTTTAGATTTACTGTTCATTGTTAAAAAAAAAACAAAATTCTTATTCTTTTACCATTTTAAACCATCTTACTTTCAGAAGAAATAAGTCAGTATAAAATTTATATTTTTCCATATGTTTTCATACCGATCTAAATACATTTAAAAATAATATACTATTTCATTAGTGTCGCTAAAACTCGAGAACGGACGGGCCGATTTTGGTTTAGAAATGTCCGTATTTGTCCAGGGAAGGTTTAAAATGAGAGAGAAAATAAGAAAAGGGAGGGATATTTTTGTTTTTTTTTTTCATATTAAATTGAAAGGCGCGATACGAAGTTCGCCGGGACAGCTAGTTAACTTATTACTTTTGTGGTGGGTAATTTAAGAACAAACTATTATGCCAAAAAATATTTAATCTTTATTTTTTTGTTGTTTTAAAATCGTGTTTAATTAAATATACTTAGGTATATCTGCGGTTTTTATAGGTATGAAATATCATGCGGTATAAAAAGGAATTGCATTCTTATTATTTTCAATTAGTCGGAACAGTTTAATCTCAACGCAGGAATTTGTCGAGTAGTCGTGAAAAGCTCTCTCTGCCCAGCGCAGGCTACGTCACTACGTCACATCCGGCAGTGAAAGCGGATGCTTGTGCGGGAGCTTTTAAGCTCGAGCCCTTTGTCGGCACTATTTCTTAATTGCCTTTTGCAAAACTTTATGAGCTATTTATCCTCTTTCTATCTTTATCTGCAAAATGTTTCATTATACTCTAAAAAACATAAGTTCAGGTAGAGTTTGCTTTGAATACTTTTAAGACAATATTGCCTATTTGCAGAGTGTTACTTTTGCGAAAGGTTTGTTAATAATAATAAAAAATACCTTTTGTTAGCTAGCTTCCAGATGTTCGGCGGTATACCTACTCATTATAACAATAATAATTGTGTCAGTGTCTGGTCTTTTGTAGTTGCATTTGCCTGTGGTACTTAGCATAATTTCAATAGATGTAGGCTTATTATTTATTTAAGTAAGTATAAATAATACATTTATAAAATATCAGTTGAAAGCTGGACAATTAATTTCATTTGTAATAAGGAAAAACATCTTAAAATTTTAACTTAAATTAAAAACATTTACTCTCCGTTAAACATCAAGCACGCATTCGAATAGAAACTATATGAGTTATAGCTTTATCGTTTTATTGGTGCGTATAAAATGTTTGTTCTCAATCTTAACATATCGGACGGACGCCATTGCCATGCCCAATGAGACTGGTCCATGTAACAGGTTCCTGAGAACTCGGGCTCATCGTCTTCAACTTTTAACTTCTAATCTGAGCTAATAAAAGGCCGTGGAAACCTCTCAGCATAATGCATTTCCAAGTAAGGTCGAAGCTGTATAATTAAAAAAAAGCCTACACAACCCGGACGAGTAAACATGAATATTCGTTTAATTTGCGCCTATAGGCTTCGTATAATTTTTTTGGTCGTCTGATAAAACTAAACCTTTTCAACATAACGTAAGGCGTAAGTTTGATTTTGGCCTGGTTCCACTTAGGTCGTTTATGGTTCAGTGCGATGTGCGATGTTTTATAGCGATGGCGGCGGCCGTAATTGGAGGCTACGATGAGCCGGAGTATGGCGGCAGCGGCAATTGACCAGAAAATAACGAGATGCATCGACCGGTTATGTGTGCCTCAGCTGCCGTGCCGGGTGTTATTATTTACTTACCCAACAGCATTTATATAACAGTAAAAAACTCAACTCCGCAAAGAATTTATTTTATAATATACTCAGTACTTTATTATTATTTTATATAAAATAGTTACAAATAATTGAAATTACAATAAATTTGTGATAGCGCATGCTGAATACTAAACAAACGCCTAAAGTAATAATAAAACAATTAGCAAAAATCACAATCGTAAATCACTAAACTCATCAAGCTCCGTTTACAAGTCTGTCAATAAATATGTTTAAAAAATACGATCCGTAATGGTTATGGACCCGAATAGGAGAGTCCATACAATGCTATGATGATTCCATAAATGTATACAGTGCTCAATAAAACGCCGCCTCGGAACAAAATGCTCGTCAACCCCTTGTTTATGACGATATGGTAGCGCTAAACGCAGATTATGTCAATTACGCACTTTCAGTATGTACTCGTACCTATTTCGATTTTTTTCTATTTAAGTATAGAATTTGATTTAAATAAATAAATTCTTGTAAGTGGTACATACCTACTTATTTAAAGTTCGAAGCTGAATTATACTGTGTACCTGTATCATATATTATGTGAAGATTATTTTATTCTATAAATTTTAAACGGGAATCTATAGTATAATCTCGTTCAGATATTAAATAGTTCTTCTCACTACATAAAAGGCAAGTTAGAAATGATATTAGAAGTTCCTCGTAAATAGGCACCTTAAAGTATTAAACCATGGAACGAAGGTTTTAATTTTTTTTAGACTTTTCATACCCGTTTAATGTTTCAAATTATAGGTAACATAACTTTAGTAGTATAAGAATTAAGTATTCCGTGGTAACATGAACAACATGAAACGTGAAACCTGAAAATTTCATGCCATACGCTATGTCGTAATCACATGGTTTTGGCTATCTACTATTGACGTCTAATTAAATGCCTATAAATTCTTTATTTAGCGGCCCGCGAACTCCTAATTTAATCATCAAATGAAACCCGACCAAACATAATTTATTTTTTTACAAAAAAAGAAACCCGCCTTCAATAAACAGACACAAACTTTAGAGAAGTCGGTTAAAAAATATACTAAAACCTTCTCCTGAATGCAACAAATACTTATCTTAAAACCGCATCAAAATCGGTTCTGCCAAATGTGATATAATCATACAGGTCAAACTGATAACCTCCTTTTTTTAAAGTCGGTTAAAAACTAAGTGAAACATCATTTGAGAGTAGGCGGTTCGGCGCGGGGCGCTACCAATATATTAGCTGCAGTCATCTTTAGTTTCTGCATACAGGAATTTATCCTTTATGACCTTAAGTTAAAGTTTTTAAAGAATATTCTCAAGTTAAGATGGAAATCATATTAGACTTTTGTGATTTTGTGGCGTATCGCCGGACACCATGCGTCGGTGGTTCGTTAAGGATAAAAAAGGCCATGAAACGCGCCGACGCATCTGCTTATCGCGATATTGTTTGGTCCGTTCTATTGCCCCCTATATATCATGGCCACACATGAATAATGTCGGTAGGAAAAAGTATTAAATAAATACATACTGTTATATATAAGTAAAATGCACAGAAACTTATATGAAACAAAACCATTATCTTATGCAGCAAATATTGAATTACCATAAATTTTCATCAAATCAATTGATATAGAGTACCTCCCTATATTTATATCTACAAACCCACTTGCCTTCCACACATATTGTTTATTATTTGTTTACGTTCTTTATACTTAAATCAAAACGTATATTTGTTTATAATTCAGAAATATTCCATCGGAATTCTTAAATGGCATCGGGCCGCATGCAAGTCGCCAAATTAAATAATAATTGCATCTTCAGTAAGTTATTTTAGTAATAAAACAAAAAATGGAGCGGGTCCTTTGCCATTAGCCAGTTTCCGCGGGAGGTAACTACGTATTTACGACGGCGCTTTATGATGCATAATCGCGCAGCGCGTTATACTTTGCTCTTCTTTCAGACAGAACGAGGGAAGGTATCGCTATCACAGATACCTATGAAGATATATTATTTTGACAATTTTTCTACTGTTTTAACTTTAAACAATCAATATAACCAAAATTTGCCTTTTCTTTGAAATTTAATATATACAATGTACTTACATATTTCTTTGTCACTGACTATTTATAGTGAGTATAATTCTATACTCTTACCGTGTTATATTTTCAGTTTTCTCGTCTAAACTTGGCGTAGTTGTTAATAAAAAAATATCAGTGCATGTTTATCACCATAGAGGACGTTTTTTCATTTCTAAACTGAAACGGTTTGGAGGTACTCACAAAATCAAAGAACAACGAATTTTTTTAACAAAACAAAATGGGAGAGTTTCATTGCAACCAAAAATATAAAAAATTACGTTACGTCACAGGCTTTCCTTGCATTTTTTTTTATATTAGATTATATCAGGGCGAAAAGCGTGGCCTTCATATTATTATTGTTTTTCTGAGTACAGGCGATTAAAAAACAAATGGCTAAGTACCTAGTTTCTGTCTATTGATGGCTGAGGCTGATTAAAATAAAACTACACATCACTTTATTGAATCGAATTATAAGTAGCGGTGTATATTTAAGTAGGAACTATAGTATAGTTTTTGTTTCAATTTTTTCTAGTGCTTTCATTTTTTTTTATTATTCTTGGAATTCGTCATTCATTATCTTACTGGCAAAATAATTAGTAACGCAGTCAGGAACGTTATTATCAACACGAAAAATCAGAATTAATACACCAGTAAATAATTGCGTGATTAAGAAATGTGGCGGCCAACGTTGTGAGCACAAAGTTATAAGAGGCCAGGGCCCTTAGTCTCATCGCGCAAAACGTAACAATCGAATAAAAGTAGAGTAGAAACAGTACGTCAATCGCAAGAAAATACACATTTGGTAGTCTCGTAATCAATTGAGATTATGGGCCCTGGTTTCTTAAAAAGAGATGTACTTATTAAATTATTACCTTAAGAAAGACAGAATATCCCTAAACTAAGTTGAAATTACGGTTACCAAATTATTATGCCTAATTTGCCTGCAGAGATTTTTTCTGTTTGAATAGAAACAAATAGTTTGTTATCGGTCCGCCTGGCAAAAAGGTAAAACCCTGGAGAAGGCCTCGGGGTTCTTTTATGTCGGCTCTTTTTGAAATAAATAAACAATTGCTGTACTTTCCGCGCTAACAGTTATCCGTCAAAACAATTAACCTTGAAAAATATCGCCATCGTACGCAAAAATAAATATATAGATTAGTCTTTTACTCTTCTTAAGTTACTTTATATTTTCTAAAGAACGTCATAACTTGATTTTTAATAAAAATTATTAAAATAAGTATCTCGGCGTAGCTCGTAGTCGATTTGTGCAACCCTGTTTAACGCTACGTATTGCTACGCATGGACGTAGCGTGTTGCTTAGCTCACTTTGAGAGACCACAACAATTAAAAAATTTACATCGTGGTATTTCGTGACGTAAGACAACATTAATTATATTGAATATTTCACAGTTTTTTGTGCGAAAAACCTCGGCATATAAAAATAAGTATTATTTATTACTATTTTATGCACGCATTGTACTTATAAACCTTCCTCTTGAATCACTCCATCTATTAAAAAATCCGCATCAAAATCCGTTGTAATTTTTTAAAGATTTAAACATACATAGGGACAGACGCGGAAAAAGACTTTGTTTTATACTATGTAATTGATATTGATATTGATTGATATCTGGATAACACCACCAGTGCTTTTTATAATGTATTTAAATAGCGAATCTCTATGTTTTAATAATTAAATATTTTTTCTGTATTTTTTTTTTCACAATTATATTTAAACTTTAATTAGTATAAACTCGAACTACGGTTCGCTAAGCTACAGGCTCAGCCGTTGGCGCGCCTCCGGTCGACCCCGTTTATTGGCCGAGCCGAATACAAAGACGCTCGGTTTACAACGCCATAAACCGAGCCATTGTACCCGGTCTTGCCACGAAATCCCGATGCCGGCCGCTTATTGTTAATACTTAAATAAGATGTACGCTTTTTTATTGTTTAGCCCATTACTGGCAACGTTTGTACATATTTTGACTTGAACGCCTTTTCAAATTCATTCTTTGAGCTCGCCGCCCTTTTTGGAAGAGGATCCCTTTTCGCAAAAATATCACGTGCGTAAAACAGTGCAGCGGGCCGCCGTCACAGCCGCCGCCGCCGCCGCCGCCGCCGCCGCCGCCCGGCCTATTGTTGCCCAGATTTCAATACTCATGGACAATGCTCAAGAAAGTAGCCGATAAGCAGCTCGGTTTCTTCCTTTATTCGATAATGTACTTAAAACTGACTCTAATAAACAGAAATATGCCGCCTGGTATTTTTCACACCGCTTGTATTTAAAATCAAGTATTTTTCTTTTAGACTGAATACAAATTTGCTTAAGTTTTTAAATTAAAATAAAGCACATAAGATCGACTAGTGAGCCGTTATCGGAGGTTTTCAATAAGTTTTATTGCGTACAATTAATTAGAAGTTCAATAATCATAAATCTTCCACCGCGGCGCTATACATCACACGCACTCGCTAGTGGAACCTGAACTTTTATCAGAATATATTTCGAATTCAAAATAGATACTTACAAACTACAGTACCTATACTCCCTATACTATACATCATTACGAAGGTTATTTTTTTGTTTTAATCAAAAATGATTTCTATTTATGACGAAACTTCATAATATGACAAATGAAACAAGACAATAAAACAACTTGCTAGATAAAATATACTGTCTCTTTTGAAGTTTAGGACATATCTAAATATATATGTATAACTCAAAGGTGACTGACTGACATAGTGATCTATCAACGCACAGCCCAAACCACTCGACGGATCGGGCTGAAATTTGGCATGCAGGTAGATGTTATGATGTATGCATCCGCTAAGAAAGGATTTCTCGAAATTCCCTCAGGAACGGGAATTACGAGACTTTTTAGTTAGTATGAAAAATCGACATTATTAAGTGTATCGACGTGAAACTTGGTGTACAGGTTCAACAGTAAATGTAGGAAAGATGAAAGAAAGTAATTTACAAAATTCCCACGGGAACGGGGATAACGGGACTTTTTTTTGTGAGAATGAAAAATCGACTTCCTTGAGTGCTTCGACGTCAAATTTGTGTACAAGTTCCTCAGTGGAGGAAAGGGTGTTGAAAGAAAGGAATTAACTAAATTCCCATGGGAACGGTATTACTGGACTAATTATTTAGTATGTAAAACCGATTTCCTTGAGTATGTCAACTTGAGTATGGGTGCGATCAGAAATGATGTCACCAAAATCCTGAGTAGTAAATCAACCAGTAATTAACATTTTTAGTGAAAAATCGCGTGCAAAGCTGCGGGCAAAAGCTAGTTTTGTATATAAGCCCGAATAGCTAAATTTCCATTACCTACTTATTTCGTATGTTAGTATAGTTCGACGGCGTCATAATAAACTCAAAATTGTACATTATCAAAGGCGCATTAGCAGACAATCAGTTGGTATCGTGGCGTGTTTTCTATTTTACAGGGCACGTTTAATCCGGATATGTGATATCTCGATAAAGTCGAGGATTATCGGCGAACATGAAAGAGGTTAAATTAATTTTTAATCCTGACTTTTCCTCGGTGCCACGCCGTATCGTGCTACGTAGCTGGTGATGATAACACGTCGAACCTTATCAACAGTACCTACCTGCCGGCCTAATGTACACTACAAAGAACAATTGACTCAAGTCTTTGTTACAACTTACGACTATCAAATACACTTTTGGAGTATCAAATACTAATCAAATGATACTTGCATAGCATGAATTTTGTTTCTATGAAACATTGAAAAGAGTGTTCCTTTCGTTTACTAGGTTTTTAGGTCTATTTGAACGGGAAAACACAGGAGTTTTGTGTTAATGAGAAATCTGCGCGGGAAAAACCGCGGGGCAGCCTCTAGTTTTATATAAATTATTTAAATCTGTTAGTTTATAAATATCCATAATTTTTACATCATGTAAATAAATTTTAAAACACAGTTTAAGTACTTTTAATTAAATGTTACTTTTGCATTTCTCATTTATTTTATGGACCAGTTAGGAAAGTCGTATTACAAATATCGTCCATCATTGCCATTACTGCAAAGGCAGTTTAATTCCACCGATCCCTTGTGTGTTGTAATGTATGGAATTCATAAATCAGTTTTTAACATAAAGTACACAAAGCGGCTGTGATAAAGAGAAGCTTGGCCACCTCTGCCCTGATGTGTGCGCTCACTGATCACACAAAACATCGGCCTAGGGTAAACAATACCCCAGGCCCTCCTCTTCCCTTGTACAGTCGTGTATTGTTTGCTGTTTGACGGCTATCTCACACATTGTTAGCGAGTCAGCATTAACTGGGTGACATTAATGAAACATCACTACAGTTCCTAACACAATTTAAATAATAACGTAGTAAGTAGGTAGGTACATAATAATTAGTGTTGATTGATGCAACACGGATGTTTAGAAAGCGATGCGTAGGAAGTGTGTGTGTGATTCATGATATGGTTCGGTAGAAGTAAGGGTTCCTAACTGTAGTTTAATGAAATGATTCGTTATTATGACTATCTCCAATAAATACAGTAGCTACGTGACGCAGATGTATGTGACGCTGATATTGTTTGCAGAAATTACTTAATGCATAATGCATCTTTTTTACACGGTTACTGAACCGTGTAAAAAAGATGCATTATGTAGGTGTACCTAGGTATATGAAAGTCACAATGATACAAACTTTTCAGCTGAATAATAATGAAGTAATTTCTGCAAACAATATCAGCGTCACATACATCTGCGTCACGTAGCTACTGTATTTATTGGAGATAGTAATACCTATTTTATAAGAGTCATTGCCTGTTTGTTTGTTTAAAAAAAATTAAGTATGTTTTCTGAGTTATCGAAATAACTATAATGTTAGCTATTAAAGTTATGAAAATTACTCAGTAATATTCGATTGGGCCTATGTCCAGCAGTGGACGTCCTACGGCTGAAATGATGATGATGATTCGATTGGGCATATTTTACTACATACTTTACATAGGAAACGAAAATTTCCGAGAAAGTCATATTGAACTAGTCCAACCTGCCCTTTTTTTCTTACATACATTACAGTAGAAAATAAAATTAATGGATTGACTTATAATATGACTATAAAATAAATTTTATTCAGTAACATGCGACGTTATTCTATTACTTCTATAGAGTTTGTTACCCCTTTCTTCTTTACGCTGTAAAATCATTGCAAAAGGGAGAAGAATCATTTGGCAGAGGAGGGCTCGTTTGGGGGCGTCTCCAGGCGACCATTGTCGTAAGCCAAGGCAAACATTTGTTTGCCTGAGCCAATTGGTGGGCACCCTGAACTACCTCGCCTATAGCAGTATAGGATACTTTACGAAATATGAGGTATCAATATTAATTAGAAATAAAAAAAAACTTCAAAGTAATAAAAAGGCGATTTTATAATTAAAAAAAAATTTGTCTTCTACCTGTCTGTGTGTAGGCGGTAAGAGTAGTAAGACAAGAGCGTCGGGATGTTTGAAGTTGTTCTCTTCAAATTGCTTCAATAAGCATCAGTTTGCTTTCACAGTTAGCGTCATTCCATTCACAGTTTTACACAGAGTCAGGGATGTCCGAAGCTAAAAGTATGTAGGAGATCAAGTTTCTTAAGTAAATTCGATCGACTAGTAATTAATTGTATATTACGTGTGGTGTGTAAAAGAAATTACCTTTATTGAGAATGGTTAACGAAGTCGCTAACAGTATCCTACAATAACGAGTCGATCGAATGTAGTTAAGAAACTAATAAAAAAAAATAACCTTCAGGACTCGGTCACTGATTTCGCTTATATCTATATAACCTATTGTTACTAAAGATACTAAATCTAATAATGCGTACAGTCACGGACTAGGAGGCCGTAACAGATTTGCCTATGGTTTCGTCAGCCCTAGACTGTATTACCAAAGAACAAGAGCTTTTTTGCAATACAGAAAAACCGGAAGTGTTACGCCGATCGTGTCCGCCACTGTACCTATATCTCAGCATCTAGGCTAGGCTTTAAATTTTTTTTTTTTGTGCTAACCCTATATTATGTATTGATTTAAAAATTAGATATTTTATACAGAGTATCATTTTAATTCAACGACTTATTATGAATGAAAAAAATAATATTTATGGACATGGGTGCCTGGCATGTCCGGTAAAAGAAACCTAATTAAGTTTGAAATAGGTGCATATGGTGGTACCTATTACAATAGCGAAGTTTATAATATTATTTCCGACCGTATTATTTTTGAGCGTATTTCCAAGCTTTCAAGCGTAGGTATAATAGAGCATAGGTATTTTGATCTTTGGTGTTTCAACCATTCGGTTAATAGAACATTCGGCATTTTAAAATTCGGTATTTAGAATATCGGTAAATCGGCCTTTTGTATGTTTTTAAGGTTTCTGAATGTCGGTATTTCGAGCCTAGGTATTTCAAGCATAGGTGTTAGGAACTTTCGGTATTATGTTATGATAGGTACCCGTACATATGTTCATACATACTTAGATTTTTTTTACTGACGCCTCAATAATGTGCACTGTCCTCTCAAATTTATGTTTTTTTTTTAATACTTAAGGCTGTATAATTTGTCATTTTATCGTGTCCTTAAAACAAATAAAATGTCCAACGCCAACCCAACAGATACAAAAAAAGAGTCTGTAGATATACATGAATTTATTTACTAATATCAAACGTGTTCTGTTACGGTGCTCGGTTCTACTAACACTTGGTGTCCACAACTATAATCAAATCTTGCAAAATACACAATAAGCACGACAATTCGGTTAAGATGGCTTTAACAGCGATTGCTAGCGCCAATCTCGAAAAAATAATATCTTCTTAACCATTGCCATTTTTCGATTTCGCCCATAGTTTAGAAGTTTTATTTTTTTGATATTGTCGCTAGTATCGCGGTGAAAGCCCTTTTAACATAAAAACGGGATCTCAACAACTAACAATAAACAAACTTATTTACAGTTATGTAACTATTGTAAACTTATTACGCAAGGTAATGAAACTGAATTGATATAATAAAACAATATAAATTACGTATGAAGCAACAAATATTACAATATTATACAGAATTCTAAACAAAAATATGTAGGTCTGTATGATTAAAGCCGCAAGTAATTTCAATTTCATGTTGGTCCAAAATATATCGATTTTACAAATTCATAAAAATAAATGAAATAATGTTAGAAATTTATATAATTACTGCAAGTATTCAAAAATATAAAATGAAAGAATCAATTAAAATTTTAAAGGAATTTCGGCAAGTTTTTTAATTGATTTGATACATAAAAGACAATACGTTTAAAAAATCAATATTTAATATTTTACTTTACTATTTACTAAATATTACAAAATAATCTCAATCATGAACATAAACTTAATAATTCACTATACTACTCAACAAATGCCACAAATGCTTTGCTAAAATATACTGAGGTGCACCTTTATAAAATTCCTTTTCCTTTTTTTTCAATGTTCGCGTTTTGCAACACAAAAATGTTATTTATAATTTTTGATAAAAAGTGTTTTATTAATTGAATTATGAAAATTGTTTTAATGCAGTTTTATTTTTGTTGATTTACATCTACGTTCTTGTTCAAAATATTTTAAGTAATACTTACTCATAAAAAGTAAAAAAAAAAAACATAATTACATTACGTTTAAAGCACGTTATTCTAAGCTAGGGCACTTGCAGCACTGAGAGACAGAATTATTCAATGTAATTTAAATACTTATTTAACTTTAAAATTATTTTATAAAAATATAGGATCTATATTTACAATGACCAAATAGCAATAAGCATTTTCAAACTTCAATTAAATAATAGTTCAATCAGTCACATATAAATTTCATGCGTATGCCTATTAAAGCCTGTGACCTGAAAAATAGACTATTTTAACAATAAATGGCTAAGCGGCAAGATTTTAAGGCGAAATTTAAAAATTATTTTGAAAACAGCCTATTGATCAGACAGTTAAATCTAAGAACGACAAGTATAATATTTATAAGGCAAACATTTTACGTAGCGTAATATTCTCATTAAAAGAATATTGCACTAATTTTATCACAATCTCCTTTAAAGATTTTCGCGCATCAAAAGTCATCACTCAATCACATTTAGAATCAAATCAACATATTTACAATATCACTGATTAGTGTCCGTATTCACTGGGGCTGGGGTAGAGCTGGTCGGTGTGAGGGTGAGGTCACAGCAGCGGCACGGGCGGCACCCCGGGGACCAGCTGCTCGGGCACGCCCGGCAGCACGCCCTGGTGGTAGTGGTGGTGATGCATCATGCCGTTCATCATCTGCTGGTGGTGCAGCATGGTAGCGTGGTGCAGCTGCGCGTGCTGCAGCGACGCGTGATCTCCCTTCTCCTTCATCACGACCTCCTCGCGTTTCTTCACCTGCTTACGCTCCTTGGCCCGTCGGTTTTGGAACCAGATCTTTACCTGTGAACAAGATTGTTTTAGATATGTTAATCTCGCGTGTTCACCCCATCTTACTATTTCGTAGTATGTATTTATTATGTGGACCTTAATTAATGTCAAAGTTACCTGTCTCTCCGAAAGGCCTAAGCTGACGGCCAGCTCCGCCTTCCGTCTGATTGTGATGTAGCGGCTGTAATGGAACTCCTTCTCCAGCTCGAGCCTCTGGTGGTCACTATAAACTACTCGGTACTTGTCCTTCGTCCGCGTTTTACCTGCAACAATACACACATAAATAAGCAAATGAAAAGTTAAATTTAAAGTTGCTTGAACTGCTTGTTGAGTTTCTGATTTTATATCGAGGACTTACGGCTTACCTATTATTTTTTAATAATAAAGTTACGGACTCGTTAAAAGTTTTTTTTTAATCATTTTCCAAAAAAAAATATTACTACTATGTAAGTAACTCTATTTATAGAAAAAAAATGTAACCTCAATTTTATAGAGATTCTATTTAGAAGAGTTGTGTGTAGTAAGGTGTGTAGCGGGAGAGGTCCCGCGGGCTCGATAACGTTAATCCAGGCGGCAGGCTCAGAGGCCGAGGCTTAGCGCGTCGCGACCACACCGGGAGACACTTTTTTTTAATACATTACATATAACTGGCTAAAGAGAGAGCATTCAAACTTGAAATTCCATGAGGTAAAAATTCACACTTATTTCTAAGCACTGGTTTATAATACATTGCAATCATCACATAAGAGTAAAGTTATCTTTTGTATTAACATAACTAATCCATCAGTGTTTGCATGTAATTTAAACAAGGCAAAAACCAAGCTGTATCTACGGACAAAATTTCTTAACAACACGTAAAAACTATAAAATATCTAAGAGAATGAATCTAAGTACACATCACTAAGACATAGCCGTGATGTCTTGTGTACACTGTCGGGTAAACATTCCTTATCAGCAGTATCAAGAACTTCATAAATTATGTTTGTCACCTGCTGCAGAATCACAGAGGAATTAAATATGTCACGACATTAATTAAATATGTAATAACCATCTCTATTTTCTTTTTAATATTTTAGAGTGGCAGTAGGTAAATCGAAAAAGTAACAACCTTTCTGCTGAGATAATTAAAAAGTTCGTCAAAGCTTTTCCATCTTTGAACGTTATAATTATTATCCGCTGATACACGATGAAGTACTCCACTATAATTTTATATTGTGTTATAAAAATTCAAATATTTGCTAAGTGCATGTCTAACATTTTGAAAACGATATCACCCTGCGAGGTCAAAAGTCAACAGTGTGACATGTTTTCTTACACTACTTCGAAAACATACAACAATAGATAAACTCTTCGGGTCGGCCGCCATGTCGCCCGAATGGCAGAATATTAGAACTTAAATAAATTTCCTGTTAGGGGTGCAAACAAAAGAAGGGCTCGATGAACTAGTCGGCAAACAGATGAGCCATGCAGCCTTTGATAGACAGAAGGTGTTAATTTTTGTAGCAAACATTGAGCATTGAGCTATGCATGTTGAATGTTCATAATGCGGCCTTGTCGGCGCTTGCCAAACTGCACTATTTTACCGTCTTACGGTTCTTTTAATTTCTTAGTTTGTTCTTATGATGAATGTATAAGTGACTCTATACTGTCTCTGCTCGGTTTGATATGAAATTTAGAATAACAAGAGAATAACAGAAGACAAACATCATAATTTTCAACCAATTCAACCTTTTTCTGTTAACAGCATGCGGTGCAGTGTGCTGCGGGAGACCGTATAGATGATCATTAACCATATTCTTCCATCAATTCGTCAACTCTTATATATCTTAGTATCTGAACGATCATTGACAGAACATAGATACTTTCACCAGAATATCAAATGGGGTGCTCGGTTACTATATCTCGGCTGTTATCGTATCGTAGTGGGTTTTTGTTGGAAACACATAATGTTTGTCGTCTCCAAACAATGCGTGCGGGCGAGGCGGCTCGCTCGCTGTTTAGTTAAGCGGCTATCGCTGGCAAATACCGTGTCGCGATAAACCGGATGAACTTAGGTGCACGTTATTTTGGACATGTCAGAATTATGTGCCTACAGTGCAGGCATAATGTTTCATTTCTTGACGCAAATTTTTAAATTTAACTATTACTTAATTAAATCGGATTTTTAACCGAATTCAAAAAGGAAGATATCTATATATTTGTATGTTTGTATGTATGTATGCTTGTCCGAGATACGCTTGTACGCTTTTGGCTGAACCGATTTTGTGCGGGTTTCAGATTAAGTATTTGTTACATTCTGGAGAAGGTTTTAGTACTTATTTTAACCGACTTTGAAAAAGAGGAGTTGCTCAGTTGATGTATGTGTCAGTTTTTTGTAGGTGGGATTCTTTTTTGTAAAAAAGAAATTATTATTTAAATATTTTCAACTGTCCGAACTCGACAGAAGTCGATATTTAAACACGACATTATAATTACCTATTTAGACGTACCGTGTACCTATATTTTGTTTTGGATTCAATGTTGCATGTATTATTTGCTATTAATTATTCCCATTAACTTTGCATGCGAAATGTTCAAAAAATATTGTGGAACAAAAAATTGTTATCTGACCAATCAAACTTGACCTTGTGAATCTACTACCAATTTTTATACTAAAAAGAAAGATTTGCTTACTTAATAATTATTTTATTACATCAAATTCGCAATAAATTTATGATAACGGCTGCAGGCTATCCATTCAAAATAATAATCCTTATCCCTACTTCCTTACTGTTTTTATAAATTCGAAAGAAACTCGAATTGTCTATTACGTTTTCACGCCTTAACTGCTGAACCTAAATTGATGAAAAGATAGGTAGAACGACAAGGCGAACTCAGAAAACATTGTCAGGAAATCCTATGAGAACAATGAAAATGGATTTTGCGTTTTGAGAGTACAGTGCATCCTGCAAGCTAATAGTGGAAAGAAAATAATTAGCTACTGCCTTAACTGCCTGCCTTTTAATGATAAAAACTTAAAAGGTAAGCAGGTACTTAAAAATATGAAAAATGAATCCTACATAATGATACCATTTCAAAAAACATGTGTTAAAATTATCAAAACGATGTTTTTGCTTGTCAAACAAGATGTAGGCCGGCCGAGCGATGTAAATTGTGAATAGAAAACAATTAATCGCTATGATATCGGTCGCTATCACACTTTGTCGGCCTGCCGAAATCCCGCGTTAGTAATGCGCGATTATCTAACTCGCTGCTCGATAGCGGCCTCTTTGAACACTGCCCGCTGTTGACTCGCGGCGGTTCGCTCCTTCTATATGTGCCTGTAATGCGTTTTTGATGGACGAGGGCGCGGCCGATATCTGCTATCGGACGGATAAACATTTCCGAGACAACCAGCAAGATAGCGAACTTGTTTCAGTAGCCTTTCCATTTCAATTTGACATTTCGTGTATCGCAATCAAAATCTTGTAAGTAAATCTTGCGTAAGTGAAGTGCTTGATGGAGCGAAACACTGAATACTTAAATCTTAAATAATCTTGTAAACAAAAAGCCAATATACACTGAACAGAATCAAAGTAATACGCAAAATACCCCCTTGGGGAAACGGGGACGCGAACCCTACACGAAAGAGGGCGGTTGGGACACCGTAAACCGACGTTATATGCTTGCTTTATGTCTATTTAGGGGCTGGATGAAATGACACCCTTTGTGTAACGCCTACGCAATTTTAATGCAAGAGCCCCAAAACAACAAACATTTTAATGGGAAAGGGATCGTTTAATTTAAAAAGAAAAATGTTGTGAATATTAGTAATTAAATTTAAAAAAAACACAGTCAACAACAACATATCACCAACGTTGCACAAAAATTACAGAACCGCTACAACGCCATACTTTCACCACAGGGAGTCTTGCTTGGCTGAAAAGGGAGTCGTTGACAAGATGATTGGTTTTAACCGGCATCGGCAGTAATCGCTTCCCGAGTGTTTAGTTTAGCAGCTTGAGCGTAAACGATTGTCTCCAAAACAATAAACAAACCCTACTGTTCGCTTCTTACTTTTCAAGACGCCCCGTGGCTTTTTACATTTCAAATTTCGACCACTGATAAGTGACTGCTTTCGTCACTCTCCCTATGACTCCATCTTTCTTCGCCCTCTTTATTATACTTACAATGTGGGTCCTGTACAAATAGAGCGTTTAGGAACCGATCCATCACGGTGACCGTAAAATGCGTCACGGTGGATTAGAGTGGGATTGGACGAATCCCGCCTTATATTTTATTCCCGGACGTACCCCACAGGTTGTGCAAACAATAAGCTTTCCAAAAGAAAACTAGTAATTACCTATTAAAATATATAAATCTGGTGTTATTTGGCGAATTCAACATTTAAAATAATCTCAGCCGAAAGAAGTCCACTGCTGGACGTAAGCCTCTCCCACCAATACATGGCCACACCGACCAGTCTTGAGCGAACCTCATCATCCAGTGTACTACCGCAACCTTTACCCAGGTTGTCTGACCACATGGTTTTCCATTGCATTCCACACCAATTGCTTTGTGTAACATAGAGCGAGATCCTATATAGGTAAATATGTGTAAGTATACCCTCATCCGTTATTTAATCAATATATATAAAACTCTTCCGTTACTGACTGACTGACTGAATGACTGACTGACTGACTGACTGACAGACAACGCAGAGCCGAAACTACTGGGCGTAGAAAGCTGAAAATTGGCACGTGGGTTCCTTGGGGAGTGTAGGTGAGCACTAAGAAGGGATTTCCCGAAATTCCCACGGGAACGGGAAAAAACGGGATTTTTGTGTTTATGAGAAATCTGCGCGGGAAAAACCGCGGGGCAGCCTCTAGTCAATATATATAAAACTCTTCCGTTACTGACTGACTGACTGACTGACTGACAGACAACGCAGAGCCGAAACTACTAGGCGTAGCGGGCTGAAATTTTACATGTAGGTTCCTTAGGGGGTGTAGGTAAGCACTAAGAAAGGATTTCCCGAAATTCCCATGGGAACGGGAAAAAACTAGATTTTTGTGCTTATGAGAAATCTGCGTGAGTGAACCCGCGGGGCAGCCTCTAGTTAGTATATATAATATCTTTATTAAGGTTTAATATATCGACTGTATCAGCACAATTTCATCTTCGAGTAAGGGAAGTAGTAGAAATATCAGTTATTTTTAAGTCTAAAGTAGTTGCGTAGTGTATACTGTGCTTGATGTAATACTTACAAATTCATCAATGCAAGAAGATGCTCTGAAAAGGCCACATTTAGTAGAACCTCAAAATGCCTAGATAGTAGACCAGTTTTTTTTATACAGAAAACCAGTCAGTACAACAAATTAAGGGGCTCTTCACGTGGCCATATTACGGGGCCGATCATAGAAACCGTAGCAAAAGAAAAGTGTCCAGTTTTAATAAAATAGTAAAAAAAATACTTCGAAATCTGTGTCAAATCTTTTGTCTTAACTACAGGATGACTTTGAAATCAGCGTTTATTTTTAAACAGGGCACTCCGACTATTATACTGAATCGATAATAAATAGTTTAAAAAAAATCGGCGTTGTCAAAAAAATAATAAAAAGAATGCCTATTTGTAAATCAGTAAAGAATAAGAAATCAATCTTGCTACTTTTAAAAATTAAAATACAAAAATAAAAAAAAAGTCTAAAAAAATATAAAAATATTATAAACACTTTTATACAACAGTGTATTTAATGTTCAACCTGATTTCATCTCACTCGTCCTGTTAGGTTATTGCCGTTCATAATGAAAATAAGAATGAGAAACATTTTGACATGTAATAAGTGTACATTGCGGGTTAACAGCTACATCTCATGATTCACCTATATACCCGCAATGTATACTTATCACATGACAAAATTATTCACATTCTCATTTAAATTTTAAACGGCAATATTATAGATCCCCTGGTTGCGTGCGGGTCTCGTCATAGTGACGTGTCTGTGAAGGACGTAGCATGTAACATCGAACGAAAAAGCGCTTTTTTCTTTATTTATCATAATTTTTTTAGATGCAAACGAATTTCCTAAAATTTATTTAATTTGTATCTGTATGTAAAAAGAATCTCTATATCCAAAAATAAATTTTGAATTCAAAGTCACCAGTAGTTACTAGGCATAGCACAGCTAAAGTAGCGCCACTTGCGAAAAAAATTTAATACCTTCTAAATTAAGGTAAATATCATAAAACAGTATTTCATTAGATAATATAATGCAGCCTAGTATTTTTAGAGCAATGTTGTATAGCTTTTAGGTTTAAGACCAGATTGTTGCTAAAAACGGCCACTTTTGGCAACAATCAGTAGCTTTCTTTATTCCTTATGGCGGTAGCTCAAACATAAAGGCCAAAAATCAAGTTATGTCCTTAGACACAAAATCAATAGGTCTGTCTTCAAAAAACGTTGTATTACAATGTGGGACATGGTTTTTTACATACGCGAATTCATTATAAATAACTTTATTAAAAATGAATACTTTCGCCATAATAAGAAAAAAACGTGAACATTTTTGAATTTCCTGCCATACCGAGAGTTACCACCTTAACCTAAACGATATACAACTGTGCCCTAAAAATACTAGGCAGCATTATCTAGTAGAATACTGTTTCACATTTTTGATATTTGCCTTCGTTTAAGAGATATAACAATTTTTTACGGGTGGCGCTATTTTATTGTGATATGGCTCTTATGCCGTTTTTACACATAGTACGCATTTTATAATAGAAAAGAAGGGATTATCTGCTTATTCTGCTATGCTATTATCATAGAAAGTGAATTAATGCTTGGAGGTAAAAACAAATTAATTTTATAATAACGAATAATATTATCAAAAATCTATGCTTGCTAATATAGTTGTTTCAAATACCAAATAAGTAACTGCAAGAAACAGTTAAAACTGAGTTAACCCTCAGAGGCAGAAATGGTACAAAGTTGGCAAAGATTTAACTTGTTCGCGCTGCGGTCTCTGGGGTGCCGTTTGGCTGATTGTCGCGGGCGCAAACCGCAATCGGATCCGAGTCCGCATTCGCAGGGTTAATTGCCAGCTCCGATGCACTTGCTCCCAGAGCCCCCGTTAGCTTCAAATTATTTCAAGTGTGAATTTATGTCTAATTTTTATTTCTCTTTAGTAATCTGCAGGGCTTCATTCCTTAAACGAAATGGATCAGCATTGTGTAATTTCCTAATTGTTTGCATTTTGACTTTTTTAAATAAAAGAATAGCTTACACTGTATTGTAAAAAAAATACTTGAAGGTACTTCGCTAATTATAATACCATCATTTTGCGGTTCAGGATCATGTCATATTCCTATTATCGAGTTGTAAACAATAACTGTACCTGCTATCTTATAAATCAGAAATTTTCGTGCCTAACTGTACGAGATCATTAAAAAATACCCTTACAATTCGTTAAAAATTTCTAATAATTATACTGTATCTAACTACGACTTACTTATGACTACAGGTTCGGTTGACCACCAAGGTTTTTTTAATATGAAACAAAAGAAAGTACATGATTAGGCAAACGCTAAGCTCAAAGTTTTTGACTCTGAGAAGAATAATCGCTTTCTTTTCCCGTAGACTCGTCATTACGTTCTAATATTTTCAAGCTATCACTATAACATCACTATGTCAATTTTTATGTTCATGAAACATAAACACTTTTAAAACAGATTTGTTTCTAAAATCGTAATTAATTTAATTGCACGGGTTTTTTCCGACTCGGCTTAAATCAAGTTTAGTACAACAAGCAGAAGCAGCTACAACAAAGCCAACATTTGCAGCCATAATTTTTCTTTTCAAAGTTTTTATTAACAAACTTAAGCAAACTTTAAATATGCACCTAAAATCTAGACTCTGCATTCTTAATATTCTGCTTTGAGCAATTAACTTTTTTTTCCTTGGATGTGTTCTACTCAAGTGTCCGGGACACTTTACCTAAATTATTATATACTTACCATATAAATAAGTACCTAGCACTAACACCTTACTGATTTGTTATTGCTCAAATTATTCTCAAGTTAGGTATTTAAAATTTAATCACCTACTTGGCTTAATAAAACGAATACAATAATGTGTTTGATGTTTACGATATTCTTGAGAATTATAAGAATAAAGGATCTAGTTTTCAACCCTTTGAAGATGATTTACTAATAAAGAAAACCAGACACTTTTTATAAAAAAAATTCACCATAAAATTATAATTCCAAACATCCCGATTATTGTCACTTTATGATTAATTAAGATGATTTTTTCAAGACTAACCGAGTTATACATAAAGATACAGTACATTTTAAGTAGCTTTACTGGAGGTCTACTTCTATGGATCGTTGTATGGCAAATACGTAACATCCAGTCTAAATTGACATACGTCAAATAACTAAAATGCTCTTTAACTTTGTATGAATAACAGGGTAAAACTATAACTGCCAAATAAAAAAAAACATTCTTTATGCATATTACCATTTAATATTGATATTTTGATATAAATCTGTGTTAACTTGTTTTATGTTCAGTGCTCAGACTACAGAAAAAAAGTTCAGAACAAATTCATAATGTACTGGAGTATAATATAATTTTTATATATTTCCCAATAGAATCATCATGTAAATACTTGAACATAGTCAAGCATGATGCATTATGTACTTATATCATCAATCAATACGTCATCAATTCATAGTATAAAACACCTATGTCTGTTTATATTATAAAATTCCGATGTCTGTTTGTCGCTATATCGGAAAATGCTTTTAATACTATGCAAAGAAATATTATGTTTTTTTTTAAATAGATAAAGTGATTCAAGAGGAAGGTAAGGAAGGTGATTACACACATAATAATACTAGCACTACCATAATAATAGGTCAGGCGGTACAAAGTTCACCGGTTCGGCTAGTATTATAGTATATAAAACGATATCTAAGTTTGCAACCGATTTTTGATGAAGTTTTTTAAAATAAATATAATCATTCATGAGGAAGGCTTAAAGGTAATAATATAATACATGCAAAACATAGTAAAAGGTTAGGAAAATCGCCGAGTCGACTAGTAAGTATTGTATAATTTACACTCCGAAATGGTTAAACGTTATGTACAGTGGTGGCGGTCTAGGTCGGCGCAACACTTCCGGTTTTTCTGTATTGCAAAATAGCTCTCGTTTGGTAATGCAGTCTAGGCCGCATGAAACCATAGACAAATCTGTTACACCCTCCTAGACCGCCACTGTACCTAATCTAATAAAATAGAATTATGGAACTGTCATAATGTTTACAAAATAAATAAATTGATATGTAATTTTTTTTGATCTTAATGCTTATTGGGCTACGCGAAATTTAGGGTTCCGAATATTATTTGTTCTTATTTATTTGTTGATAAGTACAGTGGCGGTCTAGGTCGCCGTAACATTTCCGGTTTTTCTGTATTGCAAAATAGCTGTTGTTCTTTGGCAATACAGTCTAGGGCTGACGAAACCATAGACAAATCTGTTACGGCCTCCTAGACCGCCACTGTACATACAAATACAATAAATACAACTTAGCCTTATGTATTAATAGCAACGTAGTGATTTACCTTCTCTCTGATAATAGCCATGTCATTTTTCCCTTCAAATTTTTTATACTTTTCATTCCATGATCTATCTTACCTATCTGATTGAAAAAAAAAAAATGTTTTAAAGTATATTGTATAACTATCTAAAATAGGTAGGTAGGTTCTTACTTACTTGCTTTATAAGACAAAGTTGTGTGTGTCGTCGGTGGTTTTATAATTTATTGCACTTATTTGTAAATACGATTGTAATACAACTCCCCGAAAGAAAAAATATACAAATTTTTTAAGATGATTTTTTTACGTGCATCTGTTTGTCTTACCTAGACTATTTATTTATTTATTTAATTGAACTACAGTTACTACTATGGATCCTACCTTGGTTAACCTTTCAACGAATGCTGTGGTTTCAGATTCCAATCCCTCAACAGACTTACTGCCAATACCTAGGTACCTATCTATTTACTTTGATTATTATTATTTTAATTTAATGGACTAGACTCCACTTCGGTGGAGTATTTTGCCAATGTCAAGTTAGCTTAAAAGGATGGGCTTAAAGCCCGGCAACGTTGTACGGTTATTAATGTTTATTGGATTATTGTTTTAAAACCCGCTAACAAAACACGTGGTTTCGGAACCAACGTTAAAACAATAATCCTTACTTTGATGATACTTAGGTATAAAGTAGATAGGTATGTACTTAGGTTAAAAATCGTTTTGTGTTTACATTCATTTATTAGCATGTCTTTCTTGGGGGTAGGGCTGAATGATGTTACAAAATCGTTAACTTAGTAAAGGCACCACACCAATTATAGGAGTTTTATAAACACCGCAATAACGGATTTAGATGGCCAGAAAACTTTGAAATCAGGTAGAAACTGACCTGGGTTAGGTTGTGTTTGATAGTTGGGCTTCTTCATCCACTCATAAGGCGACCTGGGCGGCGGCGGCGGCTGCGCGGGCCTCGAGCACGGGGAGCCCTCGCTGGGGCTGGCCAGGTCTCCGCGCGCCGGCGAGGGCAGCTCCCCGAGCTCCCGCTCCCCAGGTTCTCGCTTGAAGTGATGTGAATCCGTCCACTCGCCCGCCGCCGCCGGCCCGTTCCACGCGGCCCACTGCTGCTCCTCAAAATTCTGTGGCTGCCACCCATACCAGCCGCCAGTATACTGCCCCTTGCCTTGATACATGGCGAGTGTATTCACGTAGTTCACCATAACGTTCAGCTTGATCACTGTCCGAGCATTTCCACACTGATCACAAAACACGAGACACGACACGGGACTAGTAGGATGTATCGCGCGAGGAGTTGCGATTGTGACTGACTGAGGGCAGCACGGACGGAGCGGCAGCGGGCGGGCCGCGGCGGCGGCGCTGGCAGGCGGGCCGTGGAGCGCCAATGGCAGCCCGCCGCCGCACTGGCGCTCCGCCCCCTATACTGAAGTCCCCCGTCCTCTGACGCCGATGGTGATATCACATGATATACTATAATTTACCTAATTAATACAAAATAATGAACGGTAACGTACAATTAAGTAGATTGATTTTATAATTCCTATATAGGAAGGTTGGTTAGAGGGTCCAAATAATAAAAGAAAGATTACTTATAAATAACCAACCCTTTTATTATAAACTAGAAGCTGCCCCGCGGTGTTTCCCGCGCAGATTTCTCTTAAACACAAAATTCCCGTTTTTTTCCGTTCCCGTAGGAATTTCGGGAAATCCCTTCTTAGTGCTTACCTACACTCCCCAAGGAACCCACGTGCCAATTTTCTGCTTTCTACGCCCAGTAGTTTAGGCTCTGCGTTGTCTGTCAGTCAGTCAGTAACGGAAGAGTTTTATATATATTGATTGTGTCGCAGGTTTCGCCATATCGCACACCTAGTACAAAACAATGTCAACTCAAAAAACCATTTTTTTCAGAAATCACGAAAAACTGATTTCTTTTTTTTTATGATAGCTAGAAGTTCACTAATATTTCAATAAAATGGAGAAAAAAACGTAAGCATCGAGTGCTTTATTGCTTTTTTTTAACTAAATGTAGTGAGGTATAATATTGAATTTTTGAATTGTTACTGTTTTGAACTATGACAATGAATTTTTTTTTGTGTCAATTAAAGTTGAAGCTGTTTTGTACAAATATTTTTGAATTGTTACACTTTTAAATAAGGGGAAAATGGACAAAGGCTCGAAAAATTTTTGAGTTGGTAATAAAATCAATACTAATATTTAAATGAATACATAGTATAAAAGAAAGCCGCTTCCCACGTCTGTCCCTATGTATGCTTAAATCTTTAAAATAATACAACAGATTTTAATGCGTTTTTTTTAACAAATATATTGATCAAGAGTGCACAAGATAGTGAAAAAAGTAGGCGATACGAAGTTCGCCAGGTCGACTAGTTTAATATTCATAAAAACTTTTTTAGTAAAATCAACAGTACGGTAATTTTCTTGAGAAATTGGCACTTATCTTCATGAAATCTTATCTAAAACGACGAAAATTTACCAAATAATATTAATTTTTGTCACCCATTTAAAAGATGCTTATTATAATTTAGTCTTTATAATAAGCATAGCTAATTGTGATGAAAAAAGAGAAGTTTTTCCGATTTGACAATCTAACGGTGTGCGGTGATCGTGACAGGGCTAAGTTTTCTTCTAAAATTGACTTATTTACTGCATTGTCAACGTTTTGATTCGTATTTCAATACGAAATGAAAGATAGGAGGTTTTATTTATTTTGTTCCCCAATCATGTTTGCTAATATTGTCGTCAAATTCCCGACATTACTCTGGAAAACAAGATAAAAAAATCTATCAGGTTTCGATACCAACAAAACAGTGTCAACTCGAAAACAGTAAATAAAACATACAGTAAGCAATTTTGCGGCTACGTTTACGTCCAATATCGCTTCAACTTAAAAAACCCCACATTTATAGCTTATTCAATAATTTTTAAGCTTAAATTTCACTGAAATAAATGAGAAAAACAAATGATCCAACAAAAGAGAGACAACTCAAAATTTAAAAAGTTTTTGTCTAAAACAGATGCAACACAAAATATTCTAAAAAAAAATTCTTATCTGAACGTCGAAGACTGTTTCAATTAGAAAAGTCACATTTATTTGAGCAATACTAACCATCAAAACTGATCCAACTCGAAATGTCACTTTTATTTTCTGAACGATCATTAACGAAAATAGTATCAACTCAAAATAACACTGTTTTAAAAGATTAATTGTACGTGCACACGCTTCAAGTGTAGGTGTAAACTAAAAATGAAACCCTTTTGTTGGGGAGTAAATTACCGACAAATTTCAACAAAACAGTGTTTTAGCGCCATCTTTCGGGAACTATGGCAGATAAAAATAAACCTATTAAACTACACGATGCGTAAAAAAATGCTCAATCCGATGGTATAAATAACTCAATTATTGATTATTTCGAGTTGACACTGTTTTGATCTAGGTGTGCGATATCATTGGCGTATGTTTGGGTTCCTTCAAGCGGATTTCATCTAAAGAATATGCATGTCGGGTTCGTAGCTACATCCAGAACCAATAAAAACATTAAAAACCAAAAGAAGATAAAATACATAAAAATTTACCACTTTTCAAGCTACGGAGCCTATGTAGATTATAAATATAATAAGCACTTTCGCGCGTTGCGGCATGGCATTGAACCGCGCGGAAATGATGTTTTTTTTTAGATTTTTATGGTATTAATAACGAAAATTTTAATTAATACTAACATAGGCTCCATAGCTTAAAAAGTTAAATTTTATATATATGTTAAGGTAAATGTGAATAATCGGGAATTATGCATAATTACCGGTTATTATTAATAATCACCAACGCACGCGGTCAATGTGATAAAATATTCACATTGACCGGTAATTATGCATAATTTCCATGGAGTGTCAAAGTCAATACAAAAAAAAAACGCAAAGAGGACGAAAAGCAATGTTGCAAATGTGGCCGTAATAGCCCCTCAGGACTGATTCCTGAAAACAAAATTTAAAAATATTGAACCGTGCTCACTTCTAAAAACGTTGGGTAGCATCAGAGCAATGAACTACGGTGGTTTAGCTGGGTGCCAAACGAGTCAGGGGGTAGCGGGCAATGCGCAGGGGGGTGAACAAGGAGTCCATCGGCCTTAAATGAGTTTATTTTATTTTATGAAATTTAAAAAAAAAAACAAGTCAAAAAATCTTTTTTTTATAATTTATTCGAGTCTTAAAAATCATGGAAAGACTTATCGCCATTCGCCACAACCACAAAATAAGAAGCCCGTTTTGACATTTGAGAAAAACCATAAAATGTAACTTGAAACGAAACTGAAAGAAACAACTAAATAATAATTAATTACCCAGAGTGTTTCTATACAATACTTTAACTTTGTGGGGTCCCCAAAAAGTGTAAGTATTGTATTGTAAATTGCGACATTCTTTTCGCTCTGAGTTTGAACATGGGTTACATGCAATTTTATAATTTTATGAAACGTCTCAAAAACAGAAAAGTTATTCTCAGTCTGTTTTTTTAGTAGTGATGTTAACAATTAATTTTGCAACTAACCAGATTCTTTCGATGAATCGAATCGAAATCGAAAATTTTACTGGCGGTGATCGGTGATCGCACATCTGTCGATTTTGGCTTCTAATCAGAAGATTGTTATTGATTTAAGATTCAATCACTTTCGCTTTTTTGTTTTTTTTTTTTTGTGATTTGGCAAATTTTAATGTATAGGGCGATAAAATGACCTTATACCATTGTTTCGTTTCAAATTACTTACAATAAGAAAGTTTAGTAAAATTATCTAATCAATACATAGTATAAAATAAAGTTTCTTCTCGCTATGTACGCTTAAATCTTTAAAAGTACTGAACGGATTTTGTTGCGGTTTTTTTAATAGATAGAGTGATTCAAGAGGAAGGTTTATAATACATGCACAAAATACTAATAGCTTTACGAAAGCTGTACGAAGTTCGCCGGGTCGACTAGTCATAATTTAAATCCAATGCAATGTTTAATAAAACCAAATCGTAGTGAGTTGCGATAAGTCACAATGACAACGTCAAAACGGGCTTCCTATTTTGTGGCGACTTAATAGGTACCTACCTAGTCCTCCTAGGGCCCTTTATGGCCGCATTTGCAATATTGCTTTTCGTCCTCCAAGTGTCAAAGTCAATACAAAAAAAACGCAAAGAGGACGCAAAGCAATATTGCAAAAGCGACCGTAATAGCCCCTCTGAAAGTTTCCACCATCAAAAAAATTACCGTTTATATCTATATTTTTTCATACAAATGAAGGTGGCTTCGTTTAAATTTTGGCGATGTTTGGGATTTATTTGACTGTCTAAAAAAAGGATAGAAGGATATACTTTAAAAACTTAAAAAAAAAAGTTAAAAGGTTTAATTTTTTGCTTTTCAGTTCTTTCAGGGGTTTATTATTTTCTTTTCCCACAAGGTGGTCACACCGCATAAGGTGGTCAGACGACATGGTCGACAGGGACGACAAGACCGCTCGGTATGGCGATTTGATTATTATTTTATGCTTATCAGTTTTTTTCGGCGGTTTAATTTTTTGTTAAAAAGTTTTATTTTTTATTTTTGTTGAGCGCTTTTTGCTTTTATTAATTCCCCACTTAAGTGGCCTTACAGTGCGAAACTAGCGCCACTTCCAATAAATAATTAATATCTTCTAAACCATGGCAGAAATCAAAAATATGCTTCCTTTACTCCCTAGATAATCTTGCTTAGATTTTTTAAGGCTTTGTTGTGTAGTTTTTAGGATAATGATCTTAGAAATATACGCTTTTAAAAATAAAGTGCCACTTTAGGCAACAAACGGTTTATTCCTTCGATTTTGAACCTGAAAGCTTCACAACATGGCCTTAAAAAGTCTTAGCAGGATTATCTAGGGCAGTGGTGTTCAACCGGTAGCTCGCGGGCACCTGGGGGCCAAGTTTCATAACTAAAAACGAGTGACTCGAAATTGTCTTGTTGGCGACTTAGTCAACCATTGCTGTTTTCTTTGAGCGTGCAACAGAAATTACCTTTGTTAAAGTGGCAATGGTTAACGAAATCGCTAACAAGACAATTACGAGTCACTCGTTTTTAGTTAAGAAACTTGGCCCCCTGGTAAAGGGCGAACGGGTGCGATACTAGCGCCACTTCGATAAATAATTAATATCTTCTAAACCATGGCCGAACGAAATCAAAAATCAAATGCGTCATTGACTCCCTAGATCAGTGGTGCCCAACTGGTATTGCACCAAGCGGGCCATTTTGGAAATTTCGATACGCTACGCGGGCATCACCGAAGAAATAATTAAAAAAACTTCTGGACACATAGGTAATAGGTATTATTCATGGTAGGATTTTCCCATTTTTCTTCCTTTTTTTTTTTTGCTCTTGAGCTGGTACCTCTGCCTAACCCTACGGGGAATAAAAGGCGTGAGATTATGTTATGTTATGTATTTTTCCGTGAAACTAACTTCCGTAAGTCTTAAATTATTTTAGAAACACATTGGTAAAGCGTAGAAACTTGGAAAATGCTATTGAAAGTTCACAAAAACGGCCACTTTTGTCTTTAATCAATTGTATTTTCCACCTATGACGGTTTCTACGTTTTAAAATACGTGTTTCTAAAATAATTTAAAGACATTATCGAGAAAATTGTGGACACGTATATTTAATAAGTTTTTTTCATGAATTAAAAAAAAAATTAGGGCGCCACCATCGGACTTACTTAATACGCTTCTTAATAAGTAAAATTACAAAACAACTGCATATAATTTTGCTATTTTCAATTAAAAATATATATTTTTCTTGTAACTTTTATTTTCACAAGAAGATGGGAGAACGCTACCTTCCTCGCATACTCGCAGGATTTTATGAATCAATTAATTTCTATGTTACAATAAATTCGTGTAATATTGCCGGGTCGTTATTTACTGCACTATTTTAGTAACAAATCGCCTCTTTTGGGAGGGCAAGGGTTATCGATTCGTTTTATGATCTAGAAAAGCCTTTTTTTTTCGGTTTTACGGCGAGAGGGATCAGTTTATATGTGTGAAATTTGTAAGTATTTTCTATGCACCTAGGAACCTAAAATTCTAACAACTGTGTAATCGAAGAGTTAGATTACTCGAGGAGTACGTATAAATCAAAAAACTCAAACATTGCAGCAGGCTATTGTTTAGTAAGAAAATACTTTTATAATATGTATAGAATTTAAAGATTATTTATTACTTTTTTACATTACAAAAAGAGAACACTAACATGAACTCCTCTTATCTCAAGTCAGTTAAAATAGGTACTAAAACCTTCTCCTGAATGTAAAAAATTGGTTCAGCTAAACTCGAGATAACCGCGAACAAACATACATACAGGTCAACTCCTTTTTTGAAGTCGGCTAATAAAGAAATATTATCTGAAAATTTGGATGTATGGGCTATTATGTTTCTTGGTCTGCCCAAAAGTCAAATAAAAAGTGCTTGGTGGGCTTTGTCTATGGTGGTGCACTATCAGATGATTCAAAGATTCAAAGACTGCTTGGCGGGAAACGTGAGGAAAATGTCGTGCTTTTGTTTTGTCAATTTTCTAAATTAGTTTTCCGTGGCTATTATTGTGCTAGTGTGGTGGAATTAGTGTAATAATGTGCCCTTTATGGAAAACTGTGTAGTGAAGTGAGAAATAAAGGTTGCTGCTCTCGAATAATTCTGATCGATGTCCCGTGAAGTAGTCGGTGTGAACATTGAAATGTGAGACCACCCTCACATTTCAATGGGTTAGGTTAGGATCCTAGGCTAAGAAAACTAAGTATTAAACTACAGAAGACTTGAATACTAAGAAATAAACTACTGAAGACTTGGCTGTATGGACTTAGTTCCTTTGCCTGCCCAGAATGGGCGAATTATATTATTTAAAAAAAAATATCATACATTCAAAGCATGGAAGTTAGAACTTCCATAATTCAAAGATTTCACCTCACTCACACCTCACTGGATGCATTGTTGGGTGTATGTGTCACCGTTAAACTGATCACCGGTAAGCTGAATCCCTCTTTTAATTTATTACCGCCTTGTCAGAAACACCTTGTATGTGGTCATCAATACATAGTATAAAGTCTCTTTCCGCGTCTGTCCCTATGTATGCTTAAATCTTTCAAACAACGCAACGGATTTTGATGCGGATTTTTTTAACCAACGAAAAAACAAAAAACTTTTTATCAAAAAATTAAACCGCCGAAAAAACTGAAAAGCATTAAATAATTGGGAAACATTTTCTATTAGGACTTAATTTACTCACTTCTTAAAGAAATTTTGGTTAACCAAGAAATTTTAAGTCGGTGCCACACCACACAAGCAAATTCCTTAACTACCTATAACGCGATGCGCGGCGGCACACGTTTTTCGGTTATTTCTTTGAATTTCAGATAATTTAGTGATCCTTATTCGTTGATTCTGTGGCACCGACTCAAAATTTCTTGGTTAACCAAAATTACTTTAAGAAGTGAGTAAATTAAGTCCTAATAGAAAATGTTTCCCAATTATTTAATGCTTTTCAGTTTTTTCGGCGGTTTAATTATTTGATAAAAAGTTTTTATTTTTTGCTTTTCAGTTTTTTTTGGGCTAATTTTTTTGACCCCAGCCAATCACCCTTCACAGGGTGGTCGCACCCCACAAGGTGGCCACACAACCTGGTGAAGGTTTAGGGACTAACAGGATGAGATTCGATCACGACCGGTCGGTGAGGCGATTTTTGAGGGAGGCCTATGTCCAGCAGTGGACGTCTATCGGCTGAGATTATGATTATTAACATTCATATAAAAAAGATTCACAATTATACCTAGCAGCTTTCATGTAAATCACAAAACGGCAATACAATCTGTGAGTGAACAATTAAGTCACCCCTATTTTTCCACCCTTAGGGTTGGAATTTTATTTCCAAACATAAAAAAAAAAAAAAAAAAAAAAAAAAAAAAATATACGCGACGAATTGAGAACCTCCTCCTTTTTGTTTTTTCGTCGGTTAAAAAGGAGGAGGTTCTCAATTCGTCGCGTATATATATTTTTTTTTTATGTATGATCAAGCATAACTTTTTACTGTGTGGACCGATTTTAATAATTCTTTTTTTAATCGACAGGGTATACCTTGAAGTTGGTCCCATAAAAATTTGGAAATAAAATTCCCACCCTAAGAGTGGGAAAATAGGGGTGACTTTTTGGTCGGCGGGTCGATTTATCCACTCACAGGTTGCATTTCCGTGTTACATTATAACTTTTGATACCTACCTACAATATCTTTGGAAATGAAATAAAATCAGCCGAAAGACGTCCACTGCTGGACATAGGCCTCCCTCACAAATCGCCTCACCGACCGTTCGTGATCGAACCTCATCCTGTTAGTCCCTCAACCTTCACCAGGTTGTGTGGCCACCTTGTGGGGTGCGACCACCCTGTGAAGGGTGATTAGCTGGGGTCAAAAAAAATTGCCCAAAAAAAACTGAAAAGCAAAAAATAAAAACTTTTTATAAAAAAATTAAACCGCCGAAAAAACTGAAAGCATTATTAAATAATAGGGAAACATATTCTATTAGGCCTTAATTTACTCACTTCTTAAAGTAATTTGGGATTACCAAGAAATTTTGAGTCGGTGCCACAGAATCAACCAATAAAGATCACTAAATTACCTGAAATTCAAAGAAATAACCGAAAAACGTATGCCGCTGCGCATCGCGCTTTACATAGATAATGAATTTGCTTGTGTGGTGTGGCGCCGACTTAAAATTTCTTGGTAATCCAAAATTACTTTAAGAAGTGAGTAAATTAAGGCCTAATAGAAAATGTTTCCTTAATATTTAATGCTTTTCAGTTTTTTCGGCGGTTTAATTTTTTTATAAAAAGTTTTTATTAATAGATAGTGTTTTTCGAGGAAGATAATACATGCAAAATCGTAATAGGTTAGGCGATACGAAGTTCGCCGGGTTGACTAGTTTACTATATTTAGGATATTACTTTAATTTTTTTGGTAAGTTGGGTCCGGCTAGACTCGGCAACACTGTTTAGCGCCGCGCGTGGATTGATCATTTATTGATTGACAAGTGGGTAAATCTCCTAAAATGGATTCTCCAACAGTTAATTTTAACCTTTTTTTAAACGCTTATATTTTGCGATTTAATTAATTGGAAGCTCAGATTGGAAGTGATAAAACATCAATAAAATAGACTTTTCCTTTATAAGGCACATACGGAAAGTCATTATTTACTGAGAAAAATATTTTTAAAGTTTGGGTATATGACGGTGATGACAACCTAAGGATGGCAATGATTATCTTATTACTGGTAATGATCGGTTGTGACTGGAAATGACGTTTTGACTACAAAAAAATCAATAAATAAATAGTATAATACAATAATAATCTTTATTTTGGCTTTTAAACAGCCAGTTGAATAAAAAAATAAAATCAACATTAATGAAATAAAGTAACATAGTATAAAGTAACATACTTTTTGTTATTAACAAATTGATATTCAACTAGCTGTTTAAAAGTTACAAAAAAATATATATATTATAAAAAATTATAACTTACATCTTCTTTAACTTGGCTTTACTTTGATGTCTATTTATTTATCGATTTAACAAAAAGTTATAATATGCTACTTTATTTCATTGTTTTTGTTTTTTTTTTTGTTAACAACTTTTATAACTTTTTGTTATACTATATAACTTTATTTATTAAATTAATTGTTTTTTTTTGTTAATAACAATAAGTTATACTATTGTTACTTTTTATCATTAATTTTTATGTTTTTTTTTGTTATTCCAACTGGCTGTTTAAAAAGTTATAATAAAAAATAATATTTATATATTTTTTTGTTAATAACATAGTATAATAATTAATAATAACATGAAGTATTAACAAAAAAAAACATAAAAATATATGAAATAAAGTCATATAGTATAACCACAGGTATAACAAATAGTACAGTGTTAGGTACTTTATTTCAATAATTTTTATTTTATTGGGAATTTTAACGTCTTCTTTCATTTCCTTTTTTTGGTCTGTTTTTTTGCTGATTCTTTCCACTTCTTTTTTTTTTTCATTTGCTTCTTTCTGAAAATTCTATAATTGGACGTACTGATCTAGCTTCTTCAATATCGAGCTCTTTATTTTTTCTTTACTTGTTCATAGGCTTTAGGATCAGTTTTGATTTCAGCTTATCTCCTGCGTTTATGATCAGCTAAATCAGATTCCTTTTTTTCACTTAATAATTGTTTTCAACCTGAATTTTTTATTTAAAATAAACTACGAAAAGTTGATAAATGCTATATAACGTAAAGATTATTTAAAAAAATCTATAACATATTTTAAATATTAAAAATAAGCGAATAATTAATGTAAATAAAATTATAAAAATATAAGTATACAATACTTAATTATAATATAGTGTATTATGTGAAAAGTGACATGGTGGTGAAAAAAGTGAAACCAAATGAAATTAAGTAGCTTTAATCCAAAGCTTTTCTAAAAAGAAATAAACCTGTGATAATTTTAACGAAAATAAGTTATACTTTGCATATGTTAGTCATTGCCAGGAAGGGTATGTCATTACCAGGTTTTATGATTTACTGGTAATGATTCAACCGTTAATGACGTTTTGCCAAATTATAACCCAAAAGTATTTTATTTTAAAAAGAGGGCAGTCGAAAAAAAAAAGGTCCGAAGATGCATCTATTGCAGATGTTCTAATTAAAACAGAAAATTTTTAAAGAATTCACTTACCTTTAAAATTTAATATCTGGGAATGACGCAAATTATGACAAATCGTATTCTTATGTTTTCTGAGCAATTTTTTTTTCATTACTCTTCTCTTATTTTTTTGCGCACTTACTGAGCGTCTAGAAGAATCTTAGAGGTAGGTGGGAGAGAAACTGTCTGGGCAAAAAGCTACCCAAATAAAAAAATAAAATCGGTTTGACGCACCTTCCTGGGGATGACGATAAAAACTTGACAATTTTTATTTTATTTTTATACCCTTAATTTGTAAATTCCCAGCATTTACAACATAACTTTCCAACTGTATTTACTTTCAAAATAATTATATACATTTCGAAAACGCCTAACATATACTGTGTTTTTAGTAACTGATATATTTTTGACAATTCATAAATTTTTCCTGCTACTGGAGATGACTTTTGCACCAAACATAAAATATTTTAACAAAAATTTAACAGCTTTTGGTATGTTTGACATAGACTACAGAAAAATTATTGCCTTATATAGTCTAATAAAAAATATCATAAAATTATGACAATCAGGGAATTTATTAAATGCAAAAACGTCTGGAGAATCAAATTTAGTAGATTTACCCAAGTAGTTGATAAGTCGGAATACGTTTGTGTTGGTTCTGTGGTTGTGTGTGTGCGACGGTTGGTGGCGGTATCGGTATTTCTATATCTCTAGTTGGAGTTAGAGATGGACGATTGTTGAAAAACTCAACAATCGAATTATTCGCATGCTCCATATAGAATTCGAATGAATTTTCGTCATTCGAATGATTTTTTTTCATTCGAATGAAATTTCGGCATTCGAATGGGTTTTTCCGATCGATAATTATTCGAATAAATTTTTGGTATAGTTCATTTTTAATACAGTTTGAAGTATACACAAATGTATTACTACTATTTTCATGTTACTGGTATGTACAGTGGCGGACTAGGAGGCCGCGTAACAGATTTGTCTACGGTTTCGTCAGCCCTAGACTGTATTACCAAAGAACAAGAGCTATTTTGCAATACAGAAAAACCGGAAGTGTTACGCCGACCGTGTCCGCCACTGTACTTAAGGTGGTAACTCTCGCTATGGCGCGAAATTTTTTTTATTTTGTGTTTTTTATTTATTCTGGCGAAAGTATACATTTTTAATAAAGTTTAAAGAATTCGCGTATGTAATAAACCATCTCCCACATTGTAATACAACGTTTTTGGAAGACAGACCTACAGATTTTGTGTCTTAGGGGTAAAAGGACAAAAATCAAGTTCCTTGAATATACACCAAAACAGTAACGCTGTCTTTCAAAAACGATATATCACAATGTAAGAGATAGGTTTTTACGTACGCGAATTCATTTAAACATTATTAAAAATGAAAACTGTCTCCAAAATAATTTAAAAAACGTGAAAAATTTGAATTTCGCGCCATACTGAGAGTTACCGCCTTAATGTACAATTTCTTCCTTTTTCGCAAAAAAAAATAAAGATAATTCTGATTTTCGTATAATATTCTTTTTATGGAATAAATATGTCATGCACATGCAAACAATACCTACTTACCTAGGGCATTCCTGACCAATTCAAATGAAACTAATCATTCGAATGAAATATGGATTCGAATGTTTTTTTTTGCATTCGAATATTTCGAATTGACACTTTTCACAATCGAATAATTCGATTGTTCGGTATTCGAATGTTTCATTCGAATGAATCACTCGCATTCGCCCATCTCTAGTTGGAGTTGGGAGCACAGACCAACTAGAGATACGGGATACGGTTGGGAGTTTGGGAGTTGGTCTGTGGGTGGCGTGTGGAGTGGAAGTGAAAAAGAATAAAAATAATTATTATAACCTTTTACAGAATTATAACTGTTTTCTCTCAATAAATAAACATTGAATTATAAATACAACTTGTGAATAAGAAAGAAATATAAGTGCAACATGTCTGCCGATAACATCGAAAAATTGTATGAAAACTATGGTGTTTTAGCCGATGCTAAAGATGATATTTCGAAGGTATGGTATTTTTGAAATAGTTAATCTTACTATTCATTGTATACTATAAATCTCTTGACTAATAAGATTTTGTTTTTCAGCATGAAAAAGAATATTTGGAAATTTTGGCTGCAGTAAAAGGTACGGACAAGGAGAAGCGATTGGCGTCACAGTTCATTGCTAAATTCTTCAACAGTTTTCCATCTCTTACTGAGCAAGCTTTAGAGGCGTTTTTTGATCTTTGCGAAGACGACGATGTTGCGGTAAGCGATCTTTCGAGTTATACTAGGTTACTAACTTAAATAGCATTCTAGCAGTTTGGCCTTTTGTAGGTTATGGTGTTCAAAAATACAACAAATACCTACCTACCTACCTACTCTTATATTATTGATTTTGAGTTTAGGAATTGACCAAACTATGTAATGTTTCTTTCTTTTTTGACCAATTGTTATTATCACAAACTAGCAGTTTACTATGAGGACAGGACTCAAAGGTTAAAATAATTATTATTGTAGATCCGCAAGCAAGCAATAAAGGATCTTCCGTCACTGTGTAAGGAACACAAGGAGCACACACAACGCATTGCTGACATTTTAGCGCAGCTGCTCCAATCTGAGGACACTACAGAAATCAGCATTATCCAGAACTCTCTCTATGCAATTCTCAAAAGTGACCCCAAGTCAACACTTACTGGACTATTCTCTCAGATTCACCAAACTACGCATACAGAAGTAGTAAATGAGGTTGTGCGTGAGAGGTGCATCAAGTTCCTGGCATCTAAAATAAAACTACTTGGAAGAGAGGTCATAAATAAAGAGTCGGAAGATATCATAATTGCTGAATGCAAGAAGATTTTGGAGGTATGACAATTAACTACTTAATTAAAATTACTTTATTGGTAATTCTTTAAGTAATAATAATTAGTAGCTTCTTACTAGATATTCATAACTGAACAAACACCTAATCAATCTTATCGCACCCAGGATGTAGTAGCAGAAGAGTTTGAGCACATCATGGACATTCTAACCTGGTCTCGGATAGGTAAAACTCCCGCTGGTAAGAAGGAGCTAGTGCAGCTGGTGGCAGCCATTGCATTCTCGCCAGATGATTGGCATCCCGAGGACCCTGAAGATGTTGACAGAATTATTCAGTGCTCAATGCATGCACTGCCTTTATTTTCTGTAAGTATGATGAGATTTTAGTATAAACAGAAAAAGTTCTTTGAGATAACATACTATTTCATGGTTGGGCCATAAGTTCTTGCACATAGCAACATTAGATTTTTTTGAAACCATTTTAAGGTAGCAGTTTTTTGGTGGAGGGTGAAATTGTTTTACACAAAATGCTTGCTGTTGTCTTGTGAAGTTCTCCATTGTGACTTAAATTGCATGAAGTGGCGCATTGTTTGCCGCCACCAACAAGCCGCTACCTCAAACAGTTTGAAAAAAAACTAATGTGCAAGAATTTATAGCCAACCCTCTAGTTAATTTTTAAAGCAACATAATTAATGAACTTTTAAACATTAATCATTGAATGCTAATAAAATATATTTTTTCAGTCTGCAGTCGATTCATCACAATTTGTTAACTTTTTCTGCGAGCATGTTCTGCCTAAATGGGATGCTATCACCTCCCCTGAAGGAACTGACAGCAAGTTAGAGCTTCTCAAGATATTTGCTGAGATATCGGAGAACTGTGGCACACTGGAAAAGGCCCAGGAGAAAATTGACGCAGCCTATGATCTAGTGATGGTAAGAATTTTGTTTCATATTGTCTGTTGAAATAATTATGTCTGAAGAAAAAGAAAGTGAAATTTAAAAAAATAATGTTTTAGAAATACCTACCAGACCCCCCGATCGAAGTGCCGAAACTAGAAGTAGAGAAGGAGAAGAGCGCAGACGAACCAACAAAAGACAAGGAAGGCTCGGGCGACACAGAGTCGAAGCCAGTGACGTCACAGACAGCACCGTCGCTTCAGTTCTCGCACGTTGAATGTGCACTGTTCGCACTGCACGCGCTGTGCCGTGCATCGCCGGCGGCGGTACTAGCGGACGCGGCGCGGCTCAAGGCGCTGCGGCTGCGGCTGCAGTACACCGCTAGTCTCACGCAGGGGTACATCAAGAAGCTGAAGGAAGTCACGCAGGTAAGGCTTTAATATCTTTAGGATTTCTTTTATTTTTACTCCTAGGAACTTGTTTGATTAAGCCCATTACAAAATAAGAAACTTCTTTTTTGCTTTTTTTATCGTAGATAGCATAGCTAAATAACAGTGGCATCATGCTCAAAACAGTTGTTCTTGTAAAGCTCTAGATTGTGAAATACAAGTGTCAAACGTAAATTAAAAAAATATATATACCGACCATCATTAAAAAAATGGTTAAATAAATCGTTAATCGTTGCCTAATCGCATAAATCGTTTTTTTTTAGAGCAAGAAGTCCGATGCCAACTCGGAAGAGAACAAGATAAAGGTGGCGGCACTGAAGACGACGTCCAACATCAACACGCTGATCCGCGACATGTTCCGCGCGCCGCCCAGCTTCCGCAGCCGCGTCGAGCTCTCCTTCCTCACCAAGAAGACTGAGGCCAAGGTACGACCTACATTGCTATGCTATTGCTAACTACCTAACTTTATAAAAGTACCTTTTAATAGAGAGAGATCAAAATTTTTACTACTACATAATAAATACTTCAGTCAGTGGCCTTTTCAATAAACTAAAAGAGAATTGTGGGGTAGATCTTTGTGTAGCAGTGGACTTCGGTGAGGTAAAAAAAAACAATTTTAATGATAAACTAGTCGACCCGGCGAACTTCGTTCCGCTTTAGCTATAACTATATTGTGCATGAATTGTACTTATAAACCTTCCTCTTGAATCACTCTGTTCTTTAAAAAACACCGCATCATAATCCGTTGAATAGTTTTAAAGATATAAGCATACATAGGGACAGACGCGGGAAGCGACTTTGTTTTATACTATGTATTGATATGGCTTGATATGACAATATTTTAAAGACGTTAGTAAAATTTTCTGTTAAAAACTATAATATTATCCTAGGAATCAAGGCCATCAAAGCGCGATGAGCCGGAGTGTCAGTCCGCCGGGCAGAAGCGTCACCAGCCAATCACATTCGACAACGGAAGCGAGCACAAGTCGTCGCCGGAGAAGCGAGCGCGCAGCGGCGACAGAGACCGCAACATGAAGATGTACACCCCGCCCTCCGGCAAATACAGCTCCAAGATCAGTGCGGGCCGCGGCACTGGGGGGTACCGCGGCCGCGGGGGGTACCCGCGCCGAGACTTCCGCTCCAACCAGCCCTACAGGCGGCGCAATAACTACTAGAACTAACATACTAGTTGACGAGCGCAGGAGACAATATAAGCAATAATTCGATTTACAATTCACAGACCAAAGATTGGTAATCAGCATGAGTGACAAGAAATTCAAACTTCAACCCCTGAGCACAGAATACCTAATAGTACATACCCTGAGTGAACCACCCTGCGATATATATCCATTATTGCATCCCCCATTCCATGATTCCAGTTTGATTCTCATTTACGTTTCGTTTCACAATGAGTCCAGCGTTGGTTGCTGATTTGCTGCTCCTTTTGTTTCTGCTGTTGGGAGGAAAACAATAACTCGATGGGAGCTTCAATTGAGAATTCGGCAACGTCCTTGGTATATAACAATTTAGTCTGGCTGGAGTATGTATCCCTTCGTAACAAAAGGGTAAGTATTTAGTGGTAATTAAGACATTAAGTATTTGATTTTATATATAATTTTAGCAGTACATTTCAACACAAGGAACAAGGTGAGCAATAGATTGTTTTTTTTTTCACAGCTGCATGATGCTGTGTGCTGCTTGTACAGCTGTGTGCTGATCTAGCAGAAATTTACTTTTTTTTTCAGTAGTTCCTGATGGCCAGCACTTGTGCATCTAATAGGTACTCAGCTAATTGATGTGGTATTTTACTTTGATTAATAAAGGGAGATTTTTAAAATGACTATTTGTGTTTATTTTCGTTTGTATTAATAAAATAAAACTGGGTAGTAGGTAAGGGTTCTTACATAAAGAGGCAGGTTACTGGTACAGACTACCGGTAAGGGTAGGTACTGATTCGTATAGGTAATTTTTTCTATAAAAAACCAATACTGAACCAACCTGTTTCTTTATGCGTGATAACAAAGACAAGGAACTAGCCTGTATAACTTTTTCTCATATTAATAAAAACTTCGACCTTCCTCCCCATAATGTTATAAAAGTTAATTGTTTTTTTTTATCAAACAAATAATACCAAGATTACTTCTTTGTAAAAATCTCAGCTTCTTAGATTTGGCAGTTACTAGTTTTTTATAAATTGACAAATATTATTGATTAAGATATTGAGATAATTTATGATGGTTAAGGGGCTAGCTATTATGGTTGATAATGTATATGTACTTAGCCCAAATGGCCCAAACTGACTGCTTTTAACCTTTTAACCGCCAACCACTTGATATGAAGTAGTCACAAAGTTCTCTCACCACGCCAAGCACTTCTCTGGAAGTAGCTTACATTTTTACATTTTATGACCCAACTATATGTTCTAAAGAGAAAAATCCAATTGGATACTGTTCTTGAAGCTTCTGTGAACGAATTCATATTAACAGATGTTGTGAAAAGTTAATAAACTTAGAATAATAAGACAATAAACTTTAAGAAACTTTCAAATGAAAAATAGTGTGCTCTCCCACGCCAAGTACTTTACTGGAAGTGGTCTAGTGTTGTGACATTACTCGGAATTTTCTATGATTCCTCACAAATATATTTTTTAAATTATTATAACTATACACTTTTTCAACCATCTCATAACGTGTACGCATAGTGCGGACTGGAATAATATAATTTCTATTAGAATTTACTATTGATTCCTCCATTGTAGACATAACAAATCCTGGCCTTTGAAAATGTCGACAACAATTAATAAGGCAGGCGGGCGGCTCTAGCGAAGCAACCCGTTCATCAGTTGTTTGATATATATCGTACGCCAAGCACTTGAGGTGAAGTGCTGCTGTGACGTCACACAAGCAAGACAAGTTTTTTAGTGCTGTGCTAAAGAGTGGACTTTTTGGTACATTGTGTCTAGACTGTTGGTACGCTCAGCGTAAAAATTAGTGAAAGTACATCTACAGATGAATTGCGCTGCGCATTTTCCAATGGTTTTAATTAAAAACTAATAAAATACTGTTGAATTGAATTAAGTCAGTTTGGATTTGGTCGTAAAGGTACCTACCTACTAATACTACGTTTACTTCGAAACGTACTTAGATCTACAAATGGTCATCACAGATTTTTTACAAACATCCATACATAGCTGGGTAAACGCTTAAATAGACACCATAGAATTGAATATTTGCCTATAGAACCAAATCAAGTCTTTTAAAAAAAGCTTTCAACATTTTAAACGGTATTCACAAAGTAATTTTTTTCATAAATACACCAAAATTCTTATGTAGTTGGTACTCAGTAAGAAATACCCAGCAAAACTTAAAAAAAAAATGGCAATTAATTCCATAAATGGGTTTGATTTGTTTGCTCAAGCTTTAGGTAGCAGTACTCAGAGACAAATAGTTGCCGCATTATGTTGTCTTTGTGTGTAAGGCATGTTGGATAGGCAGGCACCGCGCCTATGCGTTCATGCTAAAACAAAAGCGTCGATTCCAGGTAAGAATACTCTGCAAAAAACCCTTTACAAAAATGTGATTTATGACTTTGTTTACCTTAAAAATTATTCTTTCCCACGGCTTCTACTACTGGAATACAGATTTGCAGAGAACCATTAGGACCTTACCTCATAATTTTTTTTTTTTTTTTGAACTAGTTAAAAGTACATTAAAAAAAACTACAACATATATTTGTTTACGTTCTCATGTAAATGAGATACTTCAGGAAATTAAAAAATCTCTTTGATGAAGTGTAGAGGTTGTAAAAAGAGACTTTATAGTATTTTACAATTATTTGTAATTTTTAATTTAAATGTTAGTTATGTCCTTAAAATTAAAACAACCTTTGATTTTACATAGTTCTTTATAATGATGTTTTGGATACGATGTTATCTATGATTGATTTATGGCAATGGTCGAGGGAAGATTAGCTACAAACATAAAATATATTAATTTTTAGATTTTAAATTTATAGAAAGTATAGTTTTAATTTTGTACATATTTTGATTTGAGGACGAAAGAGAATAATTAAAAAAAAAATAATTTGCCAAAAGAAAACTAAGTACTTATATATTTTTTTATACAGAATTAATTACTTACGTATTTATATAAAAACAAGAGGCTGCCCCGCGGTTTTTCCCGCGCAGATTTCTCATAAACACAAAAATCCCGTTTTTTCCCGTTCCCGTGGGAATTTCGGGAAATCCCTCTTAGTGCTCACCTACACCCCCCAAGGAACCCACGTGCCAATTTTCAGCTTTCTACGCCCAGTAGTCTCGGCTCTGCGTTGTCTGTCAGTCAGTCAGTCAGTAACGGAAGAGTTTTATATATATTGATAGAAAGAACGCGCGTGCGGTCGGTGCGAAGCCTAGATCCCTCTGGAGGGGCACGATGAGGACCGATGCGCTCGCGACACTATGGGCTCCGTCCGCCCCATTTATATTGTCTCCATACCATAATGTAAGGCCCCTGCAAACGCAAAAGCGGAGCGTTTTCTAATGGTGGCGGAAACGCCAACGGAACATTATTTTTAACCGACGAAAAAACAAAAAGGAGGAGGTTCTCAATTCGTCGCGTAATATATATATTTTTTATGTATGATCACGCATAACTTTTTACTGTGTGGACCGATTTTGATAATTCTTTTTTTAATCGACAGGGTATACCTTGAAGTTGGTCCCATAAAAATTTGGAAATAAAATTCCAACCCTAAGGGTGGACAAATAGACTTTATTGTTCACTCACAGATTGCATTGCCGTGTTGTGATTTACATGAAAACTGCTAGGTATAATTATGAGTCTTTTTATATGAATGTTAATAATCATAATCTCAGCCGATAGACGTCCACTGCTCGACATAGGCCTCCCTCAAAAATTGCCTCACCGACCGGTCGTGATCGAACCTCATCCTGTTAGTCCCTCAACCTTCACCAGGTTGTGTGGCCACCTTGTGGGGGGCGACCACCCTGTGAAGGGTGATTAGCTAGGGTCAAAAAAAGTTAGCCAAAAAAAAACTGAAAAGCAAAAAATAAAAACTTTTTATCAAAAAATTAAACCGCCGAAAAAACTGAAAAGCATTAAATAATAGGGAAACATTTTCTATTAGGCCTTAATTTACTCACTTCTTAAAGTAATTTTGGATAGCCAAATTTTGAGTCGGTGCCACAGAATCAACGAATAAAGATCACTAAATTACCTGAAATTCAAAGAAATAACCGAAAAACGTGTGCCGCTGCGCAACCGCTTTACGTAAATAATGAACTTGCTTGTGTGGTGTGGCGCCGACTTAAAATTTCTACGTAATCCAAAATTACTTTAAGAAGGCCTTAATTTACGGCCTAATAGATAATGTTTCCCTATTATTTAATGCTTTTCAGTTTTTTCGGCGGTTTAATTTTTTGATAAGTTTTTATGTTGTTACGAGTGTTAGACAAATTTACCCAACAACTTCCAATACAACTAAATTTAATAAAGCTTCACGTCTATTGGTTTTTTCAAATTATAAGCTTTACAATACTACTATACGTTTTTTTACTAACAACTATAGCTTTTGGAGTATACATTGAGGTGTGTTTCCATACCCGTTGTTCAGGTATGATTCAATGAAATATCCCGCCACGCTCATGACAAAAATAGTGCCTTAAACTGTAACGAGAAATGCATCACATAACATGTGACTCATGAACTTAAAATTATTAAGTTACTTGAGTGAGATTATTTTGATTGGTACAGTCAAGGACTAGGAGGCCGTAACAGATTTGTCTATGGTTTCGTCAGGCCTAGACTGTATTACCAAAGAACAAGAGCTATTTTACAATACAGAAAAACCGGAAGTGTTACGCCGACCGTGTCCGTGACTGTACATAAATCTTTTTATTAAAAACTAGTCCACTCGGCGAACTTCGCACCGCCTAACCTATTAATATCTTGTGAACGTATTAAACTTATAAACCTTCCTCTTGAATCACTCTATATATTAAAAAAAACCGCACCCAAATCCGTTGCATAATTTTAAAGAATTAAATACGATTAAATATAAGATTAAAAAATATGGTACAAAAAAACTATCGACTCTGTGATTACCAACCCTTTAACGAGATCGAACTTCGCAGTTTTTGTGTCTCTCCAGCGCCGAGTACTTGATATGAAGTAGTTAGTGACGTGCCACCGCTTTAGTTTGGTTTATAATTCAGTTGAAAGTAATCAGACAAAACTCCATTAAGCAAATTCTAATAGGGTCTCTAGCATTACAAAAGTTAAAAAAACGGGAAAATGTTTAGCTTTTCGCATATTAATCACTCCATTGTTTATTTTATCTCACATAAAAAAATTGATTGATTTTGTGTGTCGATTGAATTTTGCAATCACTAATGTTTTTGAAGGTAAAATGCCTCGGCGTGGGGGAGCAACCTTCGTTTATTTCTCGCGGCGCCGAAAAGGTTAAGAATGGGTAGAATATAATAGGAAGGGTGTAGGCATACAAAAAAGAAGGGCAATCTTGGCAATATACTTAGTAGGGGTAGTAGGCATCAAATTTTTATTTCGTATCTGTCACTGTAAGAAATGCAACTGCATATGCATATCCATTAGGTTATTAACTAAAGATAGGTTAGGTTGTTTATAAATTACGCCCGAAAATTAACTTATTAATCAGTAATAATAATATCCACAGACCCTAAACATTTTGCTGTTAGTATTAACTTAGAAGAAAAAAAGTAAAAATTAAATCTATCGCATATTATCCACAACATTGCACATAATGCGATCTAACTCAAAGGTAGGGTCCAAGGTGGAGGTGTCATTCTGATTGCAGTCCATGTGCTCAAGCATTTCTGTAGGCACAAGAAACTTGGAGTCAATGTCATTCTGATCTGGCAAGCTTTGTAGAGCATTCTGGAGAATATCTTGAACTTTACCCAGGTGTTTCTGAAATCTGAAAACATTAATTAAGGTACAGGTAATGTATACCACTTTCACGGGTGCACATTCTAAAGCAGTCGTTTTGTGTGACACTAACACTGGCCAAAGCCGCTATGGCAGTCTTAATGTTGGAGCTTCTCACGGGAACACCGTTTATAACATACCACTCTGTCATACATAGTCACTGAAAACTTTTTTCAGTGACCATTTTCCAACCGATCAAAATTTGTCAGCGTCCAGATAACCATATTTTTTTGCCTAAAATAGAAAGAGAGAACCACACATATTTTCCATCCTTCTCGGTTGGACACGCCCGCTATAGCAGTCCTTTAACACAAACAAAATGTATGGACGGGTTAGTGTAGATTCGCCAAGTACTCATTTCGCCAAGTACTTTTTAACTCCATACATCGAGTGTATTTTCGCCAAGTGATTAAATAATTAATTTTGCATCGTGTATTTTCGCCAAGTCGTCAAAATTATTACAGTTAGTTTCACTAACGCTGTACCAATTTAACACTAGCGTATCTGCTTCTTCATTTGTGAACTATGAGAAAGCCTTTGATTCGATTGAGTCAGCGGTGCCAATGCCAAGTGAACTATTGGTATATCGTTAAAGTGATTGTACAAAAACGCCACTATATAAGTTAGACTACAGGATCAGAGCTGTTCTACTGCAGCGGGGATTCATAATAGGGGATCATCGTATCTATTATATATTATTACTTGTGGAGTCAGCATTGACTGTATATTTTTATTAGCCCTGGGAAAAAAAGTAACAACAGAAAAAACTGCTAGAACAATAAAGCTACCGGTAGTTTACAACGAGTACCACCAAAACCTGCACCACTAGTACTCGTTGTGAATGTCAATAATGTTTTTGACATTGACGATAATATCAATAATGTTTTTGTTTAAATAAAACATCTTTTATAAATAAAATAAAGCTGTCTTATTTAAAAATTAAAATAGATAAGAACTTACAATTTTTTGACTTCTCTACTTTATTTTTTCCATGCTCACATAACATTCTACTACTTAGTTCATGTTGCCCTGGTACTATTAAATCTAAATTTTAAACTAAAATGCATGGATGAATAACTTTAAAGGGAAATACCTAATTAATAAGTGAAACAAACTGTATTTTATAAAATTTTGTAATCAAAATCCACTTGGCGAAAATACACGGCGTTTGACACTTGGCGAAATGAGAACTTGGCGAATCTACACTGACCCGTATGGACGAGTGGCGCATGCGTCCAGGAGCCGACCCACCGCATATATTCCATTTCCCGCCAATTTTGCCTAATTATGTGCTTTGTGACCAAGTATATGGAAACAACTGCTATTGCATGCTTTATTTTTTCATACAATTTTTGGGTGTCCACGTCCAGTAGGGAAGTCATGCTTTTTTTCTTGCATCCGCGAAAGTGATACACTGAATAATTATGTAATACACTGAATTTTTTTATTGTGTTTTTTATACAATTTATATTACAATAGACCGTAAGCAGAAGACTTGTAAATAAATGTTTTGACAAAAAAGGTATGATAATTATGTTAGGTTGGTTTCAAAATTATCACCCAGCCTAGAATGTGACACTAAATATCAACTTATGCATAAAAGGTTTCTCAATTACCTCATAGCAGTTTCCACTCTCTGACGTTTCTGCAACTCCATCATAACTCTCAAGGTCTCTCGTGCCTGGTGTGGCCTGAACTCATTTAACAAATGGTGTATATGAATAAAAAGTAAACTGAGATCTTCAACTTTCTCTGCCCGTTTTGGGGAATCAGGGCAATGCACCAACAAATCTAGCAAATCAAGAAAGTTTACTAGTAATGAGTGGTTCAGCTTCTTCAATTCCCTTCGCCTCTCAAAGTGCATAGGATACAACCTTCGGAAACCCTGAAAATCAAGAATGAGTTGTGTTGTATTAGTTTTACAGGCCTAAGTAGGTAGTCAGTATTACTAGGTATATATTATTGGTTAGCTTCTGTAAGAATGTAAGTACCTAGTTATTTTCATACCTGACTTTCTAAAGATCTTATTATTGTATCGTCAGCGTTAAATGTGTTCCCAAACATGGAGTAAGTATCGTGTATAGGACGTGGCGGGAGCGGAGCTCTATTTCTTCTAACATTTTCGTCAGTATAAAAATTTATATATTGCATAGGAGGTAAGGGCAGCGAGCTGACTTGAGCTGTTTCTGAAGACATTTTCTTTCTTTTGTACAAAAATGTATGTCGTCAAGTGAACAATACACGGGCTGGACCGCGATATCGATTTAAAAATCCAACCAAATATTTCAGACACAAATTAAATAAACTAGTATAGGTAGTTGACGAGGATCAAAACAAAACTAGGTACAACTAGAGGTGAGAATAACTGCTATTTTTCAATCGCATGCGATCGCTGTTATGCTATTTTCAAACAACTGCGATTTTAAACTGCGATCGGCAACGAAAATGCGATCGGCAACGAGAATGCGATCGGCAACGAGAATGCGATCGGCAACGAAAATGCGATCGGCAACGAAAATGCGATTGACAACGAAAACGCAGGATGTTACATGCAAGTTATAGACATGCAAGTTTGCTCTAATATAAATGTTAATATGGATATTTTTATTGAAGTGCAGCAATTATCGATATTAGAAAACCTTATATAAATATTTTTCAGCAAAATCTATTTTTAGTACATTTATTTATTAACATACACACGTACATATTAATTCGATAGGAGTGAGATCGCAATGCTTCAATGCGTTTCGTTGCTTTGCTAATGACAAGCTGTCACATACGATCGCGTTTTCGTTGCTGACGGCAACGACAACGAGATCGTTGCCGGCGGCAACGAGAACGCGATCGTTGCCGGGCAACGAGGACGCGATCGTTGCCGACGGCAACGAAAACGCGATCGTTGCCAACGGCAACGAAAACGCGATCGCATTATACATTCGTTGTGAATAGCAATGCGATTCGTTGCCATGAAATAACGAGTGTTTTTAAATGCGATTGTAAATAACGACCACCTCTAGGTACAACTACCTACATACTAGGTAGGTAAAGGTAAAATAAAAGTTGATCGAACAACACCAGAGAGAAGGTAAATCACTACAACAACACAACACGAACAATGAACAAATAATATTATTACATGTGTCGTAGTAAGATTTGATAATTAGGTTTTTTGCAAAAAACCTAGGGATTTTGCGAAAACACGGATAATTTGATACAAGCATTACTTTTTTTTCAATCATCCTGACATGAAGCAGTTTTTTTTGCAAAAAACCTAGTAAGATTGAAAACTTTGAAACCTTCCTATAATCTGATTGGCTAGTTTATTGCTTGCTGGTAAACTCTTACCCTCATATTCATAAAAAGTTAAAGAGCAATATAGTTATTTGACATATGTCAATTTAGACTGGATGTCACGTATTTACCATACAACAAACCAGAGAAGTAGACCTCCAGTAACGCTACTTAAAATGTACTGTATCACTGTATCTTTATGAATAAGACGGTTATTCTGATTGGTTCGTTAAAATATCCTTTGACGCTACAGAGAACATATACATATACATTAAAAACAACAATAAACAGTAAAAATATTAGCAAAAACAAAAAAAAATATATGCGAAATTAAGCGTGTCCTCCCTATATCAGCAAAGTTCAAAGTCAAATATTTAATTGAGGTCTTGCTTTTAAGCCGGATTCGGCTACTTTTTTGGGATCATTTAAGGTGGTAACTCTCGCTATGGCGCGAAATTCAAATTTTTTCGTGTTTTTTATTTATTCTGGCGAAATTATAAATTTTTAATAAAGTTTAAATGAATTCGCGTATGTAAAAAACCATCTCCCATATTGTAATACAACGTTTTTTGAAGACAGACCTACAGATTTTGTGTCTAAGGGGCCAAAAAAGAAGTTCCTTGAATATACACAAAATCGGTCACTCTGTCTTTCAAAAACGATATATTATCACAATGTGGGAAATACGTTTTTACGTACGCGAATTCATTTTAACTTTATTTAAAATGAATAATTTCGCCAAAATAATTAAAAAACGTGAAAAAATTTGAATTTCGCGCCATACCGTGAGTTACCGCCTTAATGTCCTAAATTTCAAATTTAAATCCTTTTACAAGAGTTTAGAGTACAAATCAGTAAAAAATTACAAGTTTTTGATTTCTTTAAAATACGTTCGAGTGGAATTCCTCAATACGTCACGGGTACTTTTTTCCAAGTTTCAAAGAAAAAACTACCATATCTAGGATTTTTTACGATAGATATCAATATTTCTACTCCTTGTGCATTTATCGTATTTGATTATTTTCATCAGTTTAATCAAAAATCTGTCCGAAGTGATAGGTACATACGTCACGGTTTCAAAATTTCCGTTCAACTACGAACGGGCATTTTAAAGGTGATATAGATTGCTTACTATTAAGTTTTGACAGTAATATGTGTTATTTTATCTAGTTCTGGATTAAGTTACTAGTTTCTTATAATTTTCATCGACCTAGGAGTAATTTTGATTAAATTCACGACGGGTAGCTATACGTCACATCCATTACGTGACGTGATGTACTCGCGAATGTTAAATGTGATGTAATGAAATCCTAAACCTTTGCTTTGTTGTTGTTGTTGTGTACCTTCTTTATGGCTAGAGTGATATTATATTAAAAGAAGGACTAATTTTCAGTTATATAAACAGTTATTTGAAGTTGTAAGAAAGATGATCAACATCACATCATAGTCTTAGCCGGAAGATGTCCATTGCTAAACGTAGGCTGAACGTAGTTCGGCTATGTTCTCTGTTTGTATGTCACAGTCGTTTAAAAGAGATATTTTATTTTTATTGTAAATATTGAAATTTAATTCACATCCTACATAATATAATAACACATAATAATAACACATCACACTCAGAGCCCCTAACTAGGAAGAACCTGTATCTAGGGTGCCCGAAACACATACAGAGACAAACATCACACCCAGACCGGAAACAAACATCGATATTCATCATATCAATATTCGCCCCGCCCGGGAATCGAACCCGGGTGCACTCGCTTCTCAGTCCACATCACTGCCAACTGAGCTACGGAGCAGTCAAAAAACATAAGAACCCACTATGCGTATTGAGTTTTTATATATTGTGACTCATTATTACCAGAGGTGTAACAAGGGTCAATAATAATGAATGTCACTTGCGACAATATAAAATACAAGCCCGAGAAACACTTTCTTGCACTTTAGAACCGCCTCATAAAATAACGGTAACAAATTATCGTTCTCATCATGTTATTTTTAATCAGTGGTTTTTTTATTACCATGTACATAATTCTTTATAATTCCTTTACGTCACGTCATTTTCCACTACACCGTCACGTGTCCCACCCGATCTGTGTTATTTTATTGATATAATTTTAAAAGTATAAATGCTATGTAAGTTGTATAAAAAAGAAGGGCAATTAACATAACTTTTCAGGAGTTTATAAAAATATTTTATAAAGTGTCGTATGAAGCATACAGAAGCTAAGTTTTGAGGCGGTGTGTGCCAAAATGTGACGTAATTTAATATTTAGGTCTTTATCTTGGTTACGGGCGTAGATGTATAGAACAGATTTTTTTTAGTGATCCTTATTGTTATAAAGATTTGATTAATTGAGACCGTTATAATTATTATTTACTCGGTTTAATTTTATGAAAACTGAAAACTGTGACGTAATGGAACACAAAATTGAACAAGTACAATTTTGACTTCAATTTACTGGTAAACGAATAAAAATTCAAGCAAACCATTATTATTTTTCTGAACATATAATTTATTAAGTTCAATTTAAAAACACCAAGTTATTTTAATTTTTTTTTACGGTGGAATTCCATTACGTTACGTACAACGTTTCAGAAAACCGCCCTTTTATCAACAACAATCAATCAAAGACAGAATAATTGGCTCCTGAGATAAGGTGTAAGCTTACCGTTTTATTCATAAACATACATACAGTACATTTTAAGTAGGTTTACTGGAGGTCTACTTTTCTGGTTTGTTGTATTGTAAATAAGTACTTGACCAGTCGAACCGTCTTATTCATAAAGATACAGTACATTTTAAGTAGCGTTACTGGAGGTCTACTTCTCTGGTTTGTTGAGTGGTAAATACGTGACATCCAGTCTAAATTGACATACTTACGTCAAATAACTAAAATGCTCTTTAACTTTTTATGAATAAGAGAGTAAATTGACACGTCAAATAACTAAAATGCTCTTTAAATTTTTATGAATAACAGTATAAGACTGTACAGTGACTGACTGTACATATGTCATCAAATGTGCATGTATGCACATTTGATGACTGCTCGCATTCAGGTTCTTCATGTTCCGTCTATTATGAAGAGCAGCGTTCTACTTTGTCTATGTTAGGCCCAGTGTTGTGTGTGGCAAGACCACTCAGATTTTCAAAACGACGTAGAACGTGGACCTAGTAAGGTAAAAGCATGGAAAAGTATGCTTACTGCATGTTATTAGTCATACATAACACTGCATGTTATGAATACAGTGCTTTTAAAAACAATCAATTATCTTTTAAAAAATGAGCTCAAGTGAAACGTCATTTTTCTTGGTGTGTCCCTCTCACACTACAGTAAAGTGAAGTGGAAGTGTCTAATCTAATGCATGGAATTAATAAGTACTACGTACAATGTAAAGCTCACTAGTTTTCGAATTCGAAAACAAGCCGAGCGAGTGAGAGGTCATTCTCCTTGGGGCGTCTCTTTCTAACTAGTTTAACTAGTGTCACCTTTGACACCTGGATGACATGAGACCCGTCACTTTACTTACGTGTGAAAGGGATACAAAAAAAAAGCGACGTTTCTCTTGGGCTCGTTTTTTAAAAGTTTTATTGGTTGTTTTTAAAAGCACTTTATACATATTCTTACACATAAGGTTCATTTTGATATGACTAATAACATGCAGTGAGAACCACAAGGTGCGAACTAGCGCCACTTCTGATAAATAATTAATATCTTCTAAACCATGGCCGAAATCCAAAATATGCGTCCTTGACGCCCTAGATAATCTGGCTTAGAATTTTTTTGGCTCTGTTGTGTAGCTTTCAGGATTATGATCATAGAAATATTATTTTTACACACCAAATAAACTAAGTATTCGATTATACATATACCTATATTTAATAAATTATATTTTTATACCCAACCATTGTTGCTTTTTGTTTTCCTTACGAGTAGGCCTTGTCTGTTCTGGGCGAGTATTTAGTAGAATAATGAGTGAAAATAAGTTTAAGAAATTTTGTGAATTAATTTTTGTGGATGCCATGGCAACCCTAAAATTTTTGTGCAGTAAAATAATAGCACCAAATTAAACAATCAATCGCATTCTTTGCTTCCGAAACAGAACTAGATTGTATATCGATATCGATTATTTAATATCCGCCATGGCTCATAACTAGTGCAATCCGCCATTGTAACTGGGACGTCAGACTAAGGCTACGAACGCACAGGCGGTTTTTTGCCGCGCGGATTTTATGTAACATAGGTACTGAATCCTATGGAAGTGTGCGCACCAGCGGATAAAAAACCGTAAAAACACGCTTGTGCGTTCGGGGCCTATGAATAAGGTTGAAAATTAAATAACAAACTTTGACACCGCGCGGAAATAAAACCGCCTGTGCGTTCATAGCCTAAGCAGGAGTTTTCATTGCTATTTTGTTTCATCTCCTTTGTAGCGTAGAGAGTAGCGTTTCCCCACCTCACTGGTTGTGAACATTGAAATGTGAGACCCAGTGAGACCGTAGCGGCGGTATTCTTTCACTGAGTATGAGACGGACGCATAACGCAAACGAAGGTTCGTTTGCGTTTATATGAGTTAGGTTAGGTTAGGATAGTACTCAGATTAAAAACACTTGGCTGTATAGACAATATGTTCTGTTGCCTTCCCAGAATGGGCGAATATAAAAACAACAACAACAATGAGAGGTTTTCAATTTGACAGCTCAGAAGAAAAAAACAAGTTTTATTAAGCTGCTACCAGATGGCGCTCTGCCAGGAGCAATAGGTCAAGCTGAAATGAATCATTCAATAGCTCAAAAGAAACATACAAATTAAAATTTAACTGAGGCAGTGACGGAGTAGGTGAAATTAAGATTTATATTTAGCAGAAAATGATCCAATCCAAATATTCAGTCAATATTCGATCTCCCATTTCTCTTATATTGCTTTAGACACCGCCATCTACCGGCGTATTATGAAACTTTTTTTTTCTTTTCTGTCACTTTGAAAACCCCTCATTACTTGGTCTGTGAATGTACATGTGATTGATTGTTGTCAACATTGACCGTTGTCAATAGAGTGATTCAGAATCTTGCTTGCCTTGCTTTTTGTTTGATTTTGCTTAAATTCAAATCTGGGTTCCTGTAGGTAACTAAACTTATGTTTACATGACGTGATGCCGAAACTGCTATGTATTTAGCGTAGATTTAGCACATAGGTACCAATAGTTATAAATAAGGTGAGAGCTTAATTGAAAAGTTTTGTTTTGAAAGTTGTATTTCTACTGCATGCCTCCTGTGATGTCCTGTCTGTCTGCCAGCGCCAGCCGCCCAGCCGCTCTGAACTTTTATTCAAGTCGGTCGGGTAGGTATCTACTGAATAAATATTTTTAGCTAGCCGGATTGCCGGTTCAAGGCTAACTTTGCCGGTTTAGGGCCGGTGGGTCGTTTTAGGTCTAAACATTGTAAGTGCCACAGCCAGTGCTTACTATAATTTGATATAAATATATTTTACATTTATAATGACTTCATAACATTGATAAACCTGAAAATATTTTGTTCCCTTAGTGCAGGTAGGTCTTAGTATAATCTTAGCTGTTCTATGATAAGTTAGCACTGTCAATATCCGAGTTTATGCTTCTTGTCTGAGTCTTTTCTGAATTGTAAACTTTTCAATGAATACTATTGCAGGTAAATTATAATATAAAAAATGTTTATCTACATAGATTAATATAATATGCTATGCTACCTATATATTCGGTAATTTATTATATACTTTTGCTGTAGTTGTTGACAATGGCCTGCAAGGACGAGGGCAGTGAAGACATAATCTGCCAAGCTTTCATGGTAAAGCGGTCACAGAACAAGAAAAGATTTACACCCGTCAACTATAAGGAGCGTTGGTTCATTCTTACAAAGAAGGCACTGGTTTATTACGATTCTGATGGAGAGGTATGGATACTATAATTGTTTATTTAAAACATGCTTAAAAAAATTGAATTAATGTATAACAGTCAAAAACTCTTTATTACATTCAAGTATAATATAGAAAGTACAATATACAATTTAGGGTACAAATAATAGAATTTGCATGCAATGGTCTAAAAAGATTAAGAAATAATTATTAGCTTAAAAAAAATTATTTGGTAAATTAAGTTTTTTATATTTTTTAATTATTTGGTATCCTATCCTCCATCTCCTTGGCTGGACACCAGATAGTTGTAAAAGTAATCTGATGCGCCATATACCAGATAGTGGCTGGATATCCATTGCACCTCTTTGTTACACCCATATATTTATTTATTTTTGTCCTGCAGATATTATTTTTAGCCAACTTCAAACAGTAAGGTTATCAGTTTGACCTGTATGTATGTATGTTGTTGTTCGCAATTATCCCAATTTTGGCTGAACTGATTTTGATGCGGTTTTCACAGAAGTATTTGTTACATTCAGGAGAAGGTTTAAGTACCTATTTTAACAGACTTTTGAAAAGAGGAAGTTTCAGCTTATGTTATGTGTCAATTTATTGAAGGTGGTTTCCTTTTTTGTTAAAAAGAAATTATTGTTTTTTTTAACCTGGTTTAAAAGCTCCTGCAACTACACTAGTTGCTTGCAGCTTAAAGATCAGCCCTATTAGGCATAATTTGCAGCATTCCTTAAACATAACTTCTCTCAAACTTTTCTCTGAATTCTTACAGGATTCCTTTCACAGATAAATTCATTTTATGTTTTTCTACTTTTCATGCTTCTGAAGGATTTGTAAACGAAAAAAATAAGAAGGTAATGTAATAAGAAAAAAAAATTAATCTTTCTACTATATACAGGGGATGTTCCAAAAGGTAACGTAGCTGGAAAGTGGGATGATAGGGGTGGTCACAAAGGTCACCAGAAAAAAATTAAAATCCTCTCCAGGTATTTAAAAAAATAAAGGCCATTTTTTTTAAAACTAAAAATTTTACACCTTTTAGGGCTTTTTGCTACATTTGATAAAGGGTTTTTGATGATTTCATAACAGATTTTTTTTTGTAAATACAGCAATATATGCAATACTGCGGCGACAAGCTGGCCCCTTGTCACGTTGGTAATAAAGTATAAACTCGGCTAAATGTGGGTCCGGCTCTTGATTTCATTCATTCATAAATTATTGCTCCGTAGCTCAGTTGGCAGTGATGAGGACTGAGAATCGAGCTGGTGCCTCTGCCTGACCCTTAGCGGAATAGGGCCTCCCTCCCTCTCTTTCATTACTCTCGCTCTTGCGCGGTCTGCCACTATGTAGTTTTACTTTCACAAATTTTCATTTGAAAAATCACATTCCAGAAAGAATTAATATCAATTTGAGGTAGTAAAATAACATACCTCAATTGTTTAGGAAGTCATAATTCTTCATGTCATGCTATAAGAATGCAACCAGACCCGCCCGACCGTCAACAATCTTAGTATAGCGTTTACATAGAACTTGTGGTTGGGGTTACATTCAACCAAGCAGAAATACTCTATATTTATGTATACAAGGTAGCCTTATTTTAAACATTGCTGTTAGTTCAAGAACATTTTGGATGTTTGTCCTTATTGCAAATTTTATGTCTATTTAAATGTAAACATGACTGTTAGGACATTTGGTTTAAAATAAAGAAGTCAAATATATAAGCGGTATAGTTGTTGCTCAACTATGAAAAAGCTCTAGAAGAGTTAATTCCTAAAATTGTTCTCATTTCAAATTTCAAAGACTCAAAAATGACAGCGTGTGACAAAATTTACCAGGCGCATCCGCACGCACCTCATTGTGCGCTCAAGCCGCTTTTTCGGGGTGTAATTAAGTATGTATATCTAAACCTTCCGTAAGGATTTAGCTAACTGACTGTGAAACCACATCAAAATCCGTTTGCGTGGTGTAGGACGAGTTGGCCGACATACAAATAGATAAAGCGGAAAGCGAATTTAATTTTACACTATGTATATAGTGATAGGCCGTCTGTTGTGGCCACAAATATCAAATCCCCATTCCTGGGCTTTCCCAGGAAAAATTATGGATTAGAGAAATATAGTAGTTAGAGTTTCAGCGCTACGTGGGCCATGTTAATGCAGGATAAAGCAGAACACCTATAAATGAACGAAAGGAGTTCCGCATAATTCGGTGGTAGATCTTTGGTCGTTGCGATTCGGCCGGTAGGGATGAAGTGAGAAACGCAAGTTCCCTTTTTTTTCTTGGTTGGAATCTAATAGCTCAACTAATAAGGTTTCCTCTATCTATCGTTGTAAATAAGAAAAGTATGGTAGGTTTGCAAAGCAAGTTTGGAGAGTGAATGTGGGGTAGAGATTCAGGGGGTTAAGCTGGGCCGCGCGCATGCGCGGATTGGGTGTGGTGCCCGCCCGGCATCAGTTTTCCACCCGCTATCGTTGGCCGTCGTCCGCGTCCCTTCCGCTGTTATATCCTGGAAAGGTAATTGCAATTAGAATTATTAGCATTTCTCTAAAACGACCCCAGTTTCTAACAGTAATATATGATTTTAATATGTCCCTCAGTTTCATTCAATATAACTAAATAAAATATAATTTATCTGTCTGTAAGCCGGATTTTGCGCATTCCTTTTTGAGCGTCTACCTACACGAAACTTGTCTATTAGATTTGGCTTATATAGTTAAAATTGTTGGTGTTTTAATTGATAGTTCGGAACGCGTTTTAAGGAATGATATTCTAACTTATAATGATATTATGTGAAGAACTTGTTTAATTAGTTTGTTTAGTAGGAACTGAATACAATGTTTATGGAAGCATGGATGGATTGAATAGCCAATAAAATTCGCCTATAAAATTATAGGAAATACGGCGCATTTTCTATAATTTTATAGGCGAACTAGAATGTAGTAACAATTTGAGGAAATCGTGCAGTAATAGTGTGTAAACTTACAGTAATAGAGTGTAGGGTTCTCGTCAGCTCGTCACCCTCCCGTGCGCTAATGTATTTGCCGGCACGACTCGGCCATGTAGTGGTTCGTAGTGTGAGCAATTTGAATGGAGGGCCCTACGACACCGCTGCAACATCGTTCACAAAAGAGTCACAAATTTTCGTCTTTTTTAACCACTTTAAAGTTTTTCTAATAAAGATAAGAGACGACAGACTGAGATTATTCAAAATGTTATTGAATCCTATAATATTCTACATTTCAATTTCTAAATTAGTATATGCTTTAGGTAAGACTTCTAGAAATGTGTTAAATAATTGCCATCAATCATCATTCAATAATTTTACATAGAGTTTACTTATGTCTGATTAATTTATTATAGGTAGCCTATGCATTATCATAATCTAGATATTAATTAGAATTTTTTTAGAGCAAAATCAAATTTTATGCAAAGTTATTTATTTTGCTTCATAAAAGGAAAAGTATTTTATCATATGAAACAATTGAGTTTTTGGGAGATTTCATAAATCTAAGGTCTAACTGAAGACAAATTTTGCTGCAAGTGTTTCATAAACTTGACATTTTAAAATCTTGCTTTGCAATCATTATTCTAAATTGCTTCATCGACAATTTTTCCAAATCAATACTTACAAAAAAATTAAAGTCAAAAGAGATTTGACTACGGACTCTCGATATCATATTGCATTGTGAGTTTGACGAATGATGGTTATAGAATATGTGTAATTTATTGTGTCGTGTCAGCCCACGATGATGATGTTGCACAATATTAAATTTTGTATGTGTAAATTTTCACAAAGTACAGTTAGTTACCTGGTGTAATCTGAGGCTAAACGTAGGTGCTGAGTGCGATACCAGAATATACCTAATTGGTGTAGAATATTTAAAACTTTTTTTACTGTATTAAACTAGCAACCATGTTTTTTCCTAATAAAAAAAGCAAGTATACTTAATACAAATCTTTATAATATGTTTGAATATAGAATTTCCAAAATAATTGTCGTGTGACTAAAATCCAGATCTTTATTTTAATCTTTACCAATATTATAAAGAGGAAAGATTTGTTTGTTTTTTTGTAACGAATAGGCTCCGGAAATACTGAACCGATTTGAAAAATTCTTTCACTGGTAGGAAGCTACACCTATCCCCGAGTGTCATAGGCTATATTAGATTTTCAAAAAAAAGAGGGATCCTTACTTAAACGCAAATAATGTAACCCAGGACGCAATATTTTTTCCGTTGTTTACATATTTTTACAGGTGGTTTGTTGTTGTTGTTTGTTTTTTTATTCGCCCATCCTGGCCAGTCAAAAGAACATAGTCTATAGAGACAAATCTTTAGTAGTAAAAAGTAGGTTCTTTTGATTTACTATATATATTTGCTCTCTTAACAAATATATTTGTTAAGAGATTTTAATTTCACTACCTACCGCAATTTTTGTGATTTAAAATAGGTTTTAAAAAAGTGATGCAATATCACTGAAAGCGGACATTGCTATCTCCGATAGCGGCAAGAAACTGTTTTAGCGATACTTATTAGACGTAAGCCGATATTTCCTCTCTATTAGTGACGTTTAATTGTCGATGAAAACAAAATATCGGTACAAGTGGTATTTGATACATCTCTCTTGTTGTCTTGAGCATTTCATACAATACATAAAAGTTGAACAAGTTTGAGTTGAAAAAGCAAATGAACCTAACTTTAGTTTATTTTATGTATATAAGTGTTCTTCGATTACTTAAATAAATGTCGCGCAAACTTTCTCGGGCCCGTTTAAAAGTTTTACTTTCGTAGACTGACTTTTACGAGCTCCGGAAGATTTGCCAGATGGAAGTTGGTCACTAACTATTGGCGGAGTTGTGTCGTCCGCTACTTAGGCGCTAATTGCGTCGCTTGTAGCATAATGTGGGGCTGACTGATTCAGTAGGCGCGCACTATCAAGTTGGCTGGGTGCCAGATGCCTGCAGCCGCCCTATCTCGAATTGTGCACCCCGGCACGCCACGCTTCGGCTTGCACACATTATGAGTTTGGTGTGGTTCGTTCAAGTCCCAATTTGGAAAGCCTTTTGTCTTACACTTTTGTTTTATAGATAGTTAGCTATATTAATTTTATCGTCTTATTTATACTTTATGTTCTATCATCATCACCGTATGTTGAAGTTGAAAGGTAACCGTTAAGGTAGGTTAATATTTAATCATACATCTCATGTAAATTGAAATAACTACCTACCTATTCTTTATGTCCGAGCAGAAATCTCGCGAAGGCAACTGGATCTGCAAAAACGTTGGAAGTTTTTTCGTATTCAATTAGCGTGATTTGTGCCGTGGCGTTGAGAACTTTTTCAGGCTTTTTGTGACTTCGCTATGATTAATGATTATAAATGATTTAAAAGATAACATCAACTAGAGCCACCTTATAAAATATAATAAAGGAATTACAAAATTATTATAATAAAACGTATGCGTAATACTTACTTAATTGTTTTTATGACGGCTGCAGCTCTACTACTTATTAACTATACAAAAATCAATTGCGGGGCAAAATTAACAAAAGTATAACAATATGTACATACATACAATAACGTAACGCCTTTTATTTTTTTTCCTATCACGGTAGTCAGAGACAATTAGACAATTGATAAAAAGCATAATAAAATCTGTCTGTTAACTTTAACTATCCACGGATTGATGGCAACATTTTTGACATTGTAATTGCTTGTCCATCACGGTTTGAAAAATCACAATTCATGGAAATGGCGCTGTCAGTAAAATTACTGAGTTCGCTCTTTTTTTTTAGGTTCTAACAAAAAGCTATAGCAATGGCAGTCGATAAACTGTAATCTTAATAACTTCATCCAAGTCTTTTGATGGCAAAAATCGACAAAAGAAAAGCATCTATGTTTAAGTATTTAAAATATTTTCCGTTTTACTTGACACAACTATTGAACATTAATAATGCTTTCGCAATTTTTTCACATGATTTCCAAGCTGCTTAGGTTCTTCCTAAGTAATTATCATCAAAAAATTTGTGAATGAGATAATTGTTCTGATGTGAAATAATAAAAATAAATGGTTCTTATAATTATTTGTAGCGTCGCAAAGAGCGTGGCCGCATCGACACTGAAACTATCCACACGGTCGAGCAAGCCCAGCTCGGCGAGCTCAGCAAGCAGATCCCGGAGGGCGACGAGAAGAGCCCCCTCTATAGGTTCCCCTTTCAGGTAATTTGCTTACTTACTGGTTGCTTTGATTTACAACACGCTGTGTATAAGCTTTGTGTAAGGGTTGCAAGGTGTTTTTGTTTTAGTGTTAGTCATTCATTCCAGGCACAGGTATATTTCGTTCTATTATATCCATTAGTTGTGTATATGTGACTAGGTAGGTTTGGTTGCCAACATCTTTTTCTCAGCCCGATCCATTATCGTTGATTGCAAGATCCAAATTAAAGATAACGCCAATAGATGTGTAAATTAACAGTCTCATTCAGGCAACCTAATTATAAAAACGAAGCTTTTCATTTAACAAGCTGATCAACTTACTCATACTCTCTGTGTCTGTTCTGTAACATAGATAGTTATCTATAGTTGTAAGAAGTAACAGTAAATCAACATTGTGATTCGCCTATCCAAACATGAGAAATTGGGAACACTCGAGCGCTATCAATTAAGGCCGTGTTTACAAAATTAATTCAGGGTTCGACATGGATGCCCCCGTCTCAATTGCCCTTATCGCTTGACAAACGTAGACGACGAAGTCTATGCATAATTTAATTTCAATTGATTTATACCTGCCCTCCTTCTTTTTAAAATGTACCGACGGCTTGGCTTTTCCCTCCCTTTGATGTCTGCGTTTTTCCAGGCAAATGGAAAATTGATTCATGAAGCATGTCGTTTGGTATCATAATAATATGATATCGATAATACATGCACTAAATTTTAATTAATATTTAGGCCTAAAAATAATCAGGTTTGGATCTATTTTTACGGTAGTCGATTCCTTTGTGCACTCTTAAATCCTCAAAAGAACTTCTCTAATAGATTAGAGACTAAACTCAAGTGTCTTAGGTTTAGGCTGTGCATTGTCTGTATTATACGGCTTCAAGCAACGGATAGCTTACTTCAATGTTACAGAGGAAACAGGCCAACAAAATTGTAAAAATGTAATTATAGTTGTCGTCTTGTAAATGTTGTCACTGTGTGCGTGCATGTTTGTTGATGTGTGCGTGCATGTCCAGGTGGGCTACTCGGAGCAGACAAGCGACTACACGCTGTACCTCGTCGCGGACGGGCACAAAGAGAGGTTGCACTGGATCGACACTATCAGAACTGGTAATGGATACCAACAGCATCATAACAGCTATTTGGCTCCACTTAATACAATCTCCATTAAGGCTGTGTCCCTAGTAAGCAAACTGTTAGCGTGATCGGTTTAGTACGCTTTATACATATTTTATGCAGCCTTAAAGGTAAATTAAAAAAGGTGCATTTTAACTACACGAGATCTGAAATTATGTCATAGAACTGATAAGGAGAACGATGGAAGTTAGAAATTATAAGTTTACGTATGTATATTAGTCACCTTTTATCTAAAAACTTGTAATAATACAGCACAAATAACATTAATATTATCGTGCATAATTCCCACCGCATTATTCTGCACAGCACTCTCGTATATAGTACTAGCTGTACCGGCGAACTTCGTATAGCCCTCCAATTTTAACATACCTATGGAAAAAAAACATTGCAGTTTTTTATTAACTTCCTCGCAATTTCACTTCACACCGTTTAAAGCTTCCCTGGACTACGACAATTATTTCAAAACCAAAATCAGTTAAATCGCCCCGCCTCCGTTCTCGAATTTTAGCGAGTCAAACAAAGTATATACATATAGATAAAAACCACTAAACTAGACTAGACTAGAGGGCGCCCCGTGGCTTCGCCAGCGCAGTTTTTCTCGTAACTCGAATTCCCAATTTTCCCTTAGGAATTTCGAGATAAAAAGTAGCCTATATGCTTTCTCAGGCTCTATCTATCCTTATACCAAATTTCATACAAATCGGTTCAGTATTTTTCTCAGGAAAGCGAGACAGGCAGAGTTACTTTCGCATTAATTAAATTATATTATAGTACTAGCTGACCCGGCAAACTCTGTATCGCCTTAGATAATAAGTTAACACGATTATTATTATACTACTTCGATCCCATTAAAAACCTGGCTGTATGGACTTTGTTATTTTACGCGCCCAAAATAAAAAAAATAAAAACAACGTCAAATCAATCTTTTGATTGACAGGAAAATGGATAGAACAGTAATGGAACACTTTGTATGGGAAATTATAATTGTTGTTTTTTACTAACTTTTACATTTTTTCTTACCTTTTAAATCTTCCCTGGACTACGACAAACATTTCAAGACCAACATCAGCTCAATCGACCCGGCCGTTCTCGAGTTTTAGCGAGACTAACCACGATTCATTTTTAATAGAAGATATAGTATATTATAGGCCAGATCTATATGTAGACACATTCTGGAAAAGCATTAGATAATGAGCTGAGCTGTTATATCAAAGTTTTTCGTACGTAATGTTTAGCGACCGCAACACTAAGTAAATTGCATAGCAATTTCAGGAAACCATGAAAATTGCAACTTCCCTCATTCATCCATTCTGTGTGATAAACGTTTATGGCACCCAATCTGCTCGGTATTGTGCTAGGTTGCGGTTCTGAGAAGCAATTATTGCAATTCATTTTTCGTCTTTAACTTTGTAAAAGCGGAATGAAAATTAGTTTTCGGAATTCTGTCTACATAGTTCAGGTTTCCTTTTACCTGTAAGTAATACTTTATTCTAAAAATGTTTAATCTTGAGCATCGATGATAGTACATAAGGAAATGTGGTAACGTTCTAAAATTATTAATTGTTAGGTACAGTTTTTAAAACAAATAAGCAAATATCGGATAACATGCTCCCTATTAGTGCAGCTTTATACGTCTGCCGTTATGGTAATTATAAATTCGACGCGCGCGGACTAGACATCGCATTCACTTTGTTTACCACGATATCCTAATTAGGTACGGAATGTTTACGAATTGTTATGAATTTGGCTATATTTGTTCTTACATGAACGGTTTGCACAAAAGTTTTAGACAAACACACATTATGGTAAGACTAGAATGCAATTCGCGTAGAGTTCGCTTTAAAAATACATAACTTATTCACTAAAGACGTACTGAACTGACGTCATCGGTTAAAAAAAGTTTTAAGTTTTTGTTTCAAGTAATTATTTTATACAGTCCACGGGAGGACTTTCCTTAGTGTGGCAGTCTCGTGGATTATTTAAGAATTAGAGTAAAATGCAGTGGCGTTTACGATGGAAATCCGTTATCAAATGTAACTGGATATTGTATTATTAATTAATTTAAACCAAAATACCTATAATACAGTATAATGGGGGATCTCACACCTGGGACATAGGAACTGGTGCGATGGTAAATATCTCGAGAGATGACTGTATACTTGCGCTTTTGTGCTCAGCGTTTAGCTCTAAAAGCTCTATTCGCGCAGGTAATCCGAAATCCCCTAAATGTGAGTTTTAATAGCTGGGTCCACACCAAAATATCCTAGGTAGGACCTAGCAGCTACTAAAGTAGATTATAAAATAACAATAGCTTATTAAAGTTTTAATAAACCAGTGTGCATATCAAACGTGCGCCGCGCGCGCTACCACCCGGGCGCGTGGTCGTCGCGCCGCTGGGCGTGCTGCGACGCCGAGCGCCGCTCCTCGCCGGGCTGCGCGCTCGCCGCCGTCTGGCCGCTGCCGGAGCCCGAGGTCGCGCCTGAACCTGACACTGTTGAGGACACCACGCCTCAAGAGGTTGCTCTTGCACGTGAGTACTGTTAAGTATTGTTGAAATAAACCCTAAGAGCCTTTTAGTCGTGGGAATATTGTAATGGATTAATCAACGCCCGGGAGAGCGATGGGGTTATGTCGGATTCCTACCTAATAAGACACCACGGTGGCTGAACGCCATTTGGAGGGCGGAACCAACAGAGATCGGACAATATCCTAGCTCTTCTTCAGGTCAAATTCTCCCCGCCTCTCTCATCAACGCCATATGGCGAGGGGCAACGCAGCTGCTACGCTCAAACCTTCAGGGTTTTACCTAAGCCCTGCTTTCATATCCAAATTATTCGTTATTTTTAGTGTGCTAGCTTACACCGTATTGTCGTTGGCAAAAATATATTTGTAAACATCATATTTGGAACAGGGTTAACGACGTATGCCGCACGGTGGGGCGTCCCGGTATGGTAGGGTAATATACTATCTATCTTCTATAGTAAAAACAACAATAAATGTTTCCCATAGAAAGTGTTCCATTACTTTTCTATGCATTTTACTTTCAATAAATTAACTGACGTTGTTGTTTTTAATATGGCCATTCTGGGCAGGCAAAGTAACATGGTTTATACAGCCAAGTTTTCAATAGGTTATGTAGTAATTATAATAATCGTGATTACTTATAACCCGCCATAGATTGCCGCCATACGAAGTTGGCCGGGTTATTTAGTATAATCTAAAGATGCTATCAGTAACAAGTTTTTCAATAATTTAAAGGCTGAAATGTAATCCCTGAAATCAGTATAACATGAATTCGAGAATAAATATAAAGTATTCCAGTTTGAATCATACTGACTAGAATTTATCAGACAGTGCGGCGCCAGGGTTTATTACAGGTACGAGACAATAGATCCTAAATAAATAGTTTATTACTGTGAAACTTATCTATTAATCCTATCTCGATATAAGCAAGTACAATGCATCCATTAGTTATTCAAATTGATCACCGAATACAAATTCAATGTATTCATTCGAGCAATCACTATCCTAAATCATGCTCTTAGAATATTTCGACTCCGCCGCCCACGCTAAGTACTCCGTTGTTCCAAAGCAAACGCAATTAATTAAACTTTGCCTACTCTGAAAAGTATTTATTTGGAAATTGAATTTTGTTTCTTGATGAATTTAACGGATTGGATTAAGATAGCCTTTTGTTTTTTTAAAACCTAAGCCTCTGAAAATGTCAACCAAGTATTGTATTTTACGGTAATTATTATATTTTACGGTGATTAAAGTTTATAATACTGTTTTAAGTGGTTCTTTTTTATGGATTAAAATATTCAAGCGCTCGTACCATGTCCAGAGACGCTCTCCTGTTACGCACCCAGAACGAAAAGATTCAAATATCCCTTATCCTTTTATTGTACAAAATGAGATCCATTCGTCATCAAGACTGGTTTCTGTAAGGTCGGCTTTCGATTCTGAGAACTGACGCGTACCTGTACCTGTCTGTGCCCTGAGTTGCCGTTTTCTTTTGTGGTATAACTTTAGTTCTGTACCTCTACATACGCATTGGTAGGTTGGTACACGTCTTTGCAGGTCACGCATCAATCAAAATGAATGTATGAGTATGACTAAGTTATTAGTTGACCTCGAAAGTAAGGATGAGTGCCTTTCACTCTTGATTTGGTTTTCATGTTCGTCCTAGTTTGATTTTTGTTAGAGCTCTTTTAATAGTTAATTTTGTTATACTGAACTGATAAATTAAACCTAAACATGCTCTTTAAAATGTTATGCGTACATAGTAGTAATGTACCGTGCCGTGAGGTAATGTACAATTTACGTCAATAACTGCAATACAATTCATTTAGTTTTTCCTTATTTAAATATCAAGGTGAATTCGGTAATAATAACTTATTTTTGTTTAAGTTGTACCTCTAGTTGCTATCTTTAATTCGTGAGTTAGACAAAAATAATTTACATCATCGTACCTGCTGTATACTTTTGGTGATTTGTTGGTAGGTGACGTATATATCTATCTCATTCTCACATTGGACATAGTGCCTTAGTCTGTAAGGGATAAAACGCCGCCTGCGCTCGCGCATCGAATAGTGAATGTAGGCCGCGACCATCTTTGAAACCCTCGCTCCTCGTCTCCATCGTGAATAAAGCCTTGTTTTCCACGGAGGGCATATTATACTTTTATTTTTGTTACATGGATTTAATATACCAATGACAGTATCCAAAAATTTTGTTCAGACAAGTTTCTTGCTTGATAAGCATGAAGTAAAAGCTCAACACTAAAACTCTTAAAATGCTCTAGGCTGGAAAATTAAAAATAAATTTTCTGATTTAGTATATCTAAAAGCTTTTTAATTAATATAATTCTTAGTGCAAACATGCTTCTGCCTATTTATAGAGCATAGTATACCCAACTAATATAACCAGTGGTTAGCGAAAAGCGCGCAATGTGTAACGGTCCTAAGGTTCCGATAGCGTACATTGACACGCTCGCGGCTGCCGCGCCAGTCGGGCTGCTCACTGTCGCGCGCGGACGTCCGGCCGCGCTCCTGCCACATGCTGCAAGCACAGCAAGAAGACAACATGGTCACCAAGAAGAAGAGCAAGATCCCTTGCCTCTCGTTGTCCTCCTTCCTGCCAGCTTTAGAGGGTAAATGGCTTGACCTCTATTCGGCGGCCTCGCGAGCACCGGTTGCGTTCACTACACCTCTTGCGCTCACTTTCTTGTATCTGCTTAGGTCAGGTGTATTGTAACAGTGTTTGTGTAATTGTGTTTTTTTTTTGGAAAAATAATGTGTGCCTCTATATTTTTCGTCTAGGTACATCCGTGTGATTAGCTTCCTCGTGTGTTTGTTTATTAATTGTTGTTCATTAAGTTTTTTGTGGTGTCATTGAGTGTCTGCGATTTGTTTACAAAGTTTTATTAATTGCGGAATAATAATACCTTAACTTCCGTGCTAAGAATACATGATCAGCTTCTATTGGCCGCGCGCGTTGCATGTATGGAGCGACTTCCTGAATATGCCAGCAGAAATTTGAGGTTTCCGTTACCCACTTTGCGTTACGTTACGTAGACCTGTATTAAGGCGCCTTAACCGTAGTAGGGTGTCCAACTGAGCAGCATTAGATAAGCTCACACTTTCATTTATATAAAAATAACTTCAATATGTATGTACCCGAACTACACAAAACCGTAAGGTAAACGAAATTGACTTGAATTTATAAATGCTTTATTATACTTAAACTATAGTGAAGAATTTTTTGGATTTTTTGCCCCAATCTACAACATGTCCCAAGAGTTACGTACTCTTTTCTTAGATGAGATTCATGTGCACTCGGTGTAGGTGTACCTCTATCTATACATTTACTACATGTTAATAGGACCGTATACTATACCCCCAACGCGTCAATACAAAAAGAGAAAACGTTTTTTCCACTACTAAATATTTTCCAATCGTTATGAAAATTTAGTATGTTACTAACAATATCAAAAACTAGGTTTGTACGGTTTTTTTTTTCAAAATTCGCTATAGATAGACCCTGTTATTCATAAAAAGTTAAAGAGCATTTATTTTTATTATTATTTTAATTTAATGGACTCGACTCCACTTCAGTGGAGTATTTTGCCAATGTCAAGTTCACAAATTAGATTAAAAGGGTGGGCATAAAGCCCGGCAACGTTGTACGGTTATTGTAAGTTTATTGGATCATTGTTTTAAAGCCCGCTAACAAAACACGTGGTTTCGAAACCAACGTTAAAACAATAATCCGTTAAAGAGCATTTTCGTTATTTGACGTATGTCAATTTAGACTGGATGTCACGTATTTACCATACAACAAACCAGAGAAGTGGACTTCCAGTAAAACTACTTAAAACCTACTGTATCTTTATGAATAATACGGTTAGAAGTACAGGCCCCTGATACTGATATACAGAGATTTTGTGATAAAAAATTGGTCCCATAAAGTTGTTTGTTTTACATAACCAACCAATGCATATTAAATAAAAAAGGAAAACGTATAAACCTAGATTATTTAATGCTGAAGCGATGGACATCAAATCATTGTGATGGGCTAAGATTTAGGTAGTAAAAAACGTTTCCCCCGAAATGCAAATTTTATCAAAAAAAAATCTCTGTCTCTTTCTTAATATTTTTGCGTTGCTATACTGTCCTCTTAAAATGTTCATGTTAGTAAGCATGATTTAGAACCTTTTTTTTATTGAATGTCTTCTTTATACTACATAAGACGAGTTGGGTTGGTTATTTATGAAATAAAATTACTCAATCTATAATAAATAGTAAAGTTAAACTATAATAAGTAATTCAAAAGTATCGTCCCCAATAAGCTTTATTATGGTTTATTAATTAAATTGCGTACATCATATAATTAAATAAAATAATAAAAAAGGCTCGATTAGTTAATAATCGATTAAATACATAGCGACGCTTCCTTTTCCATTGTTTGACAGCAGGTTTTCATGTTTTCCTCTATAGCATACCTCCACGCGTCACATGCACCTGAATCAATAGCGCGTATTATTGCGTACACACATTCAAATTGTATGGTGTATTGTGACGACATTTACCTTTATTTTGAGATATCATTTATGTCCTCTTACGTCAATTATTATATTAAAGCAGCTTTTATTAATTATTGTTGATTGATAGTAAACATTTAGTTTGGTAAATTATATTATTAGAAAAACTTGCTACACGCTCCCACGATTTAGAAAATGTTCTTCTTTTGTCCCAACAAAATGTCGAGTCATCTAATCTTCTCTACTCAGTATTTCTCAGACTCGACAGGAGTAATCTTTCTAAGGAACTGAAGTTGTTACTAGTCTCCTTTATTCATCTTCGAAAATGCAAATGCTACCTTTTGGATTATATTATATTTTTTTATCATAATGATCATGTTGATTATTTTACTCATAGAAATCTTTTTTTAGTGCAGCAATCTATGGTACTATGTCCAGCAGTGGACGTCTTTCGGCTGAAATTAAGATGATGGTGAATCTATGGTAAACCAGTTAATTTTGTCGGTAAACAGAATCTAGTTTTATCGTAATTGTCATCAGACGTCATATTAGATGGTTAATAAAAGCTTCCAGTTTTAAATAGGCTTTTTAGATTCGAAAAATAAAACTTGAAATATTGTCTTTTGTAATCAAACTTAATAACTATAGGTTATTTATCTTGCTGTCAACCATATCGTTAAATCTAAAAAATTAAATATTTTTATTCAGGAACACTTGTTTGATATTCATTAAATCAATCAATATATATAAAACTCTTATGTTACTGACTGACTGACAACGCAGAGCTGAAACTACTGGGCGTAGAGGGCTGAAATTTTGCATGTAGGTTCCTTAGGGAGTGTAGGTGAGCTAACTACTAAGAAAGGTTTTCCCAAAATTCCCATTGGAACTGGAAAAAACTGAATTTTTGTGTTTATGAGAAATTTGCGCGAGTGAAACCGCGGGGCAGCCTCTTGTTAATGATATTGCACTGCTCAACAAAATGAGTACATAGTATGTACTTTCAAACGATTCATCTTCAATCTTATCGTATTATGCGATTAAAGAACAACATTAATAGTCCGTCTATTTGCTTGCATCCGCAGTGTGTTTGTATTTAGCCACGTGAGGCGAGGTTCAATTATACTAAGTGCATGTTTTGTTGCAGCGGTCACCGCGGCGGTCACCATGCCGGGGGGAGGCGCGCCGCCCGGAACCCCCTCAGCTAAGCCCAAGGTATAATATCCTTTATTTTTACCATATAAACTGATGTGGGCCAGAAGCATCGGCGGCTCTTTTAAAAGTTTACGTAAAGTCCATTTTTTTCGGTCCCACGTGTACATTTCTAGGACTTCTTCTTTAGCGCAGCACTAAATTCTCTAAGGAACTGACTATCCTAATTAAAAGTCCATTAAAATAGTAATGAAAAAAGAAAAAAGATAAAATAGAACATTAATACCTAAGAACTGCTCAACAGAGTATAAAGACTGAACGGATCAAGATAGATTTAAAATAATAATAATATGTGTTTAACTAAACCATAGTTTTGACGTCTCTATGCTTGCAGAGACAACGCACGTATAATATACGTACATATTTACGCACACACCATCTGTTTAACTTAATTAACTCGTTTATTTCAACAGGAGATCCATATAATTTATAGGTAGTAAACTTTTGTATTCATTATACATATTTACGTAGTGCCATATTTGTTTACCTTGAAATTTCTCTTTCTTATTCGACTCGATCTGAAAGAAGCTTGTGTGTGAAAGTGTAGGATAAAATATTTTTGACAAATATAAAAAAAAACTAAAATTACTAATATGTGCTATGTGGCATCCGAAATCCACATTACGACACATAATTAATGTTTAAACCGTCGTGGTTCAATGATAATGAAGTACATTCTCTTTCGTTTCCAGGAAAAGCCGCGGCCAAAAGTGGTAGTAGCCTTGTATCCGTTTAAGGCAATCGAAAGCGGGGATCTATCTCTAGAAAAAGTAAGAGCATTATGCCCAAATTTGTTCTAGATTAATGTTAACTATTATTTAACGGAAGAGGATCGTTTGAGCGCATTTAATTCTATTTACAGAGAATATTATGTTGGTTTCTGGTATACATCAGACAGCCAGAAGAACGTCATGATTCAGATTCAAATAAATTTATGTTTACCTACAGGGAGCCGAATACGAAGTGATAGATGATTCTCAGGAACATTGGTGGAAAGTCAAGGATGAAAATGGGTAAGGAAGGCGTGTTCCTTTTTCTACGAACCTCAATTAAATAACGTAAAGTTGTACTAGCAAAAAAGTAACAGCATGAAATTAAGTTTCGTCACAATATTTAATAAGAATTTCGGGTCACGTTTTTTTTACAAATTGTATGTCACGTACCTTTACAATATCTAATCCCATTAATTCGCTATGGTTCTCAAATCACTGATCGGTAACAGACAAAAAAGTCTGCTTGACAGGTTTTTTTTTTATAAAAACGAAATTTGGGCTCACCTTTGACTCTGAAATCCATAGAGTGAAGCAAGTAAGTTATAATGTATTTTGGAAGTCAAGTAGGTAGGTAGGTATTTTAATAAATAAAATAATTTCGGCATGGTGTAGCCAATTCTAAACACAAAACACGTATTTTTCAGATCTGTGGGATATATTCCAAGTAACTACGTTAAAGAGAAAGAGACCTTAGGATTACAAAAATATGAGTAAGTATATCTTTCACCAGTCAGTAAGTAAGTAGGTGCAGTGGCGGTCTAGGAGGGCGTAACAGATTTGTCCGTCAGTCTCGTGCGTCCTAGCCGGTATTACCAAAGAACAGAGCAATTTTGAAATACAGAAAAACCGGAAGTGTTACGCCGTCCTAGATCGCCACTGTACTGTACATACGTTAATGTGAAAATCACACTTAATACACTTTCAAAACTAGGAAAATCATGTCAAACTATTGCATACTGCTTTTATTTTGAATTGTTACTTTAAATATGTCCTGTATATGTTTGCTACCTGCTACCTAACCTACCCGCCTGGTGAACGTAATACAAAAATAAATGGTGCGGCACCTATCTATCTATATGTATAATAATGTGTTGTGTGGCGCAGATGGTACGTGGGCGACATGTCGCGGCAGCGCGCCGAGGCGCTGCTGCGGGCGGAGGACAAGGAGGGCTGCTTCCTCGTGCGCAACTCCTCCACCAAGGGCATGTACACGCTCTCGCTCTATACCAAAGTGTGAGTTAGATTTAGCTGGACTATTACTTCACTTGACATTTGAATTAACGTTCTCAACGCGCCAGGCTTTGAGAGGGGTTTTCAGGTGCAATTTCGACTTACGGAGCTTTTATTTTGACAGTTCTTAATGCTCTACGTGTCCATGAGGTGGTTCTGATTTGATTGATTAATAGATTTTTTTTTTATACATGCAGAAATTGTGTATTTTTTGTCATCTTCTAAGATGACGCTTTAGGTGAAAAATCGACCATAATAACTCAAATTTAAAAAAAAAACCCCGACCCATTAAGATCCCTCATCAACTTAACTAGAACTAGAGCTAATCATTTTAAAAATATCATAGTCACCTTACCATATACTTTCAATATCATTGAAGTAACACGGTACCAAATTTGAAATTGAAATAGGACATATGAAAGGTAGTTAGATCCCCTCATCCACTATTTAAGAGCTGATCATCTTCAAATTGCAGATCAGGTCATGGTTACCTTGCCATATACCTTTAATATCATTAAAGTAACACTGTACCAAATATTAAATCGATAGGACAACTGGAAGGTAGTTAGATCCTCTCATCCATTATTCAAGAGCTGATCATCTTCAAACGGCCGATCAGGTCATGGTTACCGTACCATATACTTTCAATATCATAGATGTAACATGGTACCAAATTTCAAATCGATCGGACAAATGGAAGCTATTTAGATCCCCTCATCTCCTAGAAAAGAGCTGATAATCTTTAAACCGCTGATCAGATCTTCATCAGACATGGCTAAGAACACTCGGCCTGAAATTATCTATGATACAAAAAAAAACTAAACGAAAATCGGTTCAGCCGTTTTGGGCTCTACGATGCCACAGACAGATACACAGAGAGACATACAGACACACAGACAGACAGATACACACGTTAAAATCATAACACCACTCTCTGAAATTTTCTTCCGGGGTTATAAAGACTAAAAAATACGAATTTCAACGACAGATCTGTCTCGTTATTGCAGTAACCATCCACAAACGAAACACTACCACATAAAGCAGAGCAGCCGCGGAGAGTTCTACCTGTCGGACAAGCACTGCTGCGCCAACATCCCCGAGCTCATCAACTACCACCGGCACAACAGCGGCGGGCTGTGCTCGCGGCTCAAGGCCACGCCCTGCGACCGGCCCGCGCCGCCCACCGCCGGCCTCAGCCACGGTCTGTACACACACACACACACACACACACGACACATCCCCGAGCTCATCAACTACCACCGGCACAACAGCGGCGGGCTGTGCTCGCGGCTCAAGGCCACGCCCTGCGACCGGCCCGCGCCGCCCACCGCCGGCCTCAGCCACGGTCTGTACACACACACAAACACACACACACACACGACACATCCCCGAGCTCATCAACTACCACCGGCACAACAGCGGCGGGCTGTGCTCGCGGCTCAAGGCCACGCCCTGCGACCGGCCCGCGCCGCCCACCGCCGGCCTCAGCCACGGTCTGTACACACACACAAACACACACACACACACGACACATCCCCGAGCTCATCAACTACCACCGGCACAACAGCGGCGGGCTGTGCTCGCGGCTCAAGGCCACGCCCTGCGACCGGCCCGCGCCGCCCACCGCCGGCCTCAGCCACGGTCTGTACACACACACAAACACACACACACACACGACACATCCCCGAGCTCATCAACTACCACCGGCACAACAGCGGCGGGCTGTGCTCGCGGCTCAAGGCCACGCCCTGCGACCGGCCCGCGCCGCCCACCGCCGGCCTCAGCCACGGTCTGTACACACACACAAACACACACACACACACGACACATCCCCGAGCTCATCAACTACCACCGGCACAACAGCGGCGGGCTGTGCTCGCGGCTCAAGGCCACGCCCTGCGACCGGCCCGCGCCGCCCGCCGCCGGCCTCAGCCACGGTCTGTACACACACACAAACACACACACACACACACACACATAATGTTTTCCTCAAACACCTTAAATTCAAAAGTACAGAAAATTAACAATCTGGATTAGTTTATATAAAAAAGGTCTATCTGGATTCTCATAAAGCACAATCTAGCTCGCTCCCGCTCCTGTTATCTATAACTACAGCAATAATAGCCTAAACCCCATACCGCGTATTTTAGTTTAACCGTAACAATCATGGCCGTTCAATGTCGTCGCCGGACTAACTTTTGCCATGTTTCGCGATCCTTCCTTACTCGTTCGTTTATTGTATAGACAAATGGGAGATAGACCCGTCGGAGCTGGTGTTGATGGAGGAGCTGGGCGCGGGCCAGTTCGGCGTGGTGCGGCGCGGGCGCTGGCGCGGCCGCATCGACACCGCCGTCAAGATGATGAAGGAGGGCACCATGTCCGAAGATGACTTCATTGAGGAGGCTAAGGTTATGACGTGAGTATTTATAACTTTTATGTACTCTGTTTGTATTTGTACCCCTGATGATCGATACGTGTGTTTTTTTAAATGTTTTTTTTCAACTGATTTCCAAAAGAAGAAAAGGTTTAGTAGGTACTGTGGTTTCCTATATGGGCTTTTCATCATCTCTGCCGAAAGACATCCACTATGTCCGGCCGGTCATTCATTAACTCTTTCAAATTAAATTATTTTTACACAGATAAAATATGTCTTATAAAGTGATAAGGATAAAGGGTGACGCAAATATGGGCTCAAGCAATACTAGAGGTATAGTTTCTTAACTAAATTCGATCGACGCGTAAACGCATTTTAAGTGATTTCACTAACCATTTCCGCATTAACAAAGCAGATTTCTGTTACACGCCTAAAGAAACAGCAATCAATATACATAAAACTCTTCCGTTACTGACTGACTGACTGACTGACAGACAACGCAGAGCCGAAACTACTGGGCGTACAAATCTGAAATTTAGCATGTAGGTTCTTTAGGGAGTGTAGGTGAGCACTAAGAAAGGATTTCCCGAAATTCCCACGGGAACGGGAAAAAACGGGATTTTTGTGTTTATGAGAAATCTGCGCGGGAAATACCGCGGGGCAGCCTCTAGTGGTTAATAAAATCACTTGCAATACGATTACAAGTCTATAAGACGGAGCCCTGTTCGGACAGAGAGATTTGTATCTCAGTCAGTCAGCAACGCTGTGAGGTGAGGTCGTGTGCAACGCGCGCTCTGCTCTGTTCCAGCAAGCTGCAGCACCAGAACCTCGTGCAGCTGTACGGCGTGTGCTCCAAGCACCGGCCGATATACATAGTGACGGAGTACATGCGGCACGGCTCGCTGTTCAACTACCTGCGCCGCACCGCGCCCGACCAGCTGGGGCCCGCCGTGCTGCTCGACATGTGTATACAGGTGTGTTTATATAGACACGAGCTTTCCCGGCTTACTTCGTTACGCCATAGAATATAAGATACTACAAAAGACTTGGCTCTAAAGACTATGTTCTTTTGACTGCCCAGAATGGCCGAATAAAAAATAAACAACAACAACAAACCACCGGTCAAAATATGTAAACAACGGAAAAAATATTGCACCTTGGGTTATATTATTTGAGTTTAGGTAAGGATCCCTAATTTTTTTGAAAATCTATTATAGCCTATGACACTCGGGGTTAATGTAGCTTCCTACCAGTGAAATAATTTTTCAAATCGGTTCAGTATTGTCGGAGCCTATTTGTTACAAACAAATATTTCCTCTTTATAATATTGGTATAGATGTACACTCACCTGCAAAATTGAGGTGAGTGTACATCTAGCAGGCTGATATTTATAATAAGTTTTTGGAGCTTCCGAGTTCAGATTATATAACTGAATCAATCGAACGACTCGTCCGTGATAAAACTTGAGCGAGTAGACTTTACCCATACACTGACTGTAAGGGACATCTACTCGTCGTCATCATCGTGACCATGTAGACTTGCGCCTCACTACGCTCGGTAATATAACAAACTCTTGGAACTCTTACTGCACACGAGGTTGCCGCAACCTCATCATAATGTATCACTTGACACCCATGTTATATGATCAACTATTCTGTTTCAGGTTTGCAAAGGTATGGCGTACTTAGAAAGGCATAACTACATACATCGAGATTTAGCAGCAAGAAATTGTTTAGTTGGAGACGAAAATATAGTCAAGGTAATTTTTTGAAATCATTTTATTATGAAGCAGAATGATTGTTAACATGCTCACATTTAATGGAATGATAAATGAATCCACCTATAATTTGGAAATATTCTCCTTAAATTTCCCATTTTGGTAACTTTCCGGGTTCACCGAGTGGATTTCCCAGCAAGTTTCCGAGGCGTCCATCTCTAGTGTAACGTATGGTAATGTGTGTGTGCGGCAGGTGGCGGACTTCGGGCTGGCGCGCTACGTGCTGGACGACCAGTACACGTCGTCGGGCGGCACCAAGTTCCCCATCAAGTGGGCGCCGCCCGAGGTGCTCAACTACACGCGCTTCTCCTCCAAGTCCGACGTCTGGGCCTTCGGTATCTATCTACACATTGTGTTCTCTCTATCTCTCTCTCTGTCAGGTGACGGATTACCCTAGTCTAAAAAAACAGCTCTTCCCAGAGTGACACAAGCCTATGTAACAAATGTTAATTGTTATTTCCCTCTCACTCAATCTCAGCATGGTGACGTAGGCTTGTGTCAGTCAATGGTCAGAAGAGAGTACAAGCCAAAGTATATTATTGTACAGTAACGGACTCGTTCATCGTAACACTTTTGTCTATGGCCTCGTGCACACTAGACTGTAGGTAATACCTGAGACATATGGGTTTCTTGCAATACAGAAAAACCGGAAGTGTTACTCTGAACAATTCCATGATTGTACCATGCCGGATTATGATTTATGATGACTCCACTTCTACTATACTGCATACTTTTATTTTTTTATATAAATCAATTTCAATATCAAACTTGAAAATCATGAAACATAGAGTGTGGCACCATTATTACCCGCCATCCAAAACGGTCGATTTCATATTGGTTCATATTTTTACTACGCGCAGACTTTACTGGTCCAAACGCACTCTATAGTTATGGGTCCCTCTATGACGGTGCCGACATATAACGGCCGCTACCTAGCGATGAATGACGAGGTCGGAGGAACCCACAGCGCGAGCGCCGTGCGGTAATAAGTGTGTGATCTCCAGGCGTGCTCATGTGGGAGGTGTTCACGTGCGGCAAGGTGCCGTACGGGCGCATGAAGAACTCCGAGGTGGTGGACATGGTGCAGCGCGGGCAGGTGCTCGAGAAGCCCAAGGGCTGCCTCAACGAGATTTACAATGTAAGTTCACTTAACAGTCCTCGTTAATAGATCAAGCCCAATTCTGAATTGGAAATAGCGTAATAACATTAATTTTATTTGGTGCTGTTTTAACATGTCAGACTTAAGGGGCAAAACGGTGCGAAGCTAGCGCCACTTCGATAAATAATTGATATTTTCTAAACCATGGCGAAATCAAAAATATGCGACTTTGACTCCCTAGATAATCTTGCTTAGAATTTTTAAGGCTCTGTTGTGTAGCTTTTAGGTTTAAAATCAAAGAAAAAAACCGTTATGAAACTAACAACCAACGAATATTTCTAAGATCAATACTGAACGCTACATAACAAAGCCTAAAAATTCTAAGCCATATTATCTATCTAAGGCGTCATTGACACATATTTTTCATTTCGTCCATGTTTTAGAAGACATAATTATTTATCGAAAGTGGCGCTAGTATCGCATCTGTGGCTTAACCAACCAGGTACTCACTTCTAAAAGTAATTTTATAAAAAGTAAAATTTAATTCTACACAGTGTCTTGAGGAAGTATGCATGTATGTCCTATGACGATCTGTGGTGGAGGCCCTGTCCAGCATCCAACATGGACGTCTTAAGGAAGTTGTCCTATTTGTCTGGCAAGCTGTTGTAATGTAACTGTAAGCATGCGACGCGGCGGCCGGCAGGTGATGCGCGCGTGCTGGCGCCACGCGCCGGACGAGCGGCCCTCGTTCCGCGCGCTCAAGGAGGAGCTGGCGGGCGTCGCGCAGGCCGTGCTCGCCGACTGACTGCGCCTGCTGCTCGCGCTGCTGCGACCTGCGTCCGCGCCCCCCCCCGCGCCCGACCGCTCCCATCTCAACTGATTACTAGCTCAATGTGACGCAGCTCTATTGACTTTATAAGGCCGCTAACTCATCGAGCGCCATGGCGACGACGCTGGCTACGGTTTGGCAACGTCAGCCAGAGACGTCGCCATGGCTTCCAGGTAAGTTAGCGGCCTAACTGTTTCATGTAAGTGGCCAGTGACGCTATAAGCATGTGGATAAAGACTGATTGGAATTGATAACAGAGTGTTTAGTTAATAATTAATGTAAATTTTTTAATAGGACGTTCTGTGCTATATTGACGACGTACTTACGCTTTCACTGCCGAATAAGAATCAACATTTAGAGCGCTCTCCTTTGTGCGGGCTTAAGGAATCTTGCGCATTGATCTCAACGAACCATCGCAGTGTTAACGAACTTTGCAATGTCTCCAAATTCGTATAATGCGTAATGCCAAGTATTCCGTGACCTTTTTAAGAATATGAAATATCCTAGTACACATTGTAATAGAGATTTCAAGTGATATTTATCTTTTTATAATATCCCAGTCAGTACACTGTTACTATTTAAACATAACATAATAGAACCTTTATAATTATTACTCCTAATATATACACGCAATAACAACAATAACGCACAATAATATAATTATTTATTATTGTAGACTCCTGTAAGATGATAAATTATGTTAATTGTTGCTAATTTGTTATACATTTTGATTTAACAAACTTTGCCATTTATAATTTTTAATTCGTGTTAATGTTACGCTTTGTCCTAATTTAATTACCAATAATAGAAGACATCCGTGACAAATTTTAATGGTATACTCATACTAGCCAGTATAGAATTTCAAAAACATTTTATGCTGTTTTTCTTCAAAGTGTAACTGTAACTTAGTGCAATTATTATACGTTCAGTATGGGCAGGAGTGTGCATATAACACGCATATCATTGAAACTTCAAATTAAGCAGTTCACTTTTGCATGAGAGCAAATAATTAATAAACTACTAACAAATATATTTTTAAAAATTTGATTGTTTAGCCGTGCCAATATTCCGTAGACTGAAGATCATGTAACTTACAGTAACATTGGAATTGACGATGCCGTTCATAGCAATTAAATATTTACCTAAATCAGCTCTTTTAGAACAGTGGCGGTCTAGGAGGCCGTAACAGATTTGTCTATGGTTTCATCAGCCTAGACTGTATTGCCAAAGAACAAGAGCTATTTTGCAATACAGAAAAACCGGAAGTGTTACGGCGACCTAAACCGCAACTGTACAATAACATAGAAATCAGAATGTGAAATGTTTTGAGTTCATAAAAAGCGTTTCATTACTTATGTGATAATCACAATCATAAATGTGTAGTCATTATCAAGTATTTATAGATTTAAATGAAAAAATAGAACAATAGTATCTAAGCTTCTTTGCAAAATAATGAACTGTATTGTAAACTTTTTTAAGGAAACAAATTAACAGTACAATATTCTAAAATTATACTTTGTGTAAAAATATAAATAGCAGTTTTATGAAGAAAATATGTTTTATTTTTAATTTTGAGGAAAACTTCCATATTACTTTAAGGAAAGAGATGTAGTTTTCTCCCAGCAGTGGTAGTATGACGGACAATTTGTCGAATCTAACTGTCACTTTTAATCGCTTTTGACATTTCAATGCTGGAAAATGTATGGAGATGATCGACAAAAGTGACAGATAGATACGACAAATCGACAAATTGTCCGTCATGTTACCGCGGCTGGTGTGACTAAGAAAGCTAAATAAAGAAACCGTATTTGGTGCGACATAATTAATTTTTATGACTTCACGTCTTATTTCCGATGTTTTTCATTATGGAGCCATTATAGTACTTTTATATAGTACATCAACCGAGCAAATTCTCATTCTATCCCCACTCCAAAAAGCATTTTCTCTTGAAATTACATTGGCAGGGATTGATTGGTTGGCATTGATTTGGCAGAGAGTGCCCATACTGTACTGTACGTAGTACCACAGATTACTAAAGTAGTACTCTTTATTATGCTGTGGAACAACCAAAGAATGCCTATGTTTTACTTACTCAAACATAATTTGATGGGAGTGGGGATAGAAAGAGTATCCGCTCGGTTGATGAATTGCACCGTAACAAGAATCTGTCGAAAGTATGACGAAATACGACGAAACCTTTGTGTCGGCATCCAGAATAAGGCAGACGACGAATATGTACAGTGGCGGACTAAGACGGCGTAACATTTCCGGTTTCTCTGTATTGAAAAATAGCTCGTGTTCTTTGATATTACAGTCTAGGCCACACGGGACCATAGGCAAAACTGTAACGACGTCTTAGTCCGCCACTGTACGATGAACACGGCGTTATCAGCTGTTAAGCAACTAAGATAATATACCGAATATAAACATAAAAAAAAACAGAAAAAACGCTATACGGATGTATAAAGTTTAAAGGGTGATTAAGTATTCATTAAAACTATTTTTGTTTGCTCATAACATCAATATTTTATTATATTAAACATAAGAATATAACGACTGCTTAAATAGGTAAGCATAATTAAGTAAGAAATAATGGCACAGTGCCAAAAATACAATAAGTATTTCTCTGTACAACAGTAATCTCACAGTACATTTTACTTAAAAGTAATGTTAAGTAGGTAATTTATATGTATAGGTAAATAAAATATGGCAAGAGCTACGCATGATACAGTTCTACTACAGTAACATGTTATCTATACCCTGTCTTTCATGGTTATGGTTACTGCACATCAATTCTTTTCAGGTAGTATCAAATATAACCGGCCCGAAACACCAATGTTCATAAGCGCGAGATCCACGTAAACTTATATATTATATAAGTGCGTTTAGGCTTAACCCCGCCGGGCAGTCCCCGCAAGGCGGCAAGGCGGGTCCACTGTTGGCAAAATGTTAAGTCTACACTAAACTACACTACACTACACACCAAAGCCTCATTTTGAACCGCCGCCGCGACTGTTTACGAAGCTGGTCAAGTTCTTTCAGAAGTCGCAGACTCGCGCTTTGCAGCTGGTGGCGTTAGTGTGTAGACAACCTTATATTGTACAAGAGGAATGTTCAATAGTACTCAACCAATGCAATAATAAATTGTAATACATAGTTAAAAATTGAAAAATTGCAGTTAAGTACAGAAAAAATATACTAAGTATAAGAAGATGCTTGACTGTTTATGTGCTAGCTTAGTAACGTTTATGTGGTATAACGATAAATCATCGTAGGTAAGTATATAATAATAATGAAACGCTGAAGCACGTTTTAAAACCAGCCACTGGCATCATACATCATGTTCAAACACTTATTTCCAAAGTTATCAAGTGGTTTTAATTAAGGGTTTCATCATAAAATTCGTTACTATTTTAATAAAGAAATCACTAGAATGCAAGGCGGATGGGAGTTGGTTTTATAATTTTTCTTCTTCTTAAATACCGCTATTATATTAGCTCAAATAAGTTATAATAAGAGAGGGCACAACACAACAGTCATATACATTTAAGTAGGTACCCTACATACTATACCTATAAATTCAATATTATAGATGAGTATTGAGTAAGTACTTGAAAACAATAATCCAAAAATATATAAGTGGCAGTTGGCAGTGACACGAATTACCCAATATCAATACATGCTATAAAATGAAGTCGCTTCCCGCGTCTGTCCCTATGTATGCTTAAATCTTTAAAACTATGCAACGGATTTTGATGCGGTTTTTTTTAAATAGATAGAGTGATTCAAGAGGAAGGTCTATAAGTATAATACATGAACAACATAGCAAAAGGTCAGGCGGTACGAAGTTCGCCGGGTCGACTGGTATTAAAATAAAAGAAATCACTTGAGAGTAATTAAATTATAGAAAAATGGAAAATAATATTTATTTTTATAATAATACGATAAATTTTATTAAGGTCGCGATGTTTAATGCAAGTACATATTACCCTAAAAGTAGATACAGACGAACACTGGACGCGCCTTGAATAAATTATTTGTTTAAGCTCAATTGACGTTGAATATTTTATTATAAATTGATTAATGTTAACCAGAAAAGCTTGTAACACACAGGAATTGAGACAGCTTGTAATATTATGTAGAAGGCAAATATTTCAAATAATAATACATGTAGATGTCACTGGAAAATAATAAGATTCGCAAGTTTATAAATTTCCTAGGAAATTTATAAATTTTCTTAGGATTCTAAACGACAGATAAATTGAATTATTTTACGCCCACTTTTTTTGCAAATTTATAAATTTTCGGCGCGTCGTAGTAAATTTATAAACTAACGGAAATCAATTCGTAAGATTCTAAACGGATCGACCAATCACAGAAGAGCTTTTAATTTTACGCTTTTTGAAATACGGAAAATAACACACTGCTCTCTGATTGGTCGATGTTGACAGTGAAAATGCTTGCGTCCATAGACTTACGTACAGTGGCGGACTAGGAGGCCGTAACCGATTTGTCTATGGTTTCGTCAGCCCTAGACTGTATTACCAAAAGAACAAGAGCTATTTTGCAATACAGAAAAACCGGAAGTGTTACGCCGATCGTGTCGGCCACTGTACAATCAGACTTGCCAAACAATTTGATCACACTAAAAGTATTTTTACTGGTACATACTAAAAACTAGGTAGGTTAATAGGTTAAAACGTTACCGCTAATGTGCGAGTTCAGTAAAAGTGCACTAACTGGCTGAATCCGTTAAGAGTTCGAAATAAAATGTTGTTCTCAACATTAATTAGGTAATCTGCAAAATCCCTAGGTAATCTACAGAGTAACGACTAAGTTAAGCTCAAGAAATTTTTGACTTAGATTTCAGTTTAACACAGGTAACCCAAGCTCCGCTCGCTTCGCTCGCTACGCTGGTTAAAGATCACAAGCCAAACCTAACCTAACCTACAATTTTGCCCTAGATTTGAATTTTCGGTCGGAGTTTTCTGTCTTCCGCACTTAATCGGCGAGACATCCGGTAATACGCACATTAACTAGGTAAAGTGTGGATACCCCATATTTCACATAAAATTTCGCAAATTAACTGACCTAAACAGTTAATGTGCACATTAACGTATTTCGCAATATAACGGTGACAGATATAATACAAAAAGTAACCTTGTACTATAGGTACCTACCTACCTACCTAGTAGGGGGTTCCCTATTTCACTCTACAAAAATAAAACATTTTGGTCTTGGCTACCATAAAACTTTCGTAGCTCTGTGGTAAATTTCAATTCATTATACATGGCGTTTGGTTATTGGTTACTTATTATTTTACGAGTGCGTTAAGTTTATCAATTTACGAAAATGTAGAATCCTACGAAAGTTTATAAATTTCCTAGAAAATTTATAAATTTACGGTTTTTGTTAGTTTCCGGTGACATAGGTATATAAATAAATATTTCAAGAGCTAAAGTATGCCTTACGCACCGAAAATAAATCAGCTACTTTGTGGGAGAAAAAAAAACACGTATTTAGGTGCTTAAGGGCTTACACGTTGCGAAACTAGCACCACTTCGATAAATTATTAATATTTTCTAACTAAAAAATATGCGTCTTTGACTCCCCTAGATAATCTTGCTTAGAATTTTTAAGGCCCTGTTGTGTAGCTTTCAGGTTCAAAATAAGGAAGAAACTAAGCACTTTACTTTTATAAAATAATATTTCTAAGATCATTATCCTAAAAGCTACACGACAGTCTTAAAAATTCTAAGCAAGAGGGTGTCAAAGACGCATATTTTTGGTTTCGGCCGTAGTTTAGAAGATATTAATTATTTATCGAAGTGGCGCTAGTTTCGCACCGTTTCGCCCCTTTCACATGGCAAGAAGTAGTTTTAAGGCACTAAGATTTAGCATCCTTCAATATTACTGTTACTCTCGTTACGTAGGTACGGTACGATCATGTTCATGCTTCATGCTGGCATTTGAGTGCTCTGGCGCTACCTAACATTTTTTGAGAACTTTTCCCGAAAAATTTAGTTTTTTTATTTGACATAAGGACTTAAGTATTTAAATATGTAGCGAAAGATATATTTTTTTAAAAATAGGTACGTAATTCAGGAGAATGTTTTTTAACCCCCGACGAAAAGAATGTCTAACGTGTACCTATCTGTCTGTGGCATCGAAGTGCCCAAACGTATGAACCGATTTTCATTTAGTTTTTTTTTTCATAGATTATTTTAGCCCAAGTGTTCTTAGCCATCACAGCTATTTCCCAGTTGATGAGGGTATCTGACTCGGTCGGGAGCGGGAGGTTTTTTAATTTTTAATTTTGGTCTTCATTTAAGTCAAATTTGGTTTATAAATTGCTTTTTTTCAATGAAATTGGCGCTATTTTAACTCTTGTTTTGGCTTATAAAACGAAATTATATATTTTTTTGTCTAAATATTTAAGTAAGTACTTAATATAATTAATTATTAGCTATTAGGTATTCTGTGGTATAAGTCGTTAAACTATTTATGTAACACTAGTTTAATTTTTCTTATAGATAGGATACATAATTCTTTGTCTAATATGCCCCAATTTCCCCAATCTAAAATGCAAAGTTAAATGTATAGCCAATGCATCAACCTACTCACATGTTTTGTTTTACATAGTATTATTAAAATAATCATTAATTATGGTGAGAGGGGTATGTTGATGTGCTGGCTATTGTAGCTAAAAACTTTAAATAAAATATTATCAGGTAGTATTTTCTTATCTAATATGCAAACTTATTTTAGAATCACATACCTTTGACGTCATAATAGCTTGTTAGATATCAGATGGCAAGATATCTGGTATCAGATATTTGCACAAATCCATTTCTGAATTGACAAATGTTACTTTACTGGATGTATTTTCATCAAGCCTGAAAGAAAATTTTAGGTATAATTTGTTTATTAATGTTTAACAAAGTTATCCTAATGAAGTCCATAACATATCAGTAGAAGGCATCAAATATCGGAACAACATGGTTCCAAAATTAATTTTTTGCTGTTAAAGCATTGTTAAGGTACCTACATAAGTTTTTTGTTGCAAATGGCAAAAAAACGGACATAAACTGCAGAATAAAATGTTAGGACATTACTATTAAGAAAAGTGAGAAATTATGTTTAAAAAGACTGAGACAAAGTGTTCTCAGATATATTTCAGATATATACTTATTTTATTCTAACTAGAATATCCTTTCTTAAACAGTACCAAAACTCAGCAGAAAAACATGCGTTTCTAGATTAAACAAAAATATTGAACATTCTGAGCCTGAGCTGAAGACATTATATAAAATGTTAACATAATAGAGACTAACACAGATGAGATTTTTGTCTTATTAATTACTTACTAGTCGACGCGGCGAACTTCGTACTGCCTTACCTGTTACTATGATGTGGATGGACATGGACAATACATATAAACCTTCCTCTTGAATCACTCTATCTTAAAAAAAAATCGGCTTAAAATTCCTTGCAGTTTTAAAGCTATAAGCATACTTAGGGACAGATGCGAGAAGCGACTTTGTTTTATACTATGTATTGATAAGTTTTTAGGTTTTAATAAGGTTTTAGCATACCATCCCTTGATGACAGCCCAGCAGCCAGAGAAGAATGTGGGTGCATTAATAATCAAGCAAACACCAAGACGTTCCGGGTAATGTCGGCTTAACAACCAGATGAGATTTTTGAGAACCTGGTAGTCCATGCATGACAGTGTAAAATTATTCAGGTCAAAAACTATGCACAGGTTGTCTACTACTTCCTCAAAACATTTTTTACTTGCATCCTCCTGAAATAAGTCCACGAGACTTCATAAGTATGATTAACCAGTTAATTTATAATTTTATGAGAATATAAATATGAAGTTAATTGTCTACCTATACCCTTAGCTATTAACCAACCTCTTCTGCAGTAATAACCCTCATGAACAAGATTTCTAAATCCAGCATTTTAAATGCAATATCACAAGGACTGATAAAATATAGGTAGATAAATAAACAAATTACCAAGCAGTAAACAATGAATTTAGTCAAATCATCAATGTTCCTATCATTAGAACTGTGGTTTTTAGCTGGAATGTAGATGATAGGGCGACCAATCATGTCCCGGTGTCTGAGCACCCTTGCTTTATCAGAATATTTTTCAATGAGCTGTTTGTTATTCTGCAACTCTGCTACTCCATATTCATTACGCCACTTGTTTGTTTTAATTATTGCCTGCAAATTAGTTTGACATAAAATTTTATGTGAAGTCTATCAAGTTTCAAAATTTTAGGAGATAGGTAATTGAACTTATACTGACCTGAAAAGCATTGTCAACAGTTTTGAAGGCTCTCAAGTACCTGCGGAGTGAGAAATCATTGTGGTACTGTGACGGGTCAGCACTAGCTATAATGCTCATCCTTTCCTTCAACAATTTAAGCTCATCTTCATTTACTGGTTTAGGTTCTTCTGCCATTTTAAGGTTTCAATACAACAATAGAAACCAAGTAGTTTGCCTTATTCTAAATTTGTAGGTACTTGATATATTTCAGAATCTTCAGGATTAGGTAGGCAGGCAACCAAGCAGACTGAAAGCAGGCGGGGGTTGGGTAGCCGGCACAATTTTTGCTGTAGGTACTGTGCTGGCAGTGGGCACCAGCCACCACTCACTCACTGCAAGGGATAGTGGTGATTTTGATTTTATGTAAGAAGGTAAAATAGGATGGAAAACTAAAAATATTTAAAGGGAATTAAAACACGGTTAATCATTCCACACACGCAATTAAAATTACCTAATTGTTTTGCTAAATTTATTTACATTACTAGAATACCTAGGTAGTTACCTAGGTACCTACTTAATATGTTGCTTTGCTTTGCTTTGCTCAATCTCTAGTTGGTCTGTGGCTTTGCTTGCATAGATCCAGTGTTGCCAACGGTTGAAATAGCAATCCACCTTAAGGCTCCTCACCTCAACCCACACGAAAACCACTAACAAAGAGATGTCTCCCTCCCCCTCTGAAAACCATTAAAATTTCCACTAAGATATACAGGATGCATGGCAGACGAGTTTACATGCGTAAATAGGGGACAGGGGTGACCCTTTGCTATGCGTTCTACCCCAAATATATGACCTGGGACCATTAATTTTTTAAGGATATTTTAATTTTCCATTTTTACGACTTGAGACCCTAACTTTAACTTTACTAAAAATTAACCAATTCGCAACCTTAAAACTTTATTGCCATCTAGACTCATACTCAGACTATATCTATATACTCTATTGTCTTTAAAACCTTTAATGAAATAAGGTGCTCAAGACAGCTACAAAGAAAACTACGGGCCCTCAACCTCAAACCCCCAAAGTATGTACACAAAGATGAAAAAAAAAAATGAATGTGGGGGTTTCAAAGTGACAGAAAAGAAAATAAAAAGTTTCATAATACGCCCGTAGATGGCGGTGTCTACAGCAATATCAGAGATATAGTGCTGGTTGTATTTCAGGAAAAGGGGCGTAACCTTGCACTGTTGTCTCGGAGGACGCCACTTGGTAGGATTGTTTGTATGGGTCAATACAATACAAGCCGATTTAGCCCGGTTGACACGAGGTACCCCCCCATTGATGAGCAGGGGAGGGGGGGAAAAACTGCACCTGCCGCGTTTTCTTCAGGGCTTGCTTTCTGCCCACATGTAGGTCATGTTTGGTATCGTTTTCGTATAAATCAAGGATGAGAATTTCATTTCTGAAACAATTTTTTTTGCGTTTCCATACAAAAATAAAAAGAAATAAATTTAAAACAAAAAATTAAATAAAAAATAAACTATTTTTCTTACTACTTACAGGACTGATTCCTGAAAACATAATTGAAAAATAATGAACCGTGCTCACTAGAGGTACTTCGAAAGTTTTTGGAAAAAAAAAAAACGTTATGTAGCATCAGAGCAATGACCTACGGTGGCTTAGCTGGTGCCAGACGAGTCAGGGGCTGGAGGGCAATGCGCAGTACAACCTCGTTTATTCAAAAACTGCGACAGTTCTTGGTCTAATTTTTCCGCTAAAAAATCTACTAGACACTAAAAGCAAAAATTTGCCACTAAATGGGGGTTCAAAAACCACCAGACTAAGTGGAAAATTCATTAAGGTGGTAACACTGCATATAGTCACAGACTGGTTTGAAACCGCCGCTGCAATCCAATCCATAGACAATACTATTTAGCTCTCGGTTTCCTTTCTCTGAGATTTATCTGCTCAGAGCTCAGAGAAGAGAAAGCAAACTGCAATGATTGCAAGGTGGGAAAATGGATGAGGTGATCAGCGTTGCCAATGTGTGGGGAATTCCCCAAAGTGCGGGGAATCCCAAAGCGATTGGGCAAATATAAATTACTGCCTTTATTTATTTTTATTGATAAAAAGGCTCAAACTTATCTTTAGGGAAGTGATTATTAACCTTATTCGTATTAATTACTGAATAATAGCAAAATACAATAATGAAAATGTATCACCCCACCCTAAAATCAGTTTTTTTTTGTTTTTGTTCGAGTAAGTAAAATTTACAATTCATCAGTTTTTACATGTAGGTATTTAATCTAGTTTTTACTTTTAAGCCTGAACATGAGACAAAACGGGAGGTGGATTATATACCGGATGATTGTTTATAGTAATATTATTGCGATTTTTTAAGTGTTTTTCAATAATAAATGATAGATTTTTAAAGTTTTATCGTAAATAGTTCACTATCTCATTGTGAGGGGATTTTGTGGGGAATCAGGATATTTTCCTCCCCAAATTTGGGGAATTTGACGAGTGATCTTGGGGATCTGGTAAACAGCCATTGGCAACACTGGAGGTGATTGCACTGCACAGCGTTGCCAATGTGTGGGGAATTCCCCAAACTGCGGGGAATCTCAAAGCGATTGGGGAATTTGTGGGGAGAGGCTCTGTGTGGGGAATATGCGGGGAATTTAGCATTTAAGCAATTCAAAACAAACTTACAACCAAAACATCCATGATCAAATATAAATTACTGCCTTTGTTTATTTTAATGTTAAAAAAGCTAAAACTTATCTTTAGAGTAGTGATTATTAACCTTATACGTTTAAATTACTGAATAAATGCGAAATACAATAATGAAAATGTATCACTCCACCTTAAAATCAGTCAGTTTGTTATCCCCAGTCTTTGCTAATGTATGTAAATATTTGGTTATTTTAAGTGGAAAAGTTTTTGTTCGATTATGAATTTACACTTCATCAGTTTTACATAATATTTAACCATACATACATAATCTCACGCCTTTTATTCCCCGAAGGGTTAGGCAGAGGTACCAGCTCAAGAGCCAGACCCACGTTTAGCCGAGTTTATGTTTTATTACCAACGTGACAAGGGGCCAGCTTGTCGCCGCGGTTATAACGACCACTACTGCGGCCGGGACCAACGGCTTAACGTGCCTTCCGAAGCACGGAATCATCTTACTTTTCGGACAATCAGGTGATTCAAGCCTGCAATGTCCTATCCAACCGAAAACAACCACAACGTGATTTTTGTGAGAAATCAATATGTGGTGTGTTTTCTGCGGGGATCGAACCCACAACCTTCCGTGCCCTTATCCCTTATAATATTTAACCATGTTTTTACTTTTTGGCCTGAATATAAGAGAAAACCTGAAGAGGATAATAATATACCGGATGATTTTTTTAAATTGATATTGCGATTTTTCAAGTGTATGTCATTAATAAATGTTTTATTTTTAAAGTTATTTCGTAAATAGTTCACTATCTCATTGTGAGGGGATTTTGTGGGGAATCAGGATATTTTTCTCTCCAAATTTGGGGAATTTGATCAGTGATTTTGGGGAATCTGGTAAACAGTCATTGGCAACACTGGCACTGCAATCACTGCTCATCCATCACTATTAATAGTTCAATGTCCATCACCTCATAAATCGTACGTATCTTTAAAAATATAGATTTTTCTGTAAAAGGCTGAGGGAGCTGTACACCATTTTAGTACATTTTGGCTATGAAAACTTTGCGTCATCGTACTATGATGATTATTAACTATTCACGCGGTGATAAAATTTTGGTGACTAGCAGCTAGCAGACATTGTAGGCCCGTAATGGTAGGTATAGTATAGTAGGCCCAAGCCCTGTAGGTCCGGGGGCCTAAGAATAGGTCTACCGTATGCCCTGCCTGTCGTAAGAGGCGACTAAAAGGGGTCTTTGGGTTGGGGCGACTAAAAGGGGAGATGGGCGGTCGCACAGCTTGTGGCACTGTGCCGCATGCGCCCATTTGGTACAGTGTTACTTCAATGATATTGAAAGTATATGTTAAGGTAACTGTTGGTGCCGGTGCAAGGCGAGCCGGTTCATAACCACTAGCTGCACGGGCTGGGGGGAGCGCAACCAGCCTTGACGTCATACGCGACGCATACGTCATCGGCGAGACCCCTTCCACATCACGGCCTCGCCACTCTGCTCTGTACCTCTCCACTAGACGCATCTTATTATTTTGTATACGGCCATTTTACCAGTCCTAATTAAATCTTTTTATACAGTCCACTTAAATCGAGTTTTGGTTTGGGCTTTCTGGGGGTTCATACTGCCTAGGGCTCAACCGCAACATATGGTCCTACATCGCCAAAAAAGGAAAATCGCCGTGTCAAAAAATCACCGCGTGGACGTGATCGGATTGTGCGCACCTTCATCCATCGAAATCGGAAAGGAGCCTTGAGAGAACAATTCGAAGAGAGGGTCTTGTACTGAGTGAGTCCGTTCCAATCTCCTTTATTCCATATTTCCGTGTTATCCTAGCCTGGAATTTAAAATAGTGCTTTTCGGATCGGCCATAGTCAATCTCTTCATATAGCCTATTTGATTCTCTTATTTAGCTAGATAAACAATTCATCATCATTAAATCATTTTCTAAAAATTAAATATAAAAAACTTAACGCTCTATAGCTCTTGAGTAATCTAGCATTTTTTAAGTGCCTAGCTTTCGCATTACATTACGTCATCAATTCCAGCTTTTCTTAATTGCTATAAACAAAAACAATAAACAATCATTTATAAGTTCATTAACCCAAGCTCACCCTTTTTCCCGTTATCTTACGTAGCCTATACCTAGTGTTTACATTATCAATACCTTCTACACTTTATACCTGCTTATACTATTATAATTGCTCGACTTATATTGTGACCGCGCGTCATCATCGGTTCGGCCGGTCACCGAGCGCAGTCAAACCAGTTTTTTTGCTAAGCCTCCTAGCCCCGCTCGCTATACACAGCTATAGAATACCTTCGTACATCGGCTTATCTTTTTTAACGCGCTTTGCTTACTTCTTTGCTAAATTGATTTTTGCGTCTTATAGCAATGTCTAACGAAACTGTGAAGGAACTTATTAGGAGGCGCGGGATTGTTAAGGCCAAACTTACACAATTTTCGAGATTTTTAAATCCCTTACAGTCTTGCATCGAATTTAATTTAGTGGCTAGGAAGGAGATCGAGGCTCGCATTGAGAAGATCGAAGTTGTGTATCGAGACTTTGATAAATTGCAGACCGACTTGGAACTGTTATCGGAGGACATGGACGCCGCGTGCGCCGAGCGCGAACAGTTCGAATCGCAGTACTTTTCCCTAACTGCGCTGGCCCGCGCGCTGCTGGAGCCGCCGCCGCCGCCCGCGCCGAGCGCCCGCGCAGCCGCGCCCGACGACTCCGCTTCGCACAGCTCTGGCTGCAGACACGACTTCGTCCGTCTACCCAAAATAGACTTGCCACACTTTAGCGGGGACTATCAGCACTGGCTTGAGTTTCGAGATACGTATATTTCACTTATTCATGAGAATGATAGTATCCAAGACATAAGCAAATTTCATTACTTGCGAGCCGCCTTAAGCGGGAGCGCAGCCTTAGTTATTAAAAGCCTTGACTTTAAAGCCGACAACTATACCGTTGCTTGGCAGTTATTATCAGAACGGTTTGATAACGAAAGGCTTTTAGTAAATAATCATGTTCAAGCCCTTTTTAACCTGGAAACAATTCAAAAGGAAAATAGTTTCTTGTTGCGACAAATGATTGATATTACCAATAAAAACTTGAGGGCTCTTGAAACATTAGGCCAACCTACGGATCACTGGGACACATTAATAATTTTCATGATGGCCAAAAAGTTAGACAACATAACAAGTCGTGAGTGGGAGGAACATAAAAATAACTTAGATGGATTTCCTACATTAAAACAATTTTTAAAATTTTTTAAATAACAGAGCAGATTTATTAGAAACATTAAATGAAACAAAAAATTATAAACAACAAACAAACAAACCAACACTTCCTCCCACACATGAAATTTCAAAAAACAAAAATTTTCATACATTTTCTAAAACTAACAAAAATAATAATAAAACTTCTTGTCCCATGTGTTCACAGGATCATCAATTATTTAACTGCCAGTCATTCAGAAACTTAAACTTAGACTCGCGCATTAAAAAAGCTTCTGAGAGCAATGTTTGCATGAATTGCCTTAGACCAGGTCATGTGGAAAAGCGCTGCTTTCTTTCTCACTGCAAATATTGCAAATTAAAACATAATACCCTTTTACATAGGGATCCTGAGACCAATACTGCGGAGCAAAATGTCACTTTGTCGGCGAATATCATATCTTCCCCGAATTCGACATCAAATAATAAACAGGCTCTTGTTTTGCTTTCCACAGCTTTGGCGAAAGTGTCAGACAGTAACGGAAGACTTCATACGGCCAGACTTCTTTTGGATAACGGCAGCACTTCCAATTACGTCACACAAAGCCTCTGTAGTGAGCTCGGCCTGGTAAGACGCAGCGTCAGCTCCACAGTATCAGGTATTAACGATCAAGTTTCTCGTACTTCGGAAATATGCGACTTAATAATTCACTCTTGTTATGGTGATTACAAGGCGAACATCAGTTGTTTCGTACTTCCTAAAATTACGAATTCGCTGCCTGGCTCTTACGTGGATATTCAGCAGTTATCCTTGCCGCTAGGTCTTCAATTAGCGGATCCAACCTTCAACATACCCGGTTCCATCGACTTACTTGTTGGAGCTGAAATCTTTTGGGACGTCTTAGGTTCCAACTCTATAAACTTAGGTCCTTATCAGCCTAAACTTAATTCATCCAAACTCGGTTGGCTTATTTCAGGCTGCACTTATCAGTCTTCTTATCATTCACAACCAGTTTGCCATTTTGCATCTCTTGAGGAGTCCAAACAACTTACGCGTTTTTGGGAACTTGATACAGTCTCGTCCTGCACCGCTTTTTCTCCGGCCGAAAAGGCCTGTGAAAAGCTCTTCGCTGAGACTACCCATAGGGACGACACTAGCCGCTTTTTGGTCACCATTCCATTAAAGGACTCGCCTGAAAGTCTAGGTGACTCTTACTGTATGGCGAAGCGTCGATTTCTCTCTTTAGAACGCAGACTTGAGCGGGACTTAGATTACAAAGAAAAATACATGCAATTCATGAGGGAATATATTGATCTTGGGAATATGTCAATAAATAATTCCAAAAATTCTGAACATCAGTACTACCTGCCTCATCATGGAGTTGTACGCGAGTCGAGTACCACGACCAAACTTCGTGTGGTGTTCGACGCTTCCGCCAAGACGACTACAGGCAAGTCCTTTAATGATATACAAAGAGTAGGCCCCACTGTGCAGGAAGATCTCTTTACAATTTTGTTAAGGTTCAGACAACATCGATATGTCCTTACTGGTGACATTGAAAAAATGTACCGAGCCATCCTTGTCGAACCGTCACAACGTTCACTTCAACAAATCTTATTTAGGTTTGATTCCTCACAGCCTTTGCAAACCTACTCTCTTAATACGGTGACCTACGGCACCGCTTCAGCCCCGTACTTGGCCACGAGATGCTTGGTGTCTTTAGCTGACCAATGCTTGGACCCTAAGGTGGCTGAATCAATAAGGAGAGACTTTTACGTAGATGACTATCTAGGGGGTTCTGATACAATAGAGTCATTAACTCTTCCACCTCCACCGTGATTTCAAAAAACACAACGCGCCACGCCACCATACAAAGATTTTGTTCGCCGCGCAAGGCCGACAGTGCGGCGTCCCCTGGCGCTGCGCGAGCTGTAAAAATCACCTAAAAAGCTACCGATTTCGGCAGAAAAAATGGACGTGTTTACGCAGAAAATTTCTTATTCAACAACCAAATGCTATACTTCAGTTTATTTATTGACTGACTAAAGTAACAGTTTTTAAATTTAGCTGCCAATTTATTTCTTATTTTAAGAATTTAAAACGGCTTGGTGTATTTTATCAAAAAAAGAGGTTTCGAATATTATATGTAATTGTTTTACAACTTAATGATCTCACAATTTGTTAAAGTGTCTAGTCAGGTAGACAGGACCGATATCATGATTAGGATTAGTCTTATCTTAATATTTCACAAAACTTTGTCTCTGAGGAAATAAAAATAAAATATTTAGTGCCGTTTCGAACACGCCACCAAGCTCTGTAATAAAAAATGATTATTATGGTAAGATTATGTCGATATTTGTCAACGCTGAATTGTGAAAACCAGAAATTTTTCGAAGTATAATTAGGCAGAGTCCGACTCTGTAGGCGAGAGAACGACTAACTATCAGCGATTTTCTCGCTCAAGACAGGAACAATACATAAATATTCTGTGTAGAGGAAAGAGATGCATGTATTAATAGTTGCTCTCTGATTATTCACACAGCCGCCGGCGACGACTAGCTTTTAAAAAAATAAGGGTTTGTTCAGCGATGCTCGCTCGCACTGACCGCAGCGACCACGGGCGAGTGGCGCGAGAAATCGCTCTTTGCCCGGTGACAAAACTATCTAAACTACTTAATCACCTTTCACTGATCGTCAACTCGTTTATAGTTTCTAGTTCTACTCGTTTCTCGTTCATCGTCGGCGGTCGGACCACTGCCTAAAGAAGTATTGAAGGTTTAATGGTGGCCGCGTGAACGATACAAGGAGTATGGCGCGGAAATCGATATCTAGACCACGTGGACGGTTTGGAGACCTGTTAGGCTATTGCCTTTCACAATGAAAATAAGAATGAGAAACATTGTGACATGTGATAAGTATACATTGCGGGTTTACAGCTGCACAAAATGATTCACTTATATACCCGCAATGTATACTTATCTTATGTAAAAATGATTCTTATTCTAATTTTCATTTTGAACGGCAATAGATCCCCTGGCTTTTATGTCAAAGCAAAGTGCAATTTGTCGAAATATGTGGAAGTAAGAAACAGGTTCAAAGCATTAATGTTTTTTAGTAAAAACAATAAAAACTCTCCAGTAAACAAAGTATAGAAAAAAACTGTCGGTGATTTTAAAGATGTCGAAGTCCAACACGCTCAGTGAAAATGTTTACAGTTGAACTGATATGTGGATGCTTATGACTTCGTTCTGGCGTTTTTAGGTCAACATCTTTATAATTCTTCAGCATTTTCATTAAAAATATTATTTTGCTGTTCGTTATTTAATGATTCTTCTATAAAATTTCATCTTCATTACATTCATACACAGTCTGATGAATGATTTCTGATTCAGGTTTCGATAAATGACGAGTTGCAACCACTAAGCCCGCCAATTCATTTTCAGTAAACTCATCGTCCAAATCTGTTTAGCAAAATCAAAATTAACAAAAAGGATCTATAGGATTCTCTGAATTAAGATCTAGTGATCTAGTGATTCAATTAGCAAATATGGACTGAACACATAGTCTAGATTTAATATGGCAAACAGTTGTAAACAGGAAACGTTATCCTGATTAACAAAAAAATTGAATTCTGGCGTTTACACACTTAAAATGATGTCCATTTAAGTACTTTAGTCCATTAAAGTAGTTTCTTATGTACTAGAAAGTACTTACAGTTTATTGCGATAACATTTCTGTTGATTACATGTTCTGAAAAGGGATTCAAATAACTTAATTTGTCTGTTTTATAGCCAGAATAATCATCAAATGAGGGTTCAGAGTACCAGTTTCAATTCCCATATCAATCGTAGTGCCAGTGTTCATTGTCAGATCAGTCTTAGGAGGGGTCGTCGTAGTGCTAGTGTCCATAGCCAGGTCATTTGATTAAAATCGGAGTATCACAGGATTTACAACCAGGTCACAAATTTCACAGAAATAAAAACAAGAGAAGAGATACGCCGCCGTACCTAACGATTAGACCGAGGCTAACCTGCCGTTGCATTTACTACAACATTTTTTTTTATAAGTAGGTATTATCTCGGAGGCAATATTTACGTGTACACTTTTTATAAGAAGGATTAATCTGAAAAAGCCAAAAAAAATGTCAACACATTCTATATTTTTGAAAACAATAGGCAAATGAACCGACGCTGTGCACTTTTATGATCGAAAGACAAAAGAATAGCGGGCGGCGAACACTCAAAAAATATCCTTATCTATTGTTCAATGTTAAAAACATTGAAACGCACAGCTGCAAAGATTATGTATATTGTATGATTTTCGGAATATTTTTGAAATGTTTCTTTATAATTAACTGACACAGTTAATACAATTAACCAAAAAATGTTTTGGTTAAACTTAAAAGCACCGATAAATTACCGCCTTATCTTTATTTCAATGAATACAAAATAGGTGATATGACGCTTGTTCAAATCTACGGTCACCTTTATAATTACAAAAAGTCGGAACCGTTTACCACTTTAATCCTAAAAGCGGCGTTAACGGCTTGCTTACAAAACACATTTTCCCCTGCACTTGGACAAAGAAGCACGCGCGAACCAAAAATTACACTTCCTCGAGCGCCATCGGGCGCAACGTATGTGCCCTGTGCCAAAATATACTAAATCACGACATAAAAATTTCAAAAAATTACAATGTGTAGTTTCATTAAAATTATTAAGCTCTGAATTTAAATAAAAATATTTGAGTAAATAGAATTAACTTTATCTCAAGTTGAACTTCAATGGCTATTTCTATATAATAAATGTATGAAAAAAGTATAAAGCATGAATTAGATCCTTTTATTTAAATCCTTGACTATCTTTTTTCAGTAAAAATAATATTGTAATATCCTATTTAGTATGGTTTTTATTGAAAATAGTACGAGCGCCGGCCGGCGTCCTCGGCGCCTGGGGTTATGTTTTTAACGGACGCATACGTTGCGCCCGTGGCGCTGAATGGGTTAATTTATCTCGGAACCGAAGTAGTCAAAATTCTCTCCTCCGCAAAATTTAATTTGCGTAAGTTTCAGTCTAATGACCCAGCCATCTTAGAGGCCCTGACTTGTAGAGACGAAAGTTCAAACGACAAGCCACTTAACTTGCATGAGTCTTCCCCAAGCAAAACACTCGGTCTGTACTGGGACCCTGAGTCAGATCTTCTCTTCTTTTCTCTTGATTTGCCTTCTGCAAAAAGGATCACGAAAAGACACATTTTGTCATTAATTAGCCAAATTTTTGACCCGCTTGGTTTGGTTGGACCGTGTGTTGTCCAGGCCAAACTTCTTATCCAACAACTTTGGATAAATAAATGTGACTGGGATGAAGAAGTTCCGAGTGAGATCAAAACAGAATTTCTCTTATTTATAAAATCACTTCCACAGCTTAACTCTATTCGCATTCCTCGCTGGGTCGCCTGTCCTAAATATATAAAGGTCGAATTACATACATTTTCAGACTCCTCGGAGAGAGCGTATGCCGCCTCTGTCTACGTAAGAGCCATTGCAGCTGACAACACAATCTGTGTTAGCCTCCAAAAATAAGCTAGCGCCCATAAAACCCACGACAATGCCGCGCTTAGAGCTGTGTGGCGCCTTACTTGGTACGCGGCTCTTTACTAAAGTACGTAAGTCACTATCACTTTCTTTTGAAAATTGCTTCTTCTGGTGTGACTCTACGATCGTACTGAGTTGGATTGCGACGGATCCTAGCAAACTTGAGTCATTTGTTAGAAATAGAGTCAGCGAAGTACAAGAGACTACGATCGGCCATACGTGGAGCTACGTGCCGTCTAAACAAAACCCGGCAGATATTGCTTCCCGGGGGGTGAAGGCTGAGTGTATCAGCGAATCCACTCTATGGTGGTCTGGTCCTGAATTCCTTAATCAACCAGAAATTGCATTTCCACAATCTCCTTTGAACAAAATTATATCTCCGGAAACTTCTCTTCTTACATCAGTTCAGAATAACAATGATGACACATCCCAGAACACTAATCAAATTACAAAATTAATACAAAAATTATCTTCTTTTACAAAACTTATTCGTATAATGGCATATATACAACGATTCATTAAAAACTGCACAAATCAAATAAAAGAAAAATCAAAATATTTACAATATTCAGAGTTAAAATCTTCAGAATTAATCTTAATACAATTTTCTCAGAAGGAAATGTTTCCCGATGAATACAACATTCTTAAATTAAACAAACCTCTTAATTCAAAAAACCGTCTTCTTAGCCTTTCTCCCTTTATCGATTCAAAAAACCTTATACGAGTAGGCGGACGTCTTTTTAATTCAAATTATCCTTATGATGTAAAACATCCTATACTCTTGTCTAGCAGCCATCATCTTACACAAATCATATTTGCTTATTATCACAGCATCATTCTTTTACATTCAGGTCCGCAATTACTCTTGTCTACTATCAGACTCACCTATTGGCCTCTAGGTGGTACAAACCTTGCAAAAAAGATATATCGGTCATGCGTTTCCTGTACCAAAAAAAGGGCACAGCCAGTTCAGGTCATCATGGGCAATTTACCTACCGATAGAACTCATCTAGAGTTCCCTTTCTTAAATACAGGTGTGGACTATGCCGGGCCAGTGCTGGTAGCCGACCGTAAGGGTAGAGGATGTAAATTACTTAAATCTTATATTTGCGTGTTTGTTTGCTTCGCAGTCAGAGCTGTGCACCTTAAGTTGGTCTCCGACATGACCAAGGAGGCGTTTCTAGCCGCCTTCAGCCGATTCATCTCACGACGTGGTAAACCGCGGCGCGTGTTTTCCGATAACGGAACCACCTTTGTGGGAGCTTTCAACGAGCTCTCGCGCCTCTTAAAGGTTTCATCACAGGACTTAGAGTTTGACATAGCTAGACTAGGTATAGAATTTAAGTGCATTCCTGCCTACTCCCCTAATCACGGAGGCCTTTGGGAGGCTGCGGTTAAATCTACAAAAAACTTACTTCGTAGCATCTTAAATTTAACCCACTTAACCTTTGAAGAGATGACTACTTGCCTTATTCAGATAGAGGCTATTTTAAATTCTAGGCCCCTTACGCCTCTATCCTCCGATCCTTCAGATCTATCATACCTTTCCCCTTCTCACTTCCTTATTGGACGGCCACTCACGTCAGTCCCTCAACCTGAGTTTGCTCCCGACGTCAACATAAATCGTCTGCAACGCTACCAAAGGATCGAGAAATTAAGACAGCACTTTTGGCACAGATATTCTCATGAGTATATTTCTCTCCTGCAGCGCAAAACCAAATGGCAGACCGAAGGACAACACCTACAAGTTGGCAGCATGGTGCTCATCAAGGACGTCGCACGCCCTCCTCTTCTGTGGCTCCTGGGTAGAGTGACCTCCCTTAAACCCGGTTCTGACGGCCGTACCAGAGTCGCCGATATCCAAACGAAGAAGGGAACCATAACACGGGCCATCAACAATATTTGCCTTCTTCCTGTGGAATCTTCACATCCTTGAAGTCCTCCAGACCTTCAACCCGGGGAGCATGTTGGTGCCGGTGCAAGGCGAGCCGGTTCATAGCCACTAGCTGCGCGGGCTGGGGGGAGCGCAACCAGCCTTGACGTCATACGCGACGCATACGTCATCGGCGAGACCCCTTCCACATCACGGCCTCGCCACTCTGCTCTGTACCTCTCCACTAGACGCATCTTATTATTTTGTATACGGCCATTTTACCAGTCCTAATTAAATCTTTTTATACAGTCCACTTAAATCGAGTTTTGGTTTGGGCTTTCTGGGGGTTCATACTGCCTAGGGCTCAACCGCAACAGTAACCATGATATTTTTAAGATGATTATTAGCACTAGTTCTACTTAAGTTGATGAGGGGGCTGACTGGGTCGGGGGTTTTTAAATTTTTAAAATTTGAGTTTATTTTATTAACCTTTGTTAGAGAGATTTGATTCTGATACCATATGCTCTGCCGAATGTAAAAAAATGAGAGTACGAGTCTCAAGAGTGAAGACACTGTACGCTAATATATACTGGGTGTTTCTGACAAGGCGTTAATAAATCAAAGGAGGGACTCTGCTCACTTTCCAAAAGCAACATGGGTCAAAATCTCAAAAATAAAAACATCTGTTCCATACATTGGTTCGATCAGCGGGGAGCAGATTGACGGGGTCAATGTACGGGACGGCTGATTATTGTTTTGAGATTTCGGCCCATGTTGCTTTGGGAAAATTGTTCGGTGTGCGGTGTGGTGAGCAGAATCCCTCCTTTGATTTATTACCGCCTTGTCAGAAACACCTTATATAAAACCCTCAGTGCTCTTGAATTTCTCTCTTCAGAAACAGAATAAAATAATGTTCTACTATCCTAATTTTATTATTGACTTACATAAAGGCTTGGAAGCTTCTTGGCGAGCAGTGGGACATATAGGGCTAAATAAAAAAATTATCAAATCACTCAACAAACAAATTGTATAACTTTTTTTCAATATACATTGGTGACGAACTGACGAATCAATATTATTCCAAAAATGGTTCAAAAATCAGATTCGGATTTGCAGTCTTCACCAGATCGTCTGTCCACCTTCTGAGGGGCCGCTCTGGGCTTTTCTGTGTCTTGCGGTGCGATTCTTCAAGCTAAATAACTAAAATTATTTTTTTATTTTGCCTGAATAACAGGGTAAGTGTGAAGCTTAGATTTTTTTTGGTAAGTATTGTTTTGTTCTTACCAAAGAAACTTCTGTTTCACTGGGAAAGATTAAAGTGAAATCTCAATAAGTTGCAAACCTCAAAGCATTCGGGCTTGAAGTTCCGAGTTCCAAAAATTTTTATAATATACTTTTCCCTGCGATCAGTGGCAGTAAACCAGAGCCTGCGAATGTTTTCAGCGTTCGAAAACCTGGAAGAAAATGTTAAGTTAATCATTCATCGACTTGATTATCGATACAATGTTTTGACATCCCTAATAGCCTCAAATTAGAATTGTTTAAATTCTACATTTTTGGGCTTATTTTTGTTCTAAAGTGAATGAAATCACGTTGGGTACTTATAATAAGCATTCTGAAGTATTGTCTCTAATTCTCATATCATTTTTAAGTTTATTTTGTAGGAAAAATACTCACGCGTGAAAACTGATTCTTTCGTCCAAGTTTTCTTTATTTCCATAGAGTGATCTGCAATTGCGCACCATGCAGGACATTCTCCTAATGATTGCTTTTCTTTGTTTAACATACACACACCATTAAATTACGAAATTATTTGATAAAATTAAAATATCTGCCGATGTTTACCATTGAAAATGTCAGAAACCATTACGCGACATAGAGAGGATAGAGGATTGCTAATGTTACCATTGTAGATTTTTAGTGACTTTTTAATTTTGTAGGATTATAATAAGGAAATAAGATATCATTTGACAATTTCTTTGCATTCACGTGACGTCACTAAGGTTTAATCTCAGAATAAAGACAAGCATAGAAACCGGGCTAAAATAAAAAGTTATTTTCATATTGTTACGCTCCTTACTAAACGGCAAAAAGACTATTAGTTAGAGAGAGATAAAATATAAGAATTCTTTGCAAGTTTTCTTCTTGTGGTATCAAAGTGGTTTATTGATGACACTGGTTTATTAGTACCGTACAAAATTAAAAACCAATAATTTGGTACATATTTAATGGTTTGTTTATGGTTTGTTTTATTTTGACGTATAATATGACATTGTAAACATCGGTAGCAGCTCCAAAAGTTTTATGATTATTTTTTATGAAAAAGGTGTGATAAATTGGTTTTGTGATTGTGAATGTTTAACTTAATGTATAACAATCTCTTGTGTAGTGACGGGATGTGAATCAAATGCGTCAAGGAATCAAAATCTTGATGTTTCGGTCTCCTACCATTCGGTAAATAATTTTGTTTCATTGTAGACTTCTGGGCACTATTTTGACTAATAAATTATCAAGAACATCAATTTTACACGCTGTTTGTCGAACTCGTACCTAAATTTATTGAATTATTACGGTAAAACACCTTCTGTAAAGGTTATGATAGTGTTGTGCCAAAATATGTTTAGACAAAAGTTATCGAACCTAAATCATCCGTTCTAACTTAAGGACAAATAAAAATCAGACATAATAATATGCTAATTGTTGTCTTTTTTTTCAGTTTTCAAGTAAATTATATACTAAAAACAAAATGACTGGATGCTATAAAGAGACAAGATTTTAAACATTCACAACATACTGTTTTATCAACAAAGAAGATTTAAGATGGTGAAGATTATAACCTGAAACTGTAACAACAGTTTTGCTGCTGCAATTTGAATAAGTTGGTTGGTGGTAATCATAAAATATTGCCCTTTCAATTGCTTATTTTATATCAAATTAATTAAATGTTATTCGTTATCAACTTAATGTTAAAGGAAATAGGACAGCGACATTCAGTGGACGATTCATATTTCATATCTAAGAAAGAAATGCAACCAGAAAATACCATCATCTCAGCTAAAAACGTCTACTGCTGGATATAGGCCTTAAAGAAAATATCGTGACATACAATTTGCCCATTCTGGATAAAACAGGTTTAAGTTTATCTATGTTTTTTTTTCTGCAGATCCTCATAATTGTATATGAAAATTTCAAGTTTAAGTTGCGGGATGTCATCGTTTAAGTTAATATTCTCTAAGATACCGGTTTTCTAAAAAAAAATACGAAGGCTTTAATTAATATATATTTGAATAAATTATTATTATTATTATTGTCTTGAATATAATATTTAAGAACATTTTTCTTGCTTTCTTACAGGCCTCACAAAATACTTTGATAAAAAAAGCTACAGAATATATGAACCGTAAATTTGGGTAAACCAATGCTGTAAACTGTAAACAAATAAAATTCCATGAAAATTTTACTTTGTGATAAAAACAAAAGCGCCATTGTTGCTGCAGGATATCACTTACGTATGTATAAATTGTTTACACCCAGGTTTTATAATACTTACTCTCTTTTATAAGTTTTAATTAAAACATATTATATTTTTAGGTCTCAAAAAAAAACCACAAGCAGGGTTTTTTCACATACAAACAAAGTGATGATCAAGATCAACCCAGGCAAAAACAAACATTTGAGGTGCAGAGTGCAGAGCAAGATTATTGAAAATGAGTGTGTAAAGAAAGAAGCGCATAATTCATACATTGTGAAATTTCCAAAAATAGATTTGTTTTACTTGTTTTATATATACATATTATTATAGGCACACATCTTTTAGTTTTAATTATTTTAGAGCTGTGCTAATAATATCTGATGTGACAGAGTTTTTTATGAACGGAAAATCTTTAGAAATAGGTAAGTATTATTATATTTTTATCAAGACACCCGTTTTATTCATTAAAATAACTTATTGTGTGCAGTAGGTTTCCTGGAAGAAATCGCTTTAATCGATAAGGCACAATTGCCCTTATTCTTTTTCTGTTAAAAATGTTATACGGTTTGTTACATTTTGTATTTTTATTTGCATTTTTATAGCAATAAAGCGTTTTTATCTTTGTCTTTGTTTTCTTGTTATTATAATACCATACAATTACTCCTGAATTAGTTATGATAAGTTCCATAATAAAGAACCATGTCTTGTATAAAAGTATAGACAACTTGATTTAGGACAAGTTATTTTTGCCATCACTAGCTTTTTAGAAAATTAAAAATAAAAAGTCGAACCCAGGTACGGGCAAGGTGCGGAAGAGTCATACGACCCAGTGGAGAAAGTATATTGGTCTCTTTTTAACATATTCAATGGTTGCACTTGAGTAAGTAGCGTAACACAATGATGTGACTTTTTATTTTAGGACTCCTTCTATGCTTGTCTTTATTCTGAGGGTTTAATCTATTGGTATTCATTAATCTGAGGAGCAAATGAACAGAGTCTATCTCTTTGAAATAGCATACTGAGGGCAAGGGACAGTCAATATCAGTCGCCCACATCGATTACTACATTTCATTGGAAAAAGTATTAAATATTGAATATCTTTTTAATTATTACTTTTAAATCAAATCTGAATTACCAGAATTTAATTTTGTTTATTATCATTATTCCTAGATAGTTTTAACAAAAACTAGTAAGTCATTTCGAAGAACTAGCTATTCCCGTTTTTTGGAAAGGTTATCTTTGACGAAATAATGTATCGAGGTTTTTTGATTCCACTAGTGTTTCTCAATTATAAAAAACTTTGTTATATCCTCAAAAAGGTTATATTGAAATTCCAGATCTTTACCTCCTATAGATTAAGAGAATTACTTGATTTAAAAAACCGTTTAAAACTCATATAGCGTCTTAAAAACGGTTTGGCCTTACGATACTACATTTTTTTTTTCAGTTCCCGTGGCAACTACAGGAATTCCCTATCTACACTCCACCGTATAGTCTCTTAGAAAATTACATTTTTAACATTTCTATTAGCTGGTTGGGATATTAGCTAGTTGCAATATGTACTTACCTACGCAAGTAAAAAAAAAAGTTTACCTAAATCTTTTTTAGCGCTTTAAATTTTAGGATTGTTCCGTTATTATTATATTATTTGCAGCCTGTATTGTCCCACTGCTGGGCAAAGGCCTATTTACCCTTTCTCCAATTTTCCCGATCCTGGGCACATTCCCACCAGGTCTTAATGTGGGCTCCCAGCTTATCGCTCCACCGCTTTCTACACGGTTGTGCGTTTGTCCAAACGGTCTGGCTGCATGCGGGCTATGGCCGGCCCAGTCCCACTTGAGCTCCACCGCCTTCCGAGCTACGTCTAAAATTTGAGTCCTGGAGCGCAGTTCGGCGTTTCGGACCCTGTCCACTAATCGAACGCCTAGGATGCTGCGCTCCATGTTTCTCTGGCAAACCTCGAGTCTGGACTTTTGGATGTCCGTCAAAGACCAAGTCTGAGCTCCGTAGGTAAGGATGGGGGGATACACATGTCCATGAGTTTGCGTTTGAGGCTCAACGGAAGGTCTCCCTTCATGAGCTCTTTCATTGACCAATAGCTCCTCCAGGAATTGTCGACACGTCTTTCGACTTCTTATTTCTGTCGAGCCTGGAAGGAGACTATTTGGCCAAGATAGATATATTCTTGGACATATGCAATCCTCGCGCCATCTACATCTATTTAAAATAAATAAATAAATAATTTATTAGCTTCTTTGTCATTACAATACAACTATTTGTTCCGTTACCATGTAAATTTCGGTAAATCTTTTTTTATGAGGCATAGCACAGCTAAAGTAGCGCCACCCGAGAAAAAAATAAATATCTTCTAAACTAAGGCAAATATCAAAAATGTGAAACAGCATTCCCCTAGATAATCCAGCCTAGTATTTTTAGGGCATTGTTGTATAGCTTTTAGGTTAAAGACCACAGAAAGAAACTGATTGTTGCTAAAAACGGCCGCTTTAACGACCCCAATAAAACTTATTAAATTTCAGGAATACAGAAACTCTAGGGTTAAAGTACATAAAAATAGTTAGAATGTTTATGTGGTTTATGGGAGCCTGGCCTGGTGAGATATTAGGAGAAAATATACCATTTTTTATCAAGTGGCAAAGAAAGCAAGTGCCAATAAAAAGTTTTGTAGCAATTGTATTGTTCTACTATATCTGTCAAAAGTATCAAGTTTAAAACTTTAAGGAAATATAGGACTTGTATATATCAATATTGGTAAGAAGCACAGAACAAGGAAGATGCTCTCTCTTACGCCCCTGCTACGCACGCGTAGTTACAATAGGCTACGCACGCGTAGTGACAATAGGCTACGCGTGCGTAGCGTAGTAGTAGGGAAGCACTAAGAAAGGATTTAAAATCGACTTCCTTGAGTGTATCGACTTAAAAAATATTTTTCAGACGATGAACGGGGTTTGAAAGAAAGGAATTAACTAAATTCCCATGGGAACGGAAATTACTGGACTTATTATTTTGTATGAGCAATCGACTTCCTTGCGACGTAAAATTTAATGTACAGGTTCTTCAGTGGATGAAGGGGTGTTGAAAGAAAGGAATTAACTAAATTCCCATGGAAACGGGAATTACATTATGAAAAAATCGACTTCATTAAGTGATTCAACGTGAAATTTGGCGTACAGGTTCCTTTGTGGATGTAGGGTTGGAAGAAAGAAATTTCAAGAAAATCAACCAATAATTATCGTTTCATTTATTATTTATTTTATTTATTTCTAATGAAAAAGCGCGTGCGAAGCTGCGGGCAAAGCTAGTTTCATTATATACTTACTTGTAAACATATTTGAGATGTGTCTTTTGCGTTATTTGAAAAACACTTTGTTTTTGATATGCTGTCATTATTCTATGAATAATATAATGTAAATTTCATAAGAAGTAATAGAACTTTTTGTTATTTTACTACATACTTCTTGATATTGTTTAAAAAGTTGGTTAGGATAACTTTTATGAAAATATCTATATTATAAATTATAAAAACATATACTCAGCTAAACGGTCCGTCCGACTCTGATGAGCTCGTAAATAATATAGGCGTGAGATTTATAAACTGTAAGTTTAACCCTACACGCTCGGATTTACTCTTGCATTCAATGCTATTCAAACTTATATGGTAAAAGGCAAAAGAACTAATACTTTAGCGGCGGCAACCAGTCGCAGCCACTATCCTCTACATTGACCTAATCCGTATCCGCTAAAGTCGACCACTGTGTGGTAAGGTAAAGCCACTAGACACGGCCACCTATCGCAGTCGGTTGTGGCATAGTGACGTGTGATGTTACAATCCTTGTTTGCCTCTATACGTCGAAAACTTACATGTTATTGAGATCGATGAATAGATACTTATTTTTTCTGAGTACAGTACGACTGGAACTGGTTTTATGGCCGAAACCGAAACAGAAACCAAAATTCGGCAGACTCTCGTGGTTAGGTCAAGTGTATAAAAATTAAACAGCCGAAAAAAACTGAAAAGCATAAAATAGTAATCTAATTACTAAGTTCTTAAAGTTATGTAGGTATAAACCAAGTAATTTTAAGACGGCGCCACACAAGCAAATTATCGAAGCGCCTTGATTATAGTATGCCATTCTTCTTCAAATTAGTCTGCCATTATTTAATTATAGTATTAAAACTATGTTTAACCTTGTTTCTATAATAAACCAAGCTTTAAGACAAAATTTCTCATTTTTTAAATTACAACCATGTAAGAAAAAAAGTAAGTTAATAGGCGATAAACAAAAAACAGGCCGTACTTTACAAAGGCCCGCCTCCCCCGCGAAGCCTTTTGCCCGGCCGGATTACAGCGATCTCCGAACTAGCGGGAGTCTAGATTAGCGAGGCCCTACTCGTACTCGTATACCTAATTGGACAAGGTAAATGAGAACATCGGTTGAAGAACAGATAATTGGAAATCAATGATAAACTATGTGATTTAATGTTGCGTATTATGCATGTCTTTAATTTATTATTTTATTATTACAGACATATTTTATTGTCTGATTATAACATACATGCATAGATGTGTATAAGCGATACACATTCTGTGCATGTATGCACCCTAGTTCATACAAAACCGTAAAACAGAGTAGGTAGATACGTATTATACCGACTAACTTGTGTTTTTTCCCAACCTCATTAAATCGCAGTATTTAATAATTACTATACAAATTGCCCTTTATAATATGTGCCTTCTTGTCCTTTGTCTGTTACTGCCTTGGTGTCTTTAAGTTGTATTCTAATCTATCGCGTATCGTAGCTAGGAACAATATTAATTTGTGGGAAAACTTTAATCAAGTTGGAATTTTCATGAAAATGAAATCTGTCAGGTACTTGTAAAGTTTAATCTCCTCTGTTTAGTTATTTGTTACTTAGAAAATGATATTAAGCTTTATTTAGGGAATACAACTGGAAAAAAAGTCATCGTCATTGTTAATGTTCAAGAAAAGTATAAATGATAATCGGCAAAGACAGATACAAACAAAAAAAAACCCTTTAGCATGCTATGTGTCATACATATATTTATGTGTATGTATGTAAGTTTTTTGTAAGAACTTTGATAAGTTGATTTATTTTTATGTTATTTAAAGTCAAGTTCTACCGAATCACTTGTTTCATTTCACTCGGTTTAACCATGTCCTATTTCAGAAATAACAACACTCTTGATTTAAGTTACATAAGAATAGTGCGTATATTTACGTATTTCATCGGGGCCTGGCCCGGAGATATTTTCGGGGAAAAGCTACCTTTAGTTATAAAGTGGCACCGAATACAAGTGCTACTAAGCTGCACGCTTTCTGTATTAGGACAGATTTACTACCTATTCTCCCAGTATGACGTCATTAACTTTATGGATATTGGACTTGTTTACATAAACACCTCATTAGCTACTGTTACTTTGGTAAGTAAGTGAATATTAAAAATGTATGCAGTTCTTTAGATAGGTACATACCATAGACAAAGTAAAACGCTGCGCTTCCTATAGACGCAGCATAGAAGAATGAATGCGAGCAGTCTTTAAATGTGTGTGTGTGTGTATAAGTTGTATGGTTTTGAGTCCAGCTGGACTCAAAATAGTAGGCAAAATAGCAAAAAACAAAGACAAGAAAATGGTAAAAGCTGCTCGCGTGCATTTTTAGGCTATATAGAGTTTATGATTTGTCTCTGTCTCTCATATGATTAGTTTGTTATTGTTGAAGGAATACGAGTAGTAGTTTTCAGTTTCTGCTAAAATAGCTTCCATCTAGTACATACATACTTTATCTCAGGGTACATACCATAACTTGTTATGATGCCTCCTTGTTACTTACAGGTTCGTTCGTCACTTCCAAGAATGAAAAAGTATAGCGAGTTATCGAGAATATTCTTTTTAGAATTTCATCTGTTTAATTACAAACACAAAGGAGAATTCTATAAAAAGGTGATCTTAATAAAAATAAAAGAGAGCTTAGAATAATATTATATTTATTAACAATAAAAATGCTACACTGACTCTATTTACAGTCATTGAGTCACATGAAGCCATTTAGTTTTATATTAATTAATTATTATTATATTAACTTTTAAAATGTTCATAATAAACATTTTTCTTGTTCAAAAGTATTATAAAAGAACAAATATTGACTTAATAAAATATTGTGCAGGATTAGGATTGAGATTGGGACTGAAAAAGTTGAACAACACGTCGAAATACACCAACCAGCGCTATAGTTTAAATAAAACGGGTGTTTTTTAGTGGTTTGAACTTGAAAATTAAATAAATCACGTTATTATTAATTACTTTACCGTTTATTTGGCATTTTTTTGATAATTTTAAGTAAACGTATTAATATGCCATTTGTAGTTTAGTGGTTTCGCGCATATAGGTGCCATGGCTGACTCAGATTAAGTGTGGGAAGATCAATTTTTTACCTACTGGGAAATAATTACACGAAATATATTTTCTAGCCTAAATTTAAAATAAAACAATATCAATACCAAATAAAACAATAATGAACATTTTAATCATAAAAAATCATAACCCATTTTGACCTTATCAGTAGACACTGTATCGCCGAGAAGATGGATGCGGTTTTTGAGCTGCCTCCGCGCAACGGTAAGTCCCAAAATTTTGTAAATTATTATGGAATGCCTACTTTTATCTCAAGCTTTAATTGCTCATAGATAGTGACTTTATTTATGTAAACCTCATTTTCGTTAATTTCTACAATAATTAAGACGTAATGAACGCAGAAATCCAAACCAACACATTTGTGTGGGTTCGGATGTTATGCCAAAAATAATGTTCCAATTCCAGTACATTTTATCTTACGCCCTGCAGTACCGGGCTGAAGAATAGGACTGAGGTATCCCCTGCCTGTCGTAAGAGGCGACTAAGAGGGGACCCCGGGGTCGTTGGGTGCACGAGGCGGAAGCCTCGTGTAGTCATATAACGGCCCCGAGAAGGGTGGCGGAACGCGGTGTCCAGTTCCGTCGTCGAGCGTAGGAAGAGCCATCCGAGCTCAGGGGAGACTACCACCACCTGTCCCCCCGTGAAGAGGCTACTCAGCCAATGCTGGAGGGGGTCGCGGAGCTGAACACAAAGTTCGAGAGATCTCCCGTGACCTCCTTGCAAACAGCCGAGATGGACACCGGCGGGGTTTTAGTGGGTGCGAACCCCACATAACCTTGCGACTCCCCCCGGGGTCGCAGGGTACTCGTTAGGAGCTTCCCCGCCTAAAAAAAAAAAAGTATCTTTAGGTTTTTTTTAATTCTTATCTTTAAGATTTATTTTACGGCCATTTTCAGGTGCTTTCAGTAATGACGATAAGGTTCTCCAACTTTTGGGTGACAGTAACCAGTCAGACATTGAAGATATTGATGAAGATGACGAGGAACTTCATTCACAGTTTCTTGAGGACCTTGTGGTGGAAGACATCCCACTGACTGAGATACTCAACCTCTGGAAAGTCTACGGGATGTTTCCGATGACATATCCGCCATCCCTGCTTCATCAGCCCAACGTATCCGGCCTGCCAAGAGGAAGAGGGTCTGCAAGCAGATGTCTTGCGAAGACAAGCTCTATGACTACCCTGACCTGCCGAAATATCCAGTCAGGGTGCCAATTATGTACTGGAGAGACTGTATTTTGATTTTCCAATTCTTTGAGGAGGTGGCCAGAAGCACAAATTTGTACTACCCTCGAAGAACTGGCCATCCTAATGATATTTAACTGCATTTCGGCATCCAATAATGGCCTATTAGATGTGGGGTGGGAGACACAGACTAAGTGCTGTAACTGATGTCACTGACCCTAAATTGATCCAGCAGTACATCCACACAAGGGTTGGATTGATGTCCTTGATCAGCAGATTAAATACTACAGGACAATTCATTAAGACCAATAAATGGACATTAAAATGTATGGTACGTTTCGTGGACTTGGCTGTCAACAGCGCCTGGTGCTTGTTCATTTAAGATTAATGAGTTGCCACGCAAGCTCACCATGCCTCTGTTCGACTTTCATGTGAAGCTGGATTATTATCTGACAAGCACAACTCAGAAGTCGCCAGCAAGATGAAGAGCTGGAGAGCAATACTGAGATCGAACCTCCCCGAAAGCGCCAATACAGACCAGCTATCTGACCTTCGTAAAGCAGAAGGTATTATGGCTGGTGGATGGCTATTACGACTTTTCAGTTTCTGATCAGCTGCCAGCTCCTAGGTCATGCAGGTATGAGGAATGCAGCACCTGGTCCAAGATAATTTGTCAGAAATGCAAAACTTAACTAATAATATTGATATGAGATAATTAACATGCACTTTTCCATACCAGGCTTGTTTGATTTTAGGTCTAAGCCAGATAAATTTAACTCGAAGCTAAATTTGTCGATTGTGATAAAATTTTCTAATATATTTTAATTATTTATGATAACTATAGAGTATCTAATTGCATTTTTTTGCCAAGTTGTAAGATTTTATACTATTATTTTAGTTTTGTTGGTTAAATATTGTAAGATCATGCTAAGACACATGATAAAACTTAATAAAAGCCTTTTCTAAATAAATATAATATTTTATTTTATTTAAACTATAAAAAACTAAAGAATATACAAAAAAAAAACATAATAAGCACAATCGCTAGTGTCTTCTAATTCCTGAATGGCACAATTGTGCGGGGTGGTTTTCAGGAATACTGAAAATCGGTTTTTTTTTACAAATTTTCTGAAGCTCATTGGACTTACCTTATACTAAATCATTAAAAATGAAAGTCATTTTCAAAAAAATACTATCCGGTTGTAAAGGGGTATGCACTAGGTCGCATGTTTCTAAGAGCTGCATTATCTGAGTTATCGTACTTTCTGAATCTGACTATTTAATATGAAATACATTTTTTTTTTTCATCGATTATTTTTTCATTTAAGCGTGTACTAATTAAAGTAATAAATACAAACACAAGATTTGAATAACATATAAGTATTATTATTTTAATAACATAATTATCAAATATGACTTCGTTAGGATCATTGCCGTACGCTCTCCTCCCCCCGCTCCTTTCTTTCTTATTTTTGCTCCCGCTCTTAAAAGTTTTTTTATTTTCATGTATATATATATTGTGATATAAAGAGCTTAAGATAATATTAGTCATAGCCAAACCATTTTTGTAGATATTAATTAGCTATTTATTGATGTTGTTAAAAGTAAATATTGATTTACTATAATATGCCAATCTAACCATGTATCACTCATTTCTATTGGCCGCTATACCAATTTTCCCATTCTACTTTGAACGAATCGTGAAATAAAGAAAAACACCCCCACCCCACAAAATATTTCACAATTTGTAAATTGAAAGAAGGATCGAGCTTTCTAAAATTTAATTATTTAAAGGTTTACTAAGAGTCCAACTAAATTATGTTTCAGGTCAACGATACAGTAGACAAGGTGTCCTACTTCTTCAGTATTTACCAGATGGTAATGATGGTCATCGCCATGTGCCTGTTCAACCTGTCCCCGATGTACCACAACTACGTTATAGGAGCGTTCACGGGCAGGCGGGCTGTGAACTCAACCTTGGAGTTTGCTGTTTTTTTCGCTTACCCGGGTTTTTATCCACAAGACCACTTTCTATTGGTTACTGGAATAGACCTTTACTTATCATACATTTGTGCAACAGCGGTCTGCTCTATAGACCTCCTTTTGTTCTTGATGGTCTTTCAGATCCTTGGTCACATAGCAATCATGAAAAACAACCTCAATGCTATTCCGGAATCAAGAAAATCTAGATACTCATATAAAAGCTCTGATCATCAAGAAGAAAATGACAAACAGAGATTTAAATTAATAGAAATCATAAAACATCACAACGAAATTAATAGGTTAGTCAATTTACTTATATTTTTGACTCTATATTGAAAACAACAAGCTTTGTACTATAATAATGGTTGGATAGTACCTACGGTACCTACAAAGGTTTATGCAAGGTTTATGCGTTTATTTTTCAATTTAATTCTGGCTACACTTTTCCTAATTAATCTGTTTATAAGATGACTAGCAGCCCGTCCCGGCTTCGCACGGGGTAGACAATTTAGTCATATATTGTTTTGGCTGGAGACAAAAATACAGCCCGATCAGATCGACGAAATAATCGTCGCTGAGCTGCCTAATAAAGACGAAGACCCACTCCTGTATTTCGGGCCAACCGACTGAAGATGTCGGTTGATGCGGGCAGCTAGACTCTGTCGACCAGCTTTCCCGCCTCGTCCAACAGGGCGATAGGCCGGAAATCTGACGGAGCGACAGAGTCGGCGAGCCGGCCCTCTTTTATGATGAGGACCAGCTTGCCCGTTTTTCATTGCAGAGGGAACACACCTTGTTCCATACAGATGGAGAACAGGCTGCGGAGCCAAATGTCCAACGCCTCCAGCTTCAACGACAGGAACCAGGCCTTGGCTGAAATTCCATCCAAGCCTGGTGCCGTCTATTTGCCGCGGAAGCGCTCGACCGCCGCTGCCAACTCTGCCTCTGAGTGTTTCAATGGGCGGCTAGGGGAGAAGTACGCGCTGAGTAGCAGCATCTCCCCCAGCATGCAGGATACGAAACCCTCTCCTCGCGTTGTACTCTCCTGCACGTGGTCCGCGTAGGGACGAACGGCTATGGCTGCGAGGCCTGAGCGGTCCGAGATCCATCCGTTGGGCACAAATCCTCCGAAATAGTAGGGCTCTGCCACCACCGCGACGTGAATTTGCCACTGCGCCAGACTCTGCATGAACAGGTCCATGGCTGTGGCGCAGTGGTTCAAGTTCGCCTGCAGGATCCGGTTGGCCATTACTGGTCCTGAGGCGGAACGACATCCATGGCCACCGCGAATTGGCTATCGGCGGTGGCAGGCCTAGGGGGAGCACCGGACCCCTTCCCCTTTCCTTTTCCCTTCCCCTTTCCTTTGGCCCCTTGGCTGGTCTTGCCGCAGCTGCCCAGACTTTTTAAGGCAAGCTGGCCGCTCGCCTGGCAGAGCGGGCATCTCACCTCAGCCTCGCAGTTTCGGGCAATGTGCCCTGGTCGACCGCAGCGGTAGCAGAGGCCACTGCGGTCGTTCTGTGAGGTGCAGTCTGCCCGGAGGTGCCCCGTCTCCAGACACCAAATGCAGCGCCTCGTACGCCGCGGGAGGAGCCTAGCCCGGACAATGCTCCATCCGAGCTTGAGTTTTCCGGTGAGTGCGATCTTCCGCATCGCATCTGTCGGGCAGCGTACCCACACTGCGCCGATGCCCCTTTCGTTGACGATGCGCCCCACCTGGACGTCCGCCACCCTTCAACCACCGCTTGCTGCGGTTTCAGCAGGGGTGACGGAATCGTCCAGATCTGGAGACCCTCACCGTATCTTCGGTCAACTCCTCCCTTAGTTTCTGGGCTAAGGCGTCTGCCTTGGGCCTGGCTTCTTCTGGAGGCCCGGAGATCTCCAGCAGGCGGGCACCGGTTGCAGCCGCACGAAATCGGATGCTGTCGATGCCCAGACCTGCCAGGTCGAGCCTCCCTTTTGCAGCGGAGATCACCTGAGCATAGGTGAGACCTCCCTGCACAGCCTCCGGGCCAAAGCTGACCACCACCGCCGCAGTGCGGGGAGTGCGCAGCTTCTTGGCTACTGCCTTGGACTTTTCCAAGGCCGTCTACTTCGGCCCTGGAGTAGGGGAAGCCAGGACTGGAGCAGCCCGCTCCTTGTCCCTGTTCCTCTTCCTCTTCTTTTTCTTCTTTTTGCCCCTTCCGGCCCCCGTCACCAGGATGCAGCCATCATCATTTGCCGGACCAGTGGTAGGAGGGACGTGGGGGGCAGAAGAAGTGCCCGCCTCTGGTTGCCAGGCGGGCGCTCGGGTCTTCGGGGCTGGAGCCGCTCTGGGCGCCGGGGCTGCTCGTGGGGCCGGTGGGGCCCCACGAGGGGCCGCGGCCGCTTTGGCTTTCGGGGTAGATCGAGGGGCCGGGCCGCTCGAGGCACTGGAGCCTAGGGGGCTCTGTCCGCCGCCAAGGACGGCCGAGGTCGCTGGGCCGGGAGGAGGCGCTCGTCCAGGGCCTCCAGTCGCGCGTTCAACATGCTCCCAAACTGGACCATCATGTCGCGTTTGACCTCCTCCAAGTTGAGGGCGGAGGGGGCTCCAGACCGAGCAATCGTCCGGAGCTCCTCCATCTCCCTTCGAAGGAGGGCCATTTCTCAATGGAGGCTCCTCGCCTGCTCCCGGGCTGCCTTCGCCCTTGAGGCGAGCGTTCTCTGCCGCGAGCAGCCTGCTCTCCTCAGAGAAGGTTCTATTCCTCAGCTCCTCGGTATTCCGAGAGATGGAAGCCGAGGCGGCTACCCGGCGCGCTTTTCAGACTGCATCGCAAACAACGGCCAAGGCGCTATGGCGGTTTTGTTTACTGTTTGATTTTTTGAATTCGTAATATCTTTTGAATGGAAAGTCCAATTTAAATAATTTAAAAACTATTTTATAGGTAGTTAAATGATCTTGATCATAAAATAATTAATTTGTATAAGGATTAATATAAACACATAAATAGCATGGTTTGAATTTGGTTAGCATTTTCATTAATGTTTAAAATGAAAAAAGTTGTTGTAGTAACATAACTACAATAGTTGGACATATGCTACCGCGGAGTTTTTTGTAGGCATTATGATGTTCTTCAATATTGTTGTACATTATTTTGTTCTATCGCTAATAGTTTCGGCAGCGCATTCGACGAAAGACATTTTAAGACTCATTTTTCAACACCTTCGGTTATATTGTTCAAATTTTACCAAGGATCCCTAATTTTTTTCAAAATGAAATGTAGCCTATGTCAAATTGGAAGAATGTAGCATTCTATTGGTGAAAGAATTTCTTAAATCGGCCCAGTACTCTTTGAGCCTATTCATTACAAACATACAAAAATAGGTACAAATCTTTCCTCTTTATAATATTAGTGTAGATAATCAGGGTTATTGCCATTCTCAATGGCTTTAAAAATGGAAAACTTTTGACATGTGTCAAGTATACATTGCGGTTATTAGAGGATAATCCCTTGGTCTATTAAAGAGATTTACTTAAATATGTCCGAAAAAGTTCTAATTTCAATCATATAGCCATTGAAAACGGCAATAACCACATTGATCACCAAAATGTCTATGTTACAGATTCGTTGACGCTATATCAGATTTATTTGGGCCAATGTTGGCGATCAACTACCTTTTCCACTTATTCAATGGATGTGTATTGTTGCTAGAGTGTTCTCAACTTGTAAGTATTATTTAAGCTTACTTCTAAAAATGTTTTTTTTAACAAATAGTAGGTATTTACTAAGTAAAAAACATAAACTCACTAAAGTTAATAACTTGTGTGTGGCAACAGTATTGCTGAGATCAATAAATCGTCAATTATTTTATTTGGAAATCGATTATAATACTGAATATGTTTAATTATAGCTAAATTAAAATTATTTTCAGGAACCAAATGCTTTATTACGATTTGGACCTTTAACGATAATTATTTTCTCACAGCTGGTACAAGTTTCAGTAGTGTTCGAGTTGGTAAATTCCATGGTAAGATTATTAAATATCACACAATTACATATCACTAAATAATCATTAAATATCTTTTGAAACTTTTTTGTTTGATATTTATTATTTGATGGGATTTTTGTTATTAATTTTCGGGATTTTAGACAAAAATAGACATTTTGTACCTGTATACAGGGTGGTCCAAAAGTCGACGATTAAACCGGAAGCAGGAAATAGAGCAAGTCATTACAGCTACCAGAAAAATAAAATGTAGACAGGGTCTAAAACTATGGCTATGGTTAAAACTATGGTGTTAAAGAGGATCACAATCAGTGCCTTAGCTAACCCCTAATGACCCTGTGTATAAGGTGCCGAAAATAATACAAGACCCAGGAATAAACATTAATATTCATCAAAGCAATGTTTGCTCCACTCGGAAATAATAAACCCATTCTCCCTGCCCATTGTGCATCAGAGGCAGTGAAATAAATTATGTATTAAAATACGTAATCCTGTCGTCCTTACGTCAGAGCGAGACCCTGGGCGACAGCGTGTACTGCGTACCCTGGGAGTGCATGAGCGTGGACAACCAGCGCTGCGTGCGGCTGTTCCTGCAGAAGGTGCAGACGCCCATCCAGCTGACGGCCATGGGCGTCGTGCCCGTCGGCGTCCGGACCATGACTTCGGTATGTTGAACCCTTTAGAAATACCTGTCATAAATGTTTGTCTTCTGCCTGAGATTTTATTAATGAATGGAACAAACTATTCCGGAATACTCACATATGTTGAGTTACGATACAGAATGAGTAATAATTGCAACTAGTACTCACTTTAAGAACTTTATGGGTTCCTTTCAAAATGTCTTTGAATAAGGCATACAATATTTAACTAAAATGTTTTGCACTGACAAAATGATCTACTAATCATGTTTTTCTTTTCAGATCATAAAAACTACAATGTCTTATTTCGTATTTTTGAGACAAAAAAATAATTAAACATTCTCCATATAGCTAACTAGAGGCTGCCCCGCGGTTTCACTCGCGCAGATTTCTCATAAACACAAAATTCCCGTTCTTTCCCGTTCCCGTGGGAATTTCGTAAAATCCTTTCTTAGTGCTCACCTACACTCCCTAAGGAACCTACATTCGGCTCTGCGTTGTCTATCAGTCAGTCAGTCAGTAACGGAAGAGTTTTATATATATTGATTATTACTCGTAACTTTATCTGGCTGTTTAAAGTAACCTTTCGGTTTATGCACAACGTAAAAATCTGGAAAATTAAAGCTTATTCTATAACGCCAAAATATACTCTAGGTCACATTTAGATAATAGGCAGTAAAAAAAAAACCAGCTACAGAAGGTACATACATAACGTCACGCCTGTATCCCATCGGAGGGGTAGGCAGAGACAATTGATTTCCACTTGCTACGATCCTGACACACTTCTTTCGCTTCTTCTACAGTCATAAGCCTTTTCATACACGCACGTCGGTTTCGTGAACTCTTCACGCGGCCTTTCCTCAGAACGGAAGGTACCGTACTTTAAAATACATGTAACCAGAAAGAAGGAAAATAACTACGTTTACATGTAACCTATTGCTTTTATTTCAAATATTCGTGCATTATACAGTATTAAAAACGACGCAGTCTTATTTTATATTTGTAAAAAAAAACCTGCTGTGTTTAATTATGTATGATGATATTTGATTATACAATATCTGGTTTATTATGCATAATTATATTGGGTGAATATTTATACCTTCAAAAACATGCGTTCGGACGTGAAACTGCAAGATTGAAGAATCTATGAGCCTGAGTTTTTAATATGTTATTATATATCCAAAAAAGGACCTAGACCTAAACAGTTAGTAATAAATTGGATTTAGGAAACGTGGAAAAAAATTTTTTTTTCACCTAAATTCGGCCGTCAGCGGTGCGTCCGGACTCCGACCAGCGCTCAAAATGATGTTATAACTTTTTAACTATAGGAGACTGAACTAAAAACTTTATTTTAATCGATGGTTGATACGTTGTTTAACATTTTAAAAAATATGATAACTTAATTTAATAATCTGTTAAAGATATTATTCAACTTATACGAGCGTCCGAAGTTTAGTACTTTTTGAACTACCGCGCAGTTCTTCTTACATAACTCGCTAACCAATGGGTTTTTAGTTTTGTAGTGTCAGTGCCATGAACCCTTGGTGATGCTGAATAAGTCACAGTAGTGACACATGTACTGAGATGCTTCGTTTCGACTCAATCACGTTATGTTTGAGCGCAGTTACGCTTGGTCACCCTTTCTTAAAAATCTGTTCTGTAGCATAGAAAAAAATCAAGCCATTATATCATTGTTTTAATTAGATTATAATGAAATACTATGTGTTTTGCATACTATTGTAGTATTATTTACTTGCTAGACCTTTTATGTCCTATAAATAATCCACTTTTTTTTTTAATTGCTAAGATCGCTGTCCATAAGATCGCTGTCATTTCTGAGATCGCTGTCCTAAGGACAGCGATCTTAGAGTCAATGACAGCGATCTTGTAATTTACTTTTCAATTTCACTGTTACTATTTTTTTCTAGAATTCTTCTTTACTATGTAGTGTAGGTATGTTTCTGATAAAGGGTATCATCAGTTCAACCACAGGTGAACTTCTGAAGGCGGGTAGAAAACCGATCCTTAGGGCCAACAGCTACAGTAGGTAATTGTATAATTCCGTTTAGAGGCATAGCACAGGTAAAGTACCGCCACCCGCGAAAATATTTAATATCTTCAAAACAAAGGCAAATATCGAATTATTCCACTAGATGATGACGCCTTTGTAGGCGGGGAAACTCCTGACGAGTACCCTGCAGCCCCGGAGAGAGCCGCAGGATAATGTGGGGTTCGCATCCACTAAAACACAGCCGGTATGTCCTTGCCAACAGCCGTTTGCAAGGGGGTCACGGCAGATCTTCGATCTTTATGTGTTACTCTGCTTCCTCCTCCAGCATCGGCTATTAAGCCTCTTCACGGGGGGCCAAGATGGTAGTCCCCCCAGAGCGTGGATGGCTCTCCCAACGCTGAACGACGGAACTGGACACTGCGTTCCGTCATCCTTCCCAGGTTTGTTATATGAGCAGAGCTTGTTACTGGGGGGCCATGGCGGAGTGTTGACACCGTGGTGGCAGTTGAAAGACCCTGCTACTTCCTCCTTGACCGCCAGGTGCTACAGCCATTCCACCTTGGCCACAGCACCCAGCGATCGCGCGTGGCAGTGTCCTAACTCTCCTATGGGGCTTGTAAGCGCATCATTGGTACGCCCGTGCGCTTTGCGGTCGGCTTGCTGTCAGCGATGACGACATCAAGCCGACCGCAAAGCGGGGAGGAATGATAGCCCGGCATCTACTCCCCTGCGCGTTCGAATCAGCCGGATAGACCTGTGATCACAACGGTCGAAGACTTTGTCATCAAGCCAACCGTGAGCAGGAATATTATTCCCAGCATCTAATAACGCAGGGTTTCTAATCAGCCGAGCCATAAATCTCCACATGGACGTGCCATTGGGGGAGCCCCTAAGTCCCGTAATCCACCTCTTCGCCATCTTTCCCTCTTCCTCTTCAATTACTCCCTTCTTCTTTCTCCTCGTTTAGCAGGGCTTTTTAACCCCCCCACGGAGCCGAGAAGTACGCCGTGGTGGGGGTACCAAGCCCCGCTCTCCTTATCGACTCACACTATGCTCTCTGATAAAGCAGAGAGCATGTCGAGCGCCACTCTCGCCATATTATTAGCCACCGAGCGATCACACCAAACGGTAAACGAAAAGTGTCATCGATTAGTGTTGCTCAGGGTGCACCACGTGGAGGTTTATCTGGCCAGAACCCCAGATAATGTAGCCTAGTATTTTAAAGGCACTGTTGTATAGCTTTTAGGTTTAATACCAAGGAAATCTACAGATTGTTACCAAAAGTGGCCATTTTTAGCAACACTTTGTAGCTTTCTATGGTTTTTAACCACCATTGCTCTAAAAATGCTAGGCTAAATTATCTAGGGGAATACTGTTTCACTTTTTTGATACTTTCCTCAGTTTAGAAGATAATTTTACTCTTTTCGCTTGCTACTTTAGCTGTGTTATGCCTCTTAAGTATCAGAGATTTGAAAACTCCAGAAGCACGGAAAAGAAGAGTAGTAGTATTGTTCTTCCAAAAGGATAGCGAGATAGGAGAGAGAGATAAATTGTAAAGTAGAGTTTGTTACCCCTTTCTTCTCTACGCTGTAAAATCATTGCGAAAGGGAGTAGAATCACTTGACAGAGAAGGGCTCGTTTGGGGGCCTCTCCAGGCGACTATTGTCGTAAGGCAAGCCAAACATTTGTTTGCCTGAGCCAATTGGTGGGCACCCTGAACTACCTCGCCTCTCACAGTATAGGATACTTTACCAAATAAGGTATCAATAGCGATTAGATTAGATGTAGTCTAATTGACTTTCAATAAGTGATATTTTGTATCCTATATTGAATAAAGATTTTTTGATTTTGATTTTTTTGAGGATGATAAAACCTTGCTAAAGAATAACAGGCCGATCTAACTTTTTAGCCATGTTTACAAACTGTTCTTGAGAGTCTTTTGGAATCGTATTGTGCGCAAGATTGATGACTTTCAGCCACCCAAACAAGCCGGTTTCCGTAAAGGCTTCAGGACCATATGACCAGATACATGCTTTACGGCATGTTGATTAGATGTTTAAATATTCCACAGAAATAGTAGGTTCATCCAAAGAACCAAGGATAACGTTACTTTAACATATAATATTACAAAATAAAATCTAAATAAGAAGCGATGGAGTTTTTTTTATGTTTCTTTAATCTTAATCTATAGATGCAAGCTTGTTAAAACTGTGCCAAGAATTCTATTATTATTTCTTGAAATAAGATAATAACTTTTTACAATAAAATATTATGTTCAACATGTTTTTATTTCAGTTATATAAGGTGTTCTAAGATCGCTGGCAGTGAATATAAGATCGCTGTTACAATTTTTTCAAAAGCGATTTGCAGAGAAACTATTGGGTAAAAAAGAGTTCCTCCATCATGAAAAGTATAACTTTTTGTTCTTGTATACGATAAACTTATTAAAATAATCAAATTCTAAAAAAAAATCATGGACAGCGATCTTAGATGAAGAATATTTTTTGTGAGAAATACCCTATTACTGCACAAAAAATATTAAATTTTAATTAACATAAACCTAAATAGGTACTTACTTACCGTTATTATGATACAATAAGTTTTCTTAAAAAAATTGGTGGGATAAATTAATTAATATTTAAAATAGAAGTCCATTAACTGGCCCAAAATCGGGAAGGTGAGGCACAGTGCGACGAAAATCTTCGATTTCGCAGCAGAAGCTGTAGCCGATGTCGATCCGGTCCGGCTGCCACCTCAGCCAGTCAAAGTCCGGGTTGTTGCGGCAGCGGTCAGTACAGAAGGCCAGTGCTTTCACCTCTTCTTCGGTGTAGTAAGGATTATTGATGCTTATGAATGCAGTCCCGATTTGAAGTGACTTATCGTATACAACCTGTAAAGAAAAAAAAAAAAAAAACAATATTGACCTGATTTAGAGCTTTCTAGTATAACATCTTTAAACTGTGGGTTTTGGATTTTAGTGCTCTGTTTTTTTTTTACCAATGTTATGTTTCTTTGGGAAAGTAAAAAGATCACCCCTTTTATTTATTAACCGCATTGTATCTTTAACTAACCTTGTAAAAGTAGAGTGGCACTGGTAACTGAGGGTTGTTATTGGCGTCACGATAAAGGTAAATATCCACAAATTTGTCGTTTACGTCACGCAGCTGGGTCACGCCGAAGGTTCCAGTGTATACCATGGTATTATAACCAGCCTCTCCAATGCGGGCTCGTAAGTTCTAGAATAAAAGGTAGATTTTGCAACTGTCACTTACGTTGTAACTTTAGTTAAGGTACTTTTAATTTTACTGCTGAGGATATTGTAGCTCATATGTATTTCTTCTTTCTAAAAGCACTTAAACTATAAACGATTAGGTACTGTGTCCTTGCTGTTACCTGCTCAACCCAGTTCCAGTTTCCTGCATTGAAAGGTTGCCACTGTGGAGCGGCGTTGATAAAGAAGAAGGTTGCTCGTTGACCGGTCGCTAATACGAAGTCGGTTTTAGCAGCAAGGTGGCCACGGGCCAAGTACTGTGAGCTGGTGATGTATTTGCTGGCTAATTCAGTGGATCCGAGCAGCTCGGCGATAGTTGCTGATTGTTGTACCTGAGTATACCGGTTGTTGATTCCGACACCAGGGAAAAAAGTACTCACTGAAATTAGACAATAGTACAAATTATGTTTATTAATGGTGTATTAGTTATATAAAACTAAATTAAATATGTAATAAACTAACAATATAGTAGCTAATTACACACCTAGCCACCCAGGGCGGGTGACGCTAGTTTGGTGGACAGCGTTCGGCGGGTTCTGTTCGTACCAGCTGTAGAGAACTTCTAGCCGGCTTTGATCAAAGCAAGAGTGGAACACTGGGTAGAACTCATCATCCACGTTAAACCCGGCCCTTTAAATATATAAGGTACTGATAAAGATAGACAGAACAGTAAAACAGACACTAAATTACTTACTAATTACTAAGTAAAATGCAGACGATTATCGGATCAAGTAACTCTATTGGCTTTACCCTTTAGTAGCCCCATAGTGCTGTAGTACCCAAATAGTAATCGATAAAACATACTTGATAACGATGTTGCCGTCATAGCACGTGTCGCCAGTAGCCTCAGCAGTAAATTGAGAGTTTGATGAGCAAACTAAACCAAGGAACTCGCTGTTTCCACTCAACCAGTCAGCAGTTACTAGATTGTTGTTAGCGCAAGTAGCTGTCTGAAGGAAATTAAGTTCATAAGTTATAAACAAATCTTGTATTATCCAATGTTTTAAAAGTAAAAAGTTTGTATAAAATTTACAGCGGTTTGAAGGGTTGTTTCAATAATGTTGGGGTGAACAATCAAGCGTCCAGATCCTGTGCATGCGACGACTACTTCCTCGCCTGTTTCCATGTGTATTTCACCCGTGGTGCCGGTTGGTACAATGAAGTTTCCATCACGCAGGTATACGGGTTGAGGTTGACCCAGGTCACCGTTTACGCGGAATGCGCAAACTAAAAGATTTTAAAACTTATTAAGATATGTTTGCGACAAACTAATTAATTAAATCTTAAAACGATGTCTATGTTTTTTCGCTCAAATGCAAAATTAGATTAATAATGCTTTGGTCACACACAATTAATTGAATATTTGCCTATTTACATTATAGGTAGAACCAAATTTTCATAAATCCTTCTTACCACCATTGCGGCTGCTAGTTCTAGAGGAGTTAGTCAATTTTGTTTGCTCAATGGCCAGCCATGCGTCCAGATAGTCTTCGAACTCCTCTTCGCCAAGAAGCAGCGCCAGGTCGCCCGGCTCGGCGACCTGCGTCGGCACCGCCCAGGCCGCCAGCACGAGGCCAGCTATTAACAAGCTTGCACGTATCATACCACTTTTTAATTTTAACAGGTAAAGCTTGCGCTTCACCTCGCCTAAAGTAATATCTGTTTCTTAACATTTTATTTCGTATTTATGCCGTAGTCATATCACACGCTAACACGAAGAACATTGGCGATATTAGGTGATAACGTTCCATCTGATATGAATTCCTTCCTATGATACATGATATTACATACTGATTTTGATTGCGTTGGTAGGTACCTAAATTTATTGATAAATAAAAATTCGAAATAAGAAAATAGTAACTAAATGTTAAGTATACAAAAATTTGGAGAAAAAGCACTACCTACTTATATGTAAATTAATTTTTAAGCTTTTTTTATGGTTATGGAAGCAATAAAGCAGCAAGCAGGCGTATCAATCTAGGGGCAAAGGGGCTCTCTTCTTTAAAATAGCATAATAAGTATGTTACGAAGTAAATTTTTCTTTGGATAATAAAGATTCGTGTTCGATTATAATTTTCCTGATAAAAATGAATTTGGGTAAGTCAACCCATCAATAGAACAACATGCATAAACCATAGGATAATTATCTTTAATTTACATTTCTTCAAGAAGGAATAATAGATCATAATATGTAATCAATTCATAATATGTAAGTTATCCAGCAAATACATTTTATCACCTTCAAAGTATGCCCCCTCAGCAACGATATACACATACAATAATTATTTATTGTAGATAATTATTTAACTAACCATCAAAAAAAATTTAGACCTGTTTTCTGGAGTTGCGTTGAGGTTGAGGCCTCAACGTGAATTCTCCTTATGTATTCTTTGGAATGAAAACGGGTGGTATTTTGAGTCTAGGAAAAAGACGTCTGGAGCCATATCTGGTGACTAAGGTGGTTGCTCGATGGTAAGTATTTGTTTAGTTTTTAGTAAAAAATTAGTTCACAATGATTTCCTTGTGTGAAGGCGCATTATCTTGGTGCAATAATTTTATTTTTTCGCTTTTTTCGTTGAATTTGTTAATTGAAATATTTTTTTGCATATTATGGGTATCGTTGCTAAAGGAGCATACTTTGAAGGTGATAAAATTAATTTTGATGGATCGGTAACTAACACTTTATGAAGACCTAGCTGTGCCCCGCAGTGTTACCCGCGGTTTATTACCGCAATATTAAGTACTTAGCCCTTACTTAGTACGTACTTGTAGGAAACCAGAGTTTTGTAACTGGTTTCCTACAAGGAGTTTTTAAACAATTAAAAACTCCTTGTAGGAAACCAGTTACAAAACTACAAAGGTAACGGTTTAGCTAAAGGGAAAGGGAAGGGTTTATTAGGGAAAATAAATAGCCTATGTGATAATCCAGGGTGTCAGCTAACTCCATACCAAATTTCATTGAAATCGCTACAGCCATTTAGAAGTTTAAGAAGAAATAAACATACACACATGACACAATACACATTGGTGTATGTATCCTACACATATTTTAGACGAGAACCAAAAATAACTACACAGTCACATACACCACTCTAAAAAAAGATAATTAACTTACTGATAAATAACTGTTTATATTCAAACGATTTTACTCTAATTTTTACGCCAAAACATTGTTATCAGATGATAACTTGATTTACGTTTCATAAAGATTAATTTACTTAACAGTGATTTTAAATTATCACAAACAAATCTAACTAAATATAATTATATACTGGATGTTTCTGACAAGGCGGTAATAAATCAAAGGAGGGATTTGGCTCACAATACTCACTCACTATCCCAAAGCAACATGGGTTGAAATCTCAAAAAAAAAAAAACTGCAGTTCCATAGCTAACCGGGTACATGTTTGGGAAAGTTGTTAGGTAGGTATGTTAAGCTAAATCCCTATTTTGATTAATAATCGTCAGAAACATCCTGTATTGTATATTCATAAGTAAGGAGGTTTTTGAAATGATGCCAAGAACTACAATTAATATAAGAAAAGTGTTTATTTAATTACCTACATACATTAAGTACTTCATTTTTAATAAAACATGATTGTCTATAGTCGGAAATACCTATATTAGGTTAACACCTGTACAGCATGTGCTGTTGCATATTTAAGCAAGCAGTCCGTTGACTGGGCCGAATGCAGGCAGATGGGGCACGGTGCGCCGGAAGTCTTCGATCTCGCAGCAGAAGCTGTACCCAAGGTCGATGTTGTCGATCTGCCATCCGATCCAATTGAAGGCAGAGTTGTTCCGGCATCGGTCAGTGCAGAAGGTCAATGATTTAACCTCTTCTTCGGTGTAATAGGGGTTGTTGATGCTTACAAACGCTGTGCCAATTTGCCGAGATTCATCGTAGACGACCTAAGGAAGTAAAAAGAAATAGTTTTTCTTTGCTTTATTCAAAATAAATATGCCATTGGTTATTAATTCGTTTTTCTTTTCATTTTGCTCTATATTGTTTACAAAGTAATTACCTTGTAATAGTAAAGAGGAACAGGAATCTGAGGGTTGTTGTTGGCGTCTATGTTGAGGTAGAGATCCACAAAGTTTCCGTTAACATCACGCAGCTGGCTCACGCCCCAGGTTCCAGTGTAGACCACTGTGTTGTAACCAGCGGCACCGATGCGGGCTCTCAGGTTCTGATTACAAAAAAATACTATCAGTTAGAATGCACAAGCAAGGTATTCTCTTCTTAGATATGTTATTGGCTAAACATTACCTGTTCTAGCCAGTTCCAGTTACCACCGTTGAATGGTTGCCATTGAGGAGCAGCGTTGATAAACCAAAAGCTAGACCTCTGTCCGGTGGCATAGATAAAGTCGGTTTTAGCGGCAAGATGGCCACGAGACAAGAACTGGTAGCTAGTTACATATTTGCTACCCAGGTCAGCGGACCCAACTAGTTCACTGATAGTCAGAAGCTGGCGAGCCTGGGTGTACTGAGTGTTTACGGTCACGCCGGGAAAGAAACTGCCAGCTGGAAGTTATTGTTAGTTATTAATTTTCGAGACAAAAAACAGATTTCAAGATAATTTCGTTTTAGATAACAGACCTAGCCAGCTGGGCCTGTCAACTCCGGTTTGGTGTACGGAGTTCTGCGGGCGCTGCTCATACCAAACGTAAAGGACCTCAAGGCGGTTGGGGTCAAAGCAAGACCAGTATAGGGGGAAGAATTCACCTTCGACGATAAAACCGACCCTTGAAAAATACAGATAATTATTTTTGTTACTTACCAACAAATCAAAAATATTTAATAGTTTCTTTAAATTAACCAACTTACCTTATAACGAGATTGCCACCATAGCAAGTTTCGCCAGTGTACTCAGCATCGTGGTAGGCGTTAGAGGAGCAAGTGAAACCCAAAAATTCGCTGTTACCGGTCAACCAGCCAGCGCCATTAACAAGGGCATCATTGACACAGGTTGCAGTCTAAAACAAAAGAAAAACCTGGAGTAAAAAAAAACTAACCCTGTTATTCATAAAAAGTTAAAGAGCATTTTAGTTATTTGACGTATGTCAATTTAGGCTGGATGTCACGTATTTACCATACAACAAACCAGAAAAGTAGACCTCCAGTAAAGCTTCTTAAAACCTACTGTATCTTTATGAATAACACGGTAAGAATATTAAGGTTTTTGAAACATTTTTGCTTAACTTACAGCGGTTGTAAGAGCCGAATTCGAAAGATTAGGATGTACTATCCTCCGACCAGAGCCAGTGCAGGCGATGATGACCTCCTCTCCAGTACTCAGATGGATGGTTCCAGTGGCGCCAGTCGGGTCTAAGTAGTCACCGTCTTTAAGGTACACGGGTTGAGGCTGGCCAAGATCACCATTCACACGAATAGAACAACCTGAATAAAAGAAAGTATTTATGTAGTATACTATTTTCATGAATTATCTTAAGCTTTTTACTGATTGTACTAACCCCCGTTCCTAACTAGAACTTTGCTGGAGTTGTTCAGTGCCTTGCGTTGCTGTACCGCCAGCCAGGTGTCCAGGTAGTCCTCGAACTCTTCTTCGTTCAGGACCATGGCCAGTTGTCCCGGTTCCGGCAACTCTCCTTCCATCGGTAGAGCCCATGCTGCCAGCGCTAAGCTAGCGATAAAGAGTGTAATACGTAACATCTTTACGTTTCTCTTTCTGGCAAGTTAATATTGCGGACAACCTCGGCTAATGTGCCGAAGACTTTGTCATGTTTTACACAGTTTATTTCGTATTTATGCTAGCATCATATCAAACTGTACACGGATAAATCAGTGATTAAATAAGATATGTTTTTTTTTTATAATATAATCTGATTTTGGGACGTAATTGAATTTAAATTTGCTGTACTGGAAATCGTTTAAGAATCTATTCCTAAAATTAAATAAAGTATTATAAGTATTACTGTAGTAGAATAAAAGCTTTGTTATTGCATTGTAATTAAATCAAAGCAGCAGTTAATACAATTCGTATAAATAAAAATTTATATTGTATCGTAATAATTTTAGCAAACTACTTTTTATTATCTCATCGACATCTTGAGCGCGCAATTTTACAAATAGTAATAACTACTCAAATGTATTTTGCTTTGGGAAGAGACGAAGGCTTTAGTTTTTTATTGATATAATGTATCTTGTCGCTAATCGTCCGTTGCCGTAGAAAAAAATTGCAAGTGTGGTTTGGTAGACCTAATACATTAATCGCTATGCTGGGTAAACTGTAGTGATCCCACATTGCAGGGTATTTAATTTGCATTCATCGTATTCGCAAATATATTATAGGTATTTTCTCAATGCTTCCTATGCAGCATAATAATAATAACACATCACACTCAGAGCCCCTAACTAGGAAGAACCCGTATCTAGGGTGCCCAAAACACACACAGAGGCGAACATCACACCCAGACTTCTCTCTCTTGATATTCATCATATCAATATTCGCCCCGCCCGGGAATCCAACCCAGGTGCACTCGCTTACTCAGTCCATATCATTGCAAACTGAATTGCCGTTTCGACCGCGCAACCAAGTTCTGAAATAAAAAAATTATTACGCTCAGATTCTGTCGAAATTTGTCAAAACTGAATGGTGAAAACCAGGAATTTGTCAAAGCATAAATACAGAAGTTATGAAGGTTTGATGGTGTCCGCGCGAACGAAACAGGGAGAACCGCGCGGACACCATCAAACCTTCATAACTTCTGTATTTATGCTTTGACAAATTCCTGGTTTTCACCATTCAGTTTTGACAAATTTCGACAGAATCTGAGCGTAATCATTTTTTTATTTCAGAACTTGGTTGCGCGGTCGAAACGGCAATCAAACTGAGCCACGGAACCTAGACAACTTCTTAGTGATGTGCAACTGAAATGATAGATTCATACCTTTGACCTTCTTACTGTGACCGTTATATGTATAGTCAAAACAGATAAACAGCTTACTTAGATATTAAATTAATAAACATAAAAAATCTAAACCATTTTATATATTATTATTTATCGTTTAAGTTTCAGAAAAGGTAAACTTCTTATGTCAAATTGTCCTTAGCAATATTTCAGGATTTCAGGTATTCTAGCTTAGTGAATCCTTATAGAAGTTTATTGTCGCCTTAGTGGAGGTGCAATGGCAGATTGTTCGGACACAATCATGCAGCAATATTACACACAACACGTACGTGATCATGTGTAAATAAGTGGTGGGCGCGGTCGTGATATTTGATAACATTGCTAATTACCGACCTTATTACAAATAATCGTTTTTTTTGTCGCTAACTTATTAATTGCCGAAGACTATTCTTAATTAATAAATTAAAATATTGAGAAATTATTGACTAGGACCTGGAGTTATGCAAAATATGATTTTTATGTATATATAAACACATAAATCCCGTTTTTCCTGTTTCCATGAGAATTTTGGGAAATTATTCCGTAGTGCTCCCCTACACTCCCAAACGCCCCACGTGCAAAAGTTCAGCCCGCTACGCCCAGTAGTTTTGTCTCTGTGTTGTCTGTCAGTCAGTAACGGATGAGTTTTATATAATTGATAATTATTCAAGAAAGAGAAAGTCTTCTTTCACACTATCCATATTTCGTATAAAAAGACGAGGCGCCACCTTTATTTATACCGTGTCTCTTTCTATTAGTCGGCATGCCTAGTACCAACTCAGCAGCGCCGCCAGTCGGCCCGAAATATTTTATTTGTATTTTTTTTATAAAATGTTAATAAGCGGGTCCTAGTGAATCCAACGAGTATGGCACCCTGAAAAGGTCCGATCTGCGTCATTGATCTTTTGTTGGAAATAGGTTCTGTCAGTTATCGTACAATGATATTGAATGAATTATTTCACGCCTAGGTACTACGTGTTAAAGTTAATGATGATAAGAAAGAATATTTACTTAAAATCAATTTTATTTGTAGGGGCGGAGCAAAAAGAAGATGGCATGGCATAGATACGGTGCCAGAGCCCCATCGGCTCAATCAAAACTGGCGACATTACAGCCTAGAATAATTATATAACTCAGCATGTCAATATGAGCAGATGTTGCCTGCGCCGGATCCATGCCTTGCCTTATTCTGTTTGAGTAGTCACTTATATGAAATAAAATTTCTATTTAAATCCAAAACGCAAAAAAATCATCAGTTCTATTTTTATCTTTGCCTCCTTTTTGCAATGTTGTAGAGTCATCAGAGAAGGTAGAGCGATTAATGTCGAAGGACGGCGGAAGCACAGTTTATAGTTGCCCGCCCCCGACCGACAATACGTATCAGAACTTATTGATAGCAGTAGAACTACGCACACGTCCTACAAAAACTCGGTCAGAAATAACATAGAAATAAAATTGGTCTTACAAAAAGTCGGAAGTGGGTGGGGGCACTAAAGAGTACTACGCGGAAGGGTGCAGAGTAGAGTGATGGGAGCACCTTTTTTTTTTTTTTTTTAGGCGGGGAAACTCCTAACGAGTACCCTGCGACCCCGGGGGGAGTCGCAGGGTTATGTGGGGTTCGCACCCACTAAAACCCCGCCGGTGTCCATCTCGGCTGTTGGCAAGGGGGTCACGGGTGATCTTTCGATCGTTATGTTCAACTCCGCGACCCCCTCCAGCACTGGCTGTTTAGCCTCTTCACGGGGGGACAAGTGATGGTAGTCCCCCCTTAGCGCGGAAGGCTCTTCCTACACTCGACGACGGAATCGGGACACCGCGTTCCGCCGTCCTTCTCGGGGCCGTTATATGACTACACGAGGCCCCCGCCTCGTGCACCCAACGACCCCGGGGTCCCCTCTTAGTCGCCTCTTACGACAGGCAGGGGATACCTCAGTCCTATTCTTCGGCCCGGTACTGCAGGGCGTATGTGATGGGAGCACCTGGCTGGAAGTGATTTGTTTAGCGGAGTACTCGTCACGTTCCGGTGATGCGTATGTAATGCGCCCTCGATCGTACCCCGTGAAGTTACCAGGTGATTTCATACGATGGCAATCATCAGAAAAGAACTAAAGAGCAATTGTTTATAAAAAAAAACTCTTTATTTAAATAACACAAAACAAAATAAATATGATTTTAAACTGAATGAGAACATCGTGGTTTTAGTGATAGAGCAATGAAATGTCTGTTCCTCTTAAAACTAAAATAAGAAAGCTAAATCTAAGTCATAAGATTTTCATCTACCTGTGAGATTAAGTACGAGCAATAAACTAATCAATCAGCTAAGTAACTATAGATAATTCTTGTGATTGCTGACGTCATTTCGCAATTAATTTTATCGGTAATCGTGAACATCAAAGAGAATAAAGTAGGTAAAAATTCCCTAGTGCAAATAGGAGCGCGTGGAGCGATCTCGTGACCGAAGAGTAGGCTAACTAAAGAAAATTAATAATTCAAATTCGAAAAAACTCGAATTCTGTACTCCTTTCTACACTGTTTGGCCTACGTATTTATTGTCAGAATAGCAGCTCTATATACACATATAGGTATATAATACTTGAACTAAAATTATAAACAATCAAATTTTATGATTGGTCCGTACGAAATATAATACAAAGAAAAAATTATGGCTGTGTTGCGAAGAACCCACGTTGCGCAACTTAATTTCACTTTTATCCACTAGTCTATTCTTTGACGTCAAAGGAGCCAAACATTTTCATAGCTCGCGGCTAAGTTTTGACTTATTATTATTACAAAGTCTTTGATCAATAAGGTATAACATGATTAGCTATTTAGAAATAAATATGGTTATCAGTAAATAACAAAAGTACGAAATTGATAGAAAATGTGAAATGAAATATTATATATCTAAAAGGTTGTAACGTTCACGCTCAATTTATATCGCTAAAAATATTGTGATGCTGGCCTAAAACTTTGTTAAAAAAACCGCTCAATTAAACACGTCTGAGGTGCCGGTGCGATTTTTGCTATAGCAGGGTAAACCACGGGTAAACCACACCGGGCTGGCGCACCCCGCGGGGCATCCGCAGCGGCAGCGGCAGCAAGTCGACTCGGAACTCCCCAAATCCTCGGAACGGAAAAGCCAAGCGTTAATAAGTGAGCATGTTTCTGAACATAAATATATACCAGTTGCGAAATGAAATATAGTGAGCTATAAATAAATGCGGTTTACCCCGCCCGTGCAATATTTTGTTTCTTTTGTAACATCTATTTATGGAATTTGCGTTGAAAATAAACTTTCTTAACCTTTGACGTCAACACTTTCTGCAAGGTTAAATGTCCTTTGAAACTAAATAATAAAACACAAGGTGTTGAATTGGGTTATTTCAGGATTGCATTATACATTTCAGCTGAAAAATGGCGGTGGAAAGATGTTAAATATATAAATTAACGACGAGATTTAAAAAGGATGCTTTTTTCCAATTTGTTTATCCATCAAGTATTGTTAATAAGTAGTGCAACACAAGTAGCACGTTTTGGTAGAACAGAAGTTCGATCGCAATGGTTACACTTAGATCAAACTTTCAATTAATAACGTCTCACGACTTCCGTCCTTATAATTAATTCTGTACTCTCCGAAGCGATGTTATTCACAGGCAAGTTATTAGTTGGCTCCACCGGCACTGCGGGAGGCTGCTCATTAAACTTGGTGACGTGTTAGTCAACTCATCAGTGGCACTGATTCCGTCCGTCAAACTGTCACACACTGCTAGAGCAAGAGAACTAGAGGACATTAACCATTATTCATACATAGTATCTACCCTTTGAATAATAAATAACTCAAATTAAAAAAATTAAAAACCCCCGACCCAGTCAGACCCCTCATCAACTTAACTAGAACTAGAGCTAATCATCTTAAAATATCATGGTTGCCTTACCATATACTTTCAATATCGTTGAAGAAACACGGAACCAAATTTCAAATCGATAGGACTTGTGGAAGGTAGTTTAGATCCCGTCATCCACTATTTAAGAGCTATTGTAAATAGGTATCAAAAGTTATAGTGTAACACGGAAATGCAACCTGTGAGTGGATAAATCGACCCACCGACCAAAACGTCACCCCTATTTTCCCACCCTTAGGGTGGGAATTTTATTTCCAAATTTTTATGGGACCAACGTCAAGGTATGCCCTGTCGATTAAAAAAAGAATTATCGAAATTGGACTACTCTGTAAAAAGTAATGCGTGATCATACATTAAAAAAAATATATATATATATATATACGTGTCGAATTGAGTACCTCCTCCTTTTTTTTCGTCCGTCAAAAAATATAAATAACAATCATAAAAATAAAATAAATGTTAAAATTAAAAAAAAAATAAAAAAAAAAACAAGTCATAAAATAAAAATAAATATCATAATTAACTAAATAAGTGCGCACGGCTTAAAGGCTCCCATGACGCTGGCCGCATTGCCGCGCTGAACAGCAATGGACAGCCTCTGCGTCAAGAAGAAGCCCGAGCGTCGGTCTAAACCTCTATCCACAAGCCGACGACCCAGCTTGTGGATAAAGGAGGCAGCTTCCGTACCCCAAACTCCGGTAGTCTCGAAGGCGACTGGCACGAAAATATAGTTTTCCTCCAGGGCTGAATATTTGGAATGCTTTAGCTTGGCAGCATTAATTAAGTAATTAAAAAAAGGATCAAACTCTCCTAATACGTTAAAAAGGATAACTAAAATAATAGTGGAATGTAAAGATTGCAAATTATTAATATGTGTATGTAAAAACAATCTTGTACCCACTTTATTAACTTTTACTTGGACTATCATAGTACAGTGGCGGACAGGAACGGTTGCAAAATAGCTCTTGTTCTTTGGTATTACAGTCTAGGGCGCACGAGACCATTTACAAAAGTGTAATGCCGTCCGTGTTCGCCACTGTACATACGTTCCCACCTCTTTTTTATTTATTTGACATTTGTTTTTTTTTTGTTTCATGAATAGAAGGTACTTTTTTATAAGAATTTATTGTTATTTATCTAAAAGAAGGCTCTTTTATTCAGGAGGACCCATTATTCGAGAATTATTCGATTATACTTTTCTTACTTTTTGGCATCAGAATGATCCTATTTCAGCTGCAATTTCCTTAAGGATCTTAACAACTCGCCATCTAATGAAACAGGCAACTTTGCTAGAGATGTAGGAAAGTTACATAAAAAAAAGTAAAAGCAATATTTTGAAGAGTTTCAATTCCGATTGAATCGTCGTATCGTATTATTTAATGCTTTTCAGTTTTTTCGGCGGTTGAATTTTTTTATAAAAAGTTTTTCTCTTTTATTTTTTATTTATTGTTTGTATAACTAATGGTGTGTGTTTTGTTGATACAAATAATTTTTCCTTTCTTTCCTTCTTTACTTTAAAGCGTAGGTACTAGTACTACTTACGAAAAATTTAGTTTGTTTCAAATTTAGCCCGAGAGGTAGCTAAATTTATACATTTAGGTACCTATCTAGGTTCATATTTTTATGTAGATAGTGGGTTATAAAATGGTTTATTTTTTGCACTTTGTTTCATTATAATAGTCTGTTTCTCAAAATAAAATTGTTTTGCGTAGGGTTCATATTGTAAATAGCAAGCTAATTAATAATATAAGAAAACAAAAATATTTAGTTACTCTACTTAAAAACAATAAACCTATACTGTTTTCAGTACCTACAAAAGAATAAGAACCTTGAAAATAAATTCTCGTCTGCAACGTAGGAAAAATGGGATTATACCCAGCCTTAGACTGGGTGTTTTTGACAAGGCGGTAATAAATTAAAGGAGGGATTCAACTCACCATACCTAACAACTTTCCCAAAGCAACATGGGTCGAAATCTCAAAACAAAAATCAGCTGTCCCGTACATTGAACCCGTCAGCTGATCGAATCAATGTTTGGAACAGATGTTATTTTTTTTAGATTCCGGCCCATGTTTCTTTGGGAAAGTTTTTAGTTATGGTGAGCAGAATCCCTTCTTTGAATTATTACCGCCTTGTCAGAAACACCCAGTATATATAAGATACAAGGGAATAAAACTAATGGAATTATAGTCGTAGATACTTTATTTATTTACTTTCAGTGTACCTCTTTACTTAATTTTAAATATAGTGTCTTACCTGGGTGCAAAAATAAGTTATGTACTTATACAATGAAATGAGTGCTATTATATTATATTTTAAAGTTGCAATTTATCTTTTATTATTTTAAGATATTTCTTTATAGATGGCTTTACATGTATATATTTTTGTAGAAATTATTATTATTTAAACATAATGAACAGGAAATATATTTTATCTCGTTTTAGAACATTTGTATTTTTATTCCATTAATTATATTTGTTACTGAAACTTAACAGTCTTGGAAGAGCTTCCTACCCACAATTTAACAACAATCAATCAAAATTAACAAAACAACAATTACTTAAAACAACAATTTTGTAAACTAAAGCTAACAGTGAAGTACATTATAATCTAAGCAAATAAAAACAATATTGAATCTTCCTAAATGTATAAAATTACAGATCCTTAAAAATGAAAGAATGGTTGTAAATTATAATTTAGAACAAACTAAAAAAAATATTTCGTACTACTGCATGCCTTATTACCTTATATTTAAAATATTTGTTTGATAAAAGTAAAGTGTTTGTTAAGTATTAAAGGCTTGCGGAAACCACCTAATTATTTTCGTTTGATAAAAATTATTATTTTATTTACACATAAAACTTTTAAGGTGATCTATATAACTATATTTGAATATAAAGTAAAACCTTTTTTTTTTTTCAAAAATACCTTTTGATGATTTCGGCACACCTTTATTACCTACGATCCACATCCACGACCTACGTTACAAACAAGTTTAAATATTAATTAGACTATTCAATCAAAAAGCAAAAAATCAGTGCTTGAAGATTACAACCTAGTGATATTTTTAATAGTAATTATTAGGATTGGTCTCGAAGTATTCCGTCTATAAGAGTAGCTCACATTAATATTCGAATGAAGGCCTCAAATATACACTTAAATTATCATGTTCGAATACAATAATATCTAATAGGAAAATATCACTAACACTTGTCAAGATTAATCTATGGGCCTTAGTCCAATTTTAAATCAATTATTTTTATGTTATTTATGCTAGTAAGCAATCTTTTTAGTAACTTACTAAACAACAACGTAAGCCCAAACCCGAGATTAGCTGGTAATTGGTGTAAAGTATACGAAGAAATTAATTCCGTAAATGGCTATAATTATAAAATTCGTTTTAACGTGTATAGGATTATAAAATGTTATAAGAATTTTATTAGTGAACGTATTTGAAGTTCGTATTTAAGCTAAAATACTTATTTAATCTGAATTTGATTAAAAAATTTAATTACATATTACATTGCGGGATTAAGTATTTAGATCTATCTAACTATAACGTACGGTGGAGATTTAGCGGTATAATAGCAAAAAGCGCTTTGCTAAAAAGGCGCCTATGTAGAATAAAATTAAATTTTTCGTTACTTAAACCAGATAAATTCTACAAAAAAAACATTACTTTCGCGAGGTCGTTTTTTGTAGTTTTTAGTTATTAAGGTGAAAATTAAGGTTAATGGCACATAAAAAAAACCTATGATCTTATTTTTGTGTGGTGCTCAAACTATTTTAATAAACAGTTGTGATTGATTCCGGGGATTTCGTAGTCAAACAGAAACATTTATAGGTTTGCTTATTGACCTTAAATTTTTACGATAATCGCCTTTGAGACAGTTAATGTTTTTTACTTTTTAAATATCAATACCCTAATAATTAATAACATGTGATTCTAACTACTGGTTTCCGGCAAGAACTTTTAAAAAGAAACATTATTATAAGCAACTGAACAAGGATCAGCACGATTTTTATCTGTGAATGCAGATTTATAAAGCTATGAAATACATAACATACAGTGCAAAAAAAAATGTCCTTGGATAAAAATTTACGAAGTTATGAATAAATAACTGCCTAAGTTTACTAAGTAGGCGGCGACGGATATCGGACGTCATCGCTTAAATTTGTATGAAATGGAGTCGCCGCCCGCCACCGCTTGCCTGGGTTGAGGGGTATAATGCCGTCACACTCAGCGGCTTGCGCGATCGAAATTATTTCTTAATATATCTTCGTCAGTTATAGTCAGTTTTTGATAATTCAAAAAGATACTCTTTTTTTTTGACATAAACAATTGCGTGGATACTTCGTTACTACTTTATGTGTTATGTTCCAAAACTCTACTGATCCTCATTACTCATTGGTATTTCTGGGCTTACCGGCATAAACTATTAATACCACCACCCAATCCACTTTGTCACTCAGAAAAAAAAATTATTAGTAAAATGCATTTAAAAAAAGAATCCTCCGATTAAAATAAGTGACATTAGAAAAAAATCAGGAGCAATGGTTGATGTCGCCTAAACACCAAATCATTTTGCACTCTAAGGGGTATTACTAAAACACATGTCGTTGCCTTGATTTATCATAAGAGCACCGCACACACAATAATTTTGAGTGTTTAAAAATCTCCGTTTATGATCAATTAATTATTAAATTATCTCCTCCGTTTATGATCAATTAAATATTAAAGTATCTTAAAAGCTACTGAAATCAAAATAAATATCATAACATAACATAATCTCACGCCTTTTATCCCCGAAGGGTTAGGCCGAGGCACCAGCTCAAGAGCCGTACCAACGTTTAGCCGAGTTTATGCTTTATTACCAATAAATAAAATATATATTATTCTTCTGCAAACATCATTTTGTTTTGATCATCTTCGGAATCTGCAAATGAGATTTTATCAGATGTTTGCATGCATTGATTTTGATAGAAATTAAACTTAATTATTTTTGTTGTATGAAAACTTCGCTGCGGGACGTACCCTCGAAGTGATGAATGACTTGGCCTATATTAAATGCGATTACTATTTACATTACGACAAATATTCTCACAACTTTGTCTTTCATTATTCGCTTTCTAGCGAGTAGTAGAGTAAATTCGTTTACACTAAATTATCTATCTAAATGTCTGAAGGTACAAATAATAGGAGATGCGAATGACTTTATAGTGACTGAGGTAATTTAAATGTTATTTGTATTAGACAAGTAGATAGGTCCTGTCTTATAATATATTGATTAATAAATAAATATTATAGGTTACTAAAAACTGCAAAAACTTAAAATATAAAAAGTTACTGACCAGACAAAGATTTCAATAATATTATTCTATTAATTTATTTAATTTTTGCAGGAACTGTATATAAAATGAAGATTTTGATAACTGTTAATTAGTAAAAGATAACGTGATTTATTATTATTAAAATCAAAAACTCTGAGATCATAAAAGTTAACTACATGTCTAGATTTATACTGATTTTATCAGTATACTAGTATAGAGTACTTATACAAATAAATTATAATTAATTGCATTAACATTTTTCGTACTGTTATCGCAAAATATTAAAAATAGTGAGTCAATGAACGCACCACAAAATTTTTCGCGTATTCTAAAACAAATAAATTAAACAGTTATTCACATGAAAAAATCTTAAACGGGCATCTTAAACAGCTATTATTGCCGAGAGTTATTAAGAATAGTGAATAATATACTGCTAATAATATAGCACATAACCCAACAGTCGAAACTTCACAGATACCTAGAGTAATAAGGCGTCATTAAGTAGTCTATTTACAAAACTGTAAATAGACTTCTTAAAAGTCGAGTCTAGTAATAAAGTAGGCATGTTCTCTTAACTAATGTCATTATTTACTATATTTCCTGTTATTAAATAACGTTACTAGATCATAGGGATCGTGTACATTATTTTAAGTATAGTGAATTGTACTAAAAACCATTTGAAGCAAAAAAAAAATTAAATATAAAACAGATCGGAATATAATCGGTTCATTCGGTTCTAAATTTAATAAACTACATCGCTTTGTATTATATTAAATCTTTATTACATAAATATTATATTATTATTAATAAATCGGAAGCAATGCCTTAACATGGAACCCAAAAAAAGTATTCTTGGCATCCATTTTTTTTTAATAAATAAACTTTATCACATTATGATCTCAAATTAAATAGTTACTAAGTAAATTAAGTTTAAAATAATGAATTTATTAAGATTAAATGTAATTAAAAACATGTGAATTGGGAGCTGAACGACTTTGTTCATGACTAATAATTGCTACGCCACTTTATAATGCTACACGAGCTACGAGGTAACCGTAGCACGAATTGTTGCGCATGCTACGTCGTAGTGCAGCAGAGGCAAAAATTTTATGCATGCATGAAAAATTATCGTTCCTTACGCTCCACACGTTTTGAAATAACTGATTTAATAAAAAAATTGTTGATTGCTTTTTATAAACTACTAGAAAAAACTCGTGGTAACGTTATTTTGTCTAAAATGTTTGTAATCGAAAACCAGAATTCACGGTTAATATTATTAGAGAGGACTTCATTAGTTCTCGGAAATTTTAATTTATAACATTCTGCAAGTCTCAACTCACATCTGACTACATAAAATCGAACGTTACTAATAATTTAGTTACTAAAAAACACATGTAGGAGATTTTCCAAAATTTGCTTTACCATGCGCATTTATTTAATTTTTATTTTATATAACCCTATGGTAATACTAAGTTTTACAAAATAATTTTAACAATTGAAGTTAAGGTGTTATTGTGCAATAACGTGCTTTCTTTTTAGATTCGTGCTCGTCTTATTACTATAATATATTATGTTTAAAACCTAGTTGATAAAAATATAGTATTTTAATAAAATTTATACGATTTCTAATGAATTAGTTATGCAAAAAAGATCCAAATATCACTTGGTTTAAGAGTATAATAGTTTTATGTAATTAGGAAGGTCAGGTTCGTAAATTGTTATTCACTACGTTTCACCACACACAAAAAACTAGTTCTGAAATCTGAACCATTTCACACAGCAGTCTCGAGGTCCTCGGAAACTAATTGAAAATGTTCCTGGCCTGAAAAAAAAAACTTATAAATTTTAATCATATTTTTTTAAGTTTATAACCCTAATCAAAATTCAAATGCTCATCAATATATGTATAGAAAGTATAAAATAAAGTCGCTTCCGCTGTCTGTAATATTCTTAAGGTGGTAACTCTCGGTATGGCGCAAAATTCAAATTTATTCGTTTTTTTTTATTTATTCTGGCGAAAGTATTCATTTTTAATAAAGTTTTAATGAATTCGCGTATGTAAAAAACCATCTCTCACATTATAATACAACGTTTTTGACAATTTTGTGTCTAAGGACTAAAAGGCCAAAAATCAAGTACGTTGAATACACACAAAATCTGTAACTCTGTCTTTCCAAAAAATATTTTAAACTATGCAACGAATTTTGATGCGTTTTTTTTAAATAGATAGTGATTCAAAAGGAAGATTTATCAATACACAGTGACAAAGTTGCTTCCCGCGTCTGTCTGTCGCCTATATCTTTAAAACTATGCAATATATTTTGATGCGCTTTTTTTATAGATAGAGTGACTCGAGAGAAAGGTTTAATAATGCATGCACAACATAGTAATAGGTTAGGCGGGACGAAATTCGCCGGGTCGATTAGTATGTATTGTATAATGAACATGAACAACATAATAATAAGTTAGGCGGTACGAAGTTCACCGGGTCGACTAGTAATAATTAAAGTATGAAGTGGGATGGGTTTTTATAAAAATTGATTGAAGCTATAAGGACGCCTTGCTCTGTTTACTAAGACCATGGACTACAGTTTAGACTTATGACTTATTTAATCTACTTTGACTGCACGGTAGCTCAGTTGGCAGTGATGTGGACTGAGTATGCGTGTGCACTTGGGTTAGATTTCCGGCGGGGCGAACATGGTTATGATGAATATCGATGTTTGTTTCCGGTCTGGGTGTATTGTATATCGGAAGATTGCAGGTTCGAGTCCTGTCACGGTCGTCAAATGTTCCTTACTAGAATGTGTGTTGGTTGCTTCCCCCAATTAAATGAAACTATTAAACGATATTTTACTGAAAACTATATTAATTTACTTCAATGGTTCTAATGCAACTACGATAGCCCATAGCTAGTGCATCGGCGCAGCGACATCCCCTCTCTTCTCACATCACGCATACATGTCGTAAACAAAGTTCATCTCTGTATATGTTTCGGGCACCTTAGATACAGGATCTTCCTAATTATGGGCTCTTAGTGTGATGCGTCATTACTTACTTTCTAAATAGGCTGCCAGGTCGTGGTCCTCGGCGCGCAGCGCGAGGTGGCGCGGCGTGTGGCCCGCGTGGTCCTGCCGCGTCAGCGACGCGCCGCCCGCCACCTGCACGCAAATTATTATCCCTTATTTTGGCTTTTTATGCATATAAACTATTCCTAATAAATTTTAATCAAATCTCTGTATTTGTAGAGTTAAGTTTTCTAATTAGTTAGAGCACGTCCTTAAAATGCTGACAAAGGCTAGACGACACAATAGAACAAATAATCTTGTATTAAAATCATTACGAGCGACAGTTTATTGTATTCAAATTCCCGATGATGCATAAGCATCAGGTATATCGTATAAACTGTCGTAGTATTTTAATGAGAAGGCGCCCTAACAACGACGTTCAATCCCTATTTTCATGATCTTTAAATTAGTTATATATGATGAGTGACTATCCCCACTGACCAGCATGCAGCAGATAGCGCGGCGCTTCTGCGCGGCCGCCTTGTGCAGCGCGGTCTGGCCGCGCTCGTGGTCGCGCATGTTGAGGATGGCGGCGGGCGCGCACGCCACCAGGTACTTGACGATCTCCTTGTTGCCGTAGCGCGCGGCCACGTGCAGCGCCGTCTGCCCGCTCGCGTCTATTGACAGCAGCGAGTAGCCCGCGGCATGCAGCTCCTTCATCTGATGCAATCAGTTCACTATTATAATATACTAGAGGCTGCCCCGCGGTTTTTCCCGCGCAGATTTCTCATAAATACAAAATTCCTGTTTTTTCCCGTTCTCGTGGGAATTTCGGAAAATCCCATCTTAGTGCTCACCTACACTTACTAAGGAACCTACATGCAAAATTTCAGCCCGCTACTCCCAGTAGTTTCGGCTCTGCGTTGTCTGTCAGTCAGTTGTTCAGTCAGTCAGTAACGGAAGAGTTTTATATATATTGATTACACTCGCATCACGATATTTTTCGCAATACTATACCTACTTGATTTTCAGGAAATTATTTCTTCCTTATTCACGAGCGAGAGAATCAGCGATGTTATCTTTGTGACAATTGACACGTTTTTCTATATAAAGCTCCCATAACATGTGTCTACACAATGACAATTTCGCGGCGATTCTCTCCTGGACTCTTCGAGATTCTATTGCTCTTGGAGATGGCCTTCTAAGAGCTTACACGGTGCAAAACTAGTGCTACTTCCGATAAATAATTAATATCTTCTAAACCATGGCCGAAATCAAACACACAAACATTACAAATCAAACCTCTACACAAACCTTACAAGCGGATAATTATTGGCAGGTTTTATGAACGTAGTCCGCCTATACTATAGTCTCAGCCTATAAATTATATCTTTTTTATGTGAGACTAACAAAAAATAAACAAACATTGTTGTTTATAATTTTTCACTAAATTCGCCTGAGCCGTAAATAAATTCGGGTGAACCTGCGACCTGCGAACCAATCTGCAGTACAAAATGCAACTTGCACTGAAAACTTCAATTACAAGCATCGAAAATATTTTATTATAATTTGATTTGTTTCAAGCAAAAAGAATATTTGTATTAAATAAGAGTTCATCATTCCAAGAAAAGACTGTTTTTCTTGCCTGTCTTATAAATATTTTAATATAAATAATGCCTCCCTCATTCGTTGTATGTTGGTAACGTAAAGCCCCCTTTGCTAAGCCAGACACATACGAATGTTGTTTTGGGATATCTAGCAACAACATGTAATAATTACATAGATAATTTCTATTTTACTAAAAAGGAACCCGCCTTCAATAAACTGACACATACACCAACTGAGCTTCCTCTATTTCGAAGTTGGAACAAATACTTATTTGAAAATCGCATCAAAATCTGTTCAGACAAACGCGAGATAATAGCGGACAAACATACATACAGGCTAATCTTATAACCTCCTTTTTTGAAGTTTGACAAAAATTATGTATCACTCAAAGCTTCCAACTAGGAAGAACCTACCTAGGAGATAGGAGAGAAAGGTTCCTGAAACACAAGACGACGAACCATTCAAAGTCGAACAAATACATTTAGTCAGAGCGATTAAAAATCATCAATAATCGCCAATCAATGTTCGGCCCCGCCGGGAATCGAACCCGGTGCTTCCGCGACACTGTGATGACGTGGTGAAATATAGGCATTGCAACGTGTGCGTGACATTTTTTTTTAATTAGGTACTAATTATCGTTACTCGTATACCCCTGCATCAGTATAAAACCCAAAGAGCGAACTAATTTATCGAACTCAATAGACCTAAAAAAAATGTAATACGGAACACCTCTTAAGGCAAATGCAGAGCTAAAAAGGTATCTGTTAATTCTCTACTTGGCCTGGTCCATTTAGCTCGCTCGCTGCCGGCAGCCGCCGCGCGCTCGGCAGAGGATAAACACGGCGAGAGACAAATAACGGACAATAAACTGTGGATTTACTCTTACCATTTTCAGGTCACCGATTTTAGCGGCTTTCAGCAGCGAATCCGATGTTTTCTCTAACAAGTTTCTGCAACAATTAATTTAAAATAAATTTTCCAAAAATACAATTTTGGAATAAGATTCATGAATTTGCTTATTGTACAGATGTGTGTTACGACACGTAATTTATCACATGTCGATTTATTTTAAGCTATAAATAACAACGAGGTGTGGAATTTACAAAGTTTAAAATTCTAAACTCTTGATTTATCTATCAAGCATCTAATATAGTTTTTTGATAGATCTTACCCAAATCCAAAAACTTCTTGTTCAAATCCAAACAATTTGTCATGAATGCTGCATGCAATAGAAGAAAGAAGAGATAGAGTGCAGATATGTCAGTTTCAAACAAGTGTGCAACACTCGGTGGAGGCCAAGCTTAACGGAAAGTACCTACTTTAAGTTATTTAACGCATTTTCGCTTACGCTCTTAAAGTGGCAGCACGGTGGAATGTTAAATAATTGACACAAACTTCAAGGGTTTCCTAATTAAAGTAGTTTCATGTTTGGGCCGTAATCAAGTCAAGTAGTTTTAGTTTCAGAGTTAAATGAAGTTTGTCAATATTCATTAGAGCTATGTAATTAAATAATATACCTCCTACACTTAAATACTATTACGATAAGCAGTAAACCATAGATTTAGTTTCGTATTTGATTTATAAAAATACATTCATTAATCATCATCTAATGCTTCTACCCTTTCTACAGCCTAACTTATGTACAACCAGCTAAAAATGCAACACGCAACACCTATTATAGTAATAAAGTGCAGTTAAGAATAAACAACCTTTAACGTGCCACACCGTAGAGTTCGCATCACACATTGCACTACAAAGAAAAAAGAAGATTCAAGAAATTTTTAATCATTGCTTTCTATGTGTTGTGTCAGTAATAGATCAAAGGTCAGACTAAAAAACTACAAAAATAGATCCTAGAAGTTTATTGTATTAGGTAGAGTTTAAAATATGTTAAATACTAACTCTTACTGTATTTTTCTAATAGCTTGAGCAACTCACGTTTTAAACCTTGCGATGGATTCGTGCGATGACTCCTTGCAGGGGGGACTGAGGCATAGCGGCGGCGAGTCCTGGGCGGGAGCCAGTTGTGACGTCACAGAAGACCTGGGCGTGCCCGGAGGCAGCTTGGCGGTGGCGGGCGACTGCGGGGACGGGAGGTCCTCGGACGTCCGCGCCGGGCTGCCGAGGCCGGACTCGCTGTGTGCACGCATACTTCTCATTATTATGCAAAACCTTAATTTCATCGTTCACAATTTGGTAGTTTAATTTCCAGCTACAGGAAAGTAAAATGTGTGTAGCTAGCTTTTTCTATGTAAATGAACAATGTGGGTTTGACCAAAATTTTGAACTTGCATCGGGCAGGTACGAAATATTATCCCGTAAGGTTCATTGGATAAAATGACATAGAGGACGCAGCGGTATCATCCTGCATGGTAAATTATGCAGATAGCTTTTGGTTTTTAAGTGCAGATAGTAAAACGGATGAAATGCTCAAACATAAAACTTGTATTGTTGTACGGCGTCGCAATTAAACCGTTGACCTACTTGCCGACGATCGCGGAGCCTTTATTACTTACTAATGCAAAATCGATGCACTAGGTATATCGGTATATCACTTTGATAGTTTTTTTATATTTTGCAATATACATCGTCCGTCTATGTCGACCCGTCAACATCGTATTATACAGTTTCAATCAGTTTAGTTCCCAGTATCTAGTTGCTAAAATTTGTGTTCATGTACTACAATAATACTTTCCTAGGAAGGGATGCTCGATATTTTACAGAAATTTTATTGATAAAGCTTATAGATTTTATTAGCAAACGAGTTTTGGTGTCCTGTTTCGTTGCGTTCAGAATTTGAAAAAATAATCTGTGAATGCGTTTATTTCATAGATTTCAGATTTTGTTATGGATTGTTGATCGTAACATTGATATTACGATGCAATATCGATGTTACGATGCAACATTCATATTTCGATGTTTGATATAACATCATCGATGTTACGATGATTGATCGAGCGATGTGATATGGTCATCGAGCATCCCTACTCGTAAGTATTTGCTCTGGTGCGAGCACTTACTGGACATTTTAGCTTAAGCAAGTTGAACAAACGCATTTTCAACCTAAAGTTGAAAGTTACAAAACTATGCAGACTCTGCTTAGCTTAATCATGCATATTTTGTTTGAGTGCGGTCCTGTGACACATAAACTTTCCATACATCTCGGAAAAAACTGTTACTCCCATTTCTCCTGATGTGATCAAATCACTCAGTTCCAAGGACATCCTGTAGTTTATAAAAACAATAGTGACGATCAGCTTTAAGAGCTATACTGCGATTCCTAAACTGTTTACAAAGCGTGGCGATTACGGCAAAACCCTCCTACAATGTTTGTCCTTGTAACTATCTATGGTGTGGTGGCTTATGTCCAGCAGTTGACGTCTTTTTGGCTAAGGAGTTACCTAGCATGAGATTCCGGGACATCAAGCGACACCCCGGCGCTGGGCGTGTCGACGCTCTGCGAGATGTCGAGCGACACGGACAGCCCGGTGGTCGTCTCCAGCGACATGGAGGGCCCCGTGTGGTCCAGCGACGTGGTGGTGTCCGGGTGCGCGGTCGACTCGGTGTCCGGCGTCAGCGGCGCCGCGTCAAGTATGTAGATGTTCTCGTTTCCGATGTCGGTAGCGTAATGGAGATTCTCTTGAGCCTTGTCGATTCGAAAGAAACGTTCGGCTGTGCATGCTGCAAACATTTTAGTTTTAGTTAATTTAATTTCTACTGGGAAAGTCCTGTATTATAATATGTAAATGAAACACGAATTGGGGTTATTTTTGGAAACTAGGTAAGTTCTTACTAAATAATATAATCCCTTCCTGAATTGTAATATTAATTAGGTAAGTACATAGTTTTTATTTACCTATATATATATTTTTAACCGTAATAGCAGGAATAAAACAATTGCATAAATCATTATTAAAGCAGATATTGGAATCGTAAAACCAGAATTAATCCGTTTTCCCGTAATATATTGTAACTATAGCTTCGATCAAATGAATGTGAACGTTGTAGCACACCTTTATGTATAGAATCAATTGGATTTAAACCCGATGTCATGTCATTCCAATAATAACCAGATTTCAATTTGCTCCATTACCAAACAGCTGTCACGAACGAAGTATTAATTAGTTCGTCAAGTCTAGTAGAGCATACTCACAGTCGACGAACCACCAGTCGAGGAGGCTCGCGTAGGCTTGAGATTCTTTGATCATGTGCTGGATGAGGGCGCGGATCTGCTCCAGGTCGGCCGCGGGATTCACGTCCAAGGTGCCCACGCGCTCCGCTGGTGATTAGTAATGAGAGGCCGAAATTTAATTATATTCGAATGAATTGGCAAATTTTGTGTATCGCGTTAGAAGTGTTATTTTGCATTTGCATTTAAATATAAATTATATCACAAATAATATATTAAAAAAAAAAAAAAAACGTCTCACCAGTCTTGGCTAAGAGCTCTTTATCGTAGTGGTGTCGCTCGTAGTCCATCATTGTTATGAGATTCACTGTAATTGTCAGCTTGTCTAACGTTGTTTGCCTGCAAACAAATTGGTTCTTTATTCCATATTGGCTTTAGATTACTTATATTTTGAATCTAAACTTTATATATTTAGCAAATATGTATTTTTTAAGTTTGAAAGTAATGGTAATTTTCATAATTATTTTAGAGTATACAATACAGACCGGTTGGACATGGGGTTGTATATTGTTGTTGTTACCTCAGTAAATTACCTACCGGGTGTCGAGATCTTATATGAATATGTCAATGTTTGTAATTAAAGAAATTACGGGGTACCGAGATCTTATATGATAATGTCAATATTTGTATTTTAAGAAATTTAAATGAAATTGTACAATTTATAGTATAGTGGCGGACACGAATGGCGTAACACTTCCAGTTTTTCTGTATTGCGAAAGTACTAACTAACCAATTAATAACGGAAAAATATATAAAAACTAACGGTGCAATGATCCGGCCCGGCTTCTTCTTGGCCAGCATGATGGCCTGGTTCAGCCGGCACAGCGTGATGGTGGAGGGCGCCAGCCGGCACGCCTCGCCGTCCACTTGCATCGGTATCACTTTCGTAGTCACTATTTTGGCCGTCTTACATTGAGTAATACATGTGCCGTGCCCGCCGGCTTGCAGTAATGGCTAGAAAGAAAAATAAGGTTTAAAACTATCTAATTTACTAAATTAGTACGTTCTCTATTCGGGTATTTCAACACAGCAAAATTACAATCCCAACATAAAAAAATAACGAAAAGGAAAATAATAACAGTAACTTTAAATACAAATGCTGATCCCTCAGCGACATTTCTCGTAACTAGTAATATCTGCAGAACAGTAACAATTATTATTAGGAAACTTTGCGTCCCCGAGGAATCGTAGCAGGCTTATCGAGTCTTATTGGTATTACCAGTTGATATGTGGTAAGTCCGACAACTTCTATAAGGCCGTCCTCAGTGGATGGCTCAAATGCGCCCCCGGATTTGTTCCACGGATGTGTTCCGCCTCCGTAACTAAGAAAAAAACGATTTTTAAAATATAGTTTGATATTTTTATGTTATATTTAAGATGGCAAAATATTACTAAGTAGTTGAGAGTCCTACCTTGGAATGTTTAGAAATACTATAGCGTGAACTCTGTGCTCTCGCAGCACGGGCGTGAGGTCTTTCCCATCACACTCCATGGTCACAAACTCCGCCAGCCCCTTCCACTTGCGCTGCATCAGGTCCTTGCCGCCAGCCGTACCGTAGAATAGTTTGTTCCGGATGCGCGAATTAAACTTCTCCGGGTGTGCCTCTGCAAAGGACAATGTCCTATAAATCTACTGAGTAGGCGTTAAATACCACTCTACTGTTTGTTTAGCGCGGCACCTGCTATAAAAGTTAGGTAGGACGGAATGAAAAGCTCGTAAATGCAAGCTGTTTTGCAGGGAGCATTAAAAGTTTGTTTGTGTTTCGTGTACCTCTGGCCTCGTGAAACTCTAAAGCGATGTGAGCGTCGACGCCAAATGAGAAGTAGTTATTAACTACATTCAGCGGCAGGTCGGACTTGGCGTTCCTCGTGTCGTCGGCCGCGGCCGCGGGGTTGGGCTCCACGGTCAGCTGCCATCGGTCAAGGAGAACTGTATCGCTCTCTCCAATATTGGCTAGGATCTTTGATATCGGTTCGTCTTCATAGCCCTGTTAATACAAACGTTGAGTATTAAAAAAAATATCCTAAAAGTAATGTACCTCAAATTTTCCGTACACGTTACAAATTGCCTAGCACTTTAGTCTGTAAATCAGATTATCTTTCGGAGCGGTTATCATCAAATAGCTATTAGGTTGGCTCGATCATGATAATAAATTACATATCGGTTTCTCCCAACATCAGGCGCGGGCAGAACTTGTAAAATTTGCTGAAACATGCTATTTATTACTTTAATGGTGTTGTTATTATTACGCAGTTTGTTAACTCTATTCAATTGTTACTCTGTTTTATTTAAAGCCTACGAAACCAGATAGGGTAAAACGTCCTATTACCGCGGTAGTCAAAATCACGTCCTATTACGGCTCTATTTTATCTTTTTCAATTTATGATTCGTTGTGACTGTGTATGGTTAAGGTGACTACATAGTGTCCAAGGGAAACTAACAAGTAACTTATTACCCAGCACTCGTGCGTTTAAAATCGTTTAAAATTACTTAAATTAATTATTTTGTGTAACGTCAGCGAAGCGAGAAGCTGTTTTATACAAACGCAGACTGACTCGCGGTAGAACATTGAATTTTCAGACTTCGTTTTTAGTTCAAACAAACACTTTCAGATTATGTTACTATATTCGAATACTTTTTACATTCAAGAAGTCTTAGTTAATCAAGTTGATTTCCGTTTAAAATCAAATAAAACCAGTAAATATGAGTAAACAAAAGTCCGCCGTGTTAGGAAGGCTATTTGAGGGTTCCGCCTATTACGGAGGGTACCATCGGTAATAGGAAAAACGCAGTGTCGGTAATTTTTAAATTTAGTGGTATAATAAATATAATTTATGAACATTTCGTTATTTAAGTGTAATTTTCATTAGTTCTCAAGTATAAAACCAATTTTGGAGGTTCATGTTTTTTAACTAGAATCCTTGTTTTTGACGCTTAAAGTTGACAGTAAAATTTAAGTTTGTTAGAATACTGTGAAACCAAACGTATGAGTTTTAATGAAGAAAAATAGTCTAATACAACGATTACTAACGATTTGAGAGTTTTATGGTAAAGTCAGAGTGCTCTTATGTGTAAGTAATAACTTACATTACCGAAATATCTTAACATTATATTTTAGATTTAGGATATAAAAACTCATTTGATATTTTAGTACCTACCGTATTAGGCTGTAAGGAATCCTAACACGGTGTATGGAAATTACAGAGCTAATAATTTAACCGTATTATTTATAAAGATACCGTACATTTTAAAAAGCTTTACTGCAGGTCTACTTATTTGGTTTGTTGTATGGTAAATACGTGACATCCTATCTAAATTGACATACGTCAAATAACTAAAATTCACTTTACAGGGTAAGTAAATAATTAAAAAACTTACAGAAAAATGTATACTAAGGTTAGTTTAATCGTATTTTCCCATCAATATAATAATTTAATACTAGATTTTACCGCAACTTTGACACACTATACAAAACTGATTATGATTCGTTGGTTGTTTTATTTATTATTGTATTTTGGTTTACTGTTTTGTTGTTGTTTTTTTGTGTTCCATTTTTGCATGTTTGTGTCAACGTTGTTGTTAAAAAATGTATCTTTCTTTTTTTTTAACTTCTATCCATTTTCCATCTTTTTTTAACGTTTAACTTAACCTTCACTGACTGCACTCTGCTGCTTCGCCAGGTAAAATTTTCCTTCAAATATGTTTTATTTGTAAGGTTTCATTAAAATCTATTTCGTAGTTTTTACGTGAAAGAGTTACAGACATCCTTTATTACAAACTTTGTTGTTTATAATATTAGTAGGATTATTAAAACCCTCGTCCGGGCTTTTTTTAAATTAAAGTTTTAAAACGAAAAAAAAAAGGTTAAGGAGGTTATCAATTCGACCTGTATTATAATATTAGTAGGATTAGTAAAACCCTCGTCCGGGCCTTTTTCAAATTAAAGTTTTATAACGAAAAAAAAAGGTTAAGGAGGTTATCAATTCGACCTGTATGTTTGTATGCATGTTTGTCCGCGATTATTTAGATTTTGTCAAAACCAATTTTCACAAAAGTATTTTTTTAATTCAGAAGAAGTGTTTTAATACATATTTTTAACCGATTTTAGAAAAGAGGATATTTCCTAGTTTAGCTTTGAATCATTTTATTGATTAAGGTTTCGGGTACACGTCCCGGGACCTTATTAATATGTCTTTTCCATCAGTCCGTCTGTCTGTCTGCCAAAGGCACTAATTACCGAAACGGCTCGATTAATTTTAATGAAAAAATATCACGATATTTTATTTGTCGTCAAAAGAATACTAAAAAATATTAAAAACCGCCTCCGTAGCTCAGTGGCGTAGCGCGTCGCGCATTTGATTAGGGAACGGAAGGTTGTGGGTTCGATCCCCGCAGAAAACACCACATATTGATTTCTCACAAAAATCACGTTGTGGTTGTTTTCGGTTGGATAGGACATTGCAGGCTTGAATCACCTGATTGTCCGAAAAGTTAGATGATTCCGTGCTTCGGAAGGCACGTTAAGCCGTTGGTCCCGGCCGCAAGTAGTGGTCGTTATAACCGCGGCGACAAGCTGGCCCCTTGTCACGTTGGTAAATATAAACTCGGCTAAATTTGGGTCCGGCTCTTGAGCTGGTACCTCTGCCTAACCCTTCGGGGAATAAAAGGCGTGAGATTATGTATGTATTAAAAACTTCAAAAAATTATGGAAATTTAGAGAAAATTTCAAAAATTGTGCCAAAATCTTCCTTTTTTGAACAAGCTTTTGTCGAGCCTCTACTGAGATATTGACCTGGTCAACAGACATTAAATAATGATCATTTGTAACTTCACTTAATGTAGATTAACAACAAATATTAAAAATTATGTTAAGAAGCTAGCCAAATTCATACCAATTACGCTTTTATGAGTATAACCTGCGCACATAAAGAAACGATCTCAAAATTGCGGCCGTTGTATGGGCTGTCTCGCTTCTCAACTCTTCCCTCATACTAATATACGCGAGATAGCATTCGTTCGACCGCCATTTTCAAATCGTTTCTTTATCAGCGCGGCTTATAAAAAACGTCCCCATATTTAATTCTTTCCGTTTCGTAGTGCAGTGAGATGGGAGAACGTTACGATGCCGTAGATTGATTGATTGATTGTTGTTTTGTTATTCGCTCTTTCAGGTCAGGCAAAGGAACCGTGTTTCCTAAACTAATTATATTACTGGAAACTTCTTAGCGCGAGGCCGTTTATTTAATAGTTGATACACAAAATATTATCAAAATAGCCCCTTACTAGGAAGAACCTGTATCAGTGCTAGTGACAATTACAGCCATTGCATACCATTTTCTAATTACACGGAACCGTGAGCTGAGATGAAAATGTTTCATCGTGCGTGTGTTGGCATCCCATACTCCGTAATAGGCAGTGCTTACCGCCATAGTGGGCTTCAAACTTTTTTTTGCCGCCGTAATAGGAATTCCGAATTGTCATAAAAAATATTTATTTAAAATTAATTATCACTCTAGAATAAATAAAACGACTACTGAAATAGAAAATATAATTATCATGAGTGTCAAAAAAAAATTCAAATATCTGCTAAAATATTTGCAAATGCTTAATTTCTTACCCTACTTTAAAATGTCGTCAAAACGCGCCGTAATAGGGCATGTTACCCTATATACAGATATATACTAATATATTACCAATAGTAAAACAGCCGACCGCAATAGATATAACTACTATTTGATAACTATTATAGTAATAAGAGAACAAATATTGCAGCTGAAAATCAAGAGAAGAATCCTTCAAACTAAATATTGAATTACCCCGCCCCAGCCCAGCGCCCGGGCCAGGTCGTTGCCGGTGCCGAGCGGCAGCACGCCCACGGCCGGCCGCGCGGCCATGCGGTCCAGCACGCTGAGCACCCAGCCCACCGTGCCGTCGCCGCCGCACGCCAGCACTCGCAGGTTAGGCACCTTGCGAAACAACTCCAACCTGACGGGCAATATCATAAAACTTCAACAACAACAAAAATAAGTTTCCAAGAACAAACATATTATAACTTAAGAGCTTTAGTTGATAGCATGACGCGCAATTTACACTGTTGCCTTAAGTTAAATTAACTTTAGTTACCGCCATTGCTCGTTTATCTCGCTACAAAGCCTTCTAAAAACAAACACCTCGGCATTTAATAAATAGCACACTTAAGTTCTTACGACATTTAAAGGCAACCACAAACTGGAACAATCTTTGTTTCTCCTGTAGACCACCTTACAATCCCTGGGATCGTTTTATTAAAGCTACAAAACAGGCAATTACGAGCAGCACGTAGCGCAATGGGGCAGCGGCGAGCCAGCCTCGCGATCGTAATCTCCCGCCTATTGTCACCGCCAGCGTGCAGCGGCCGGCCGAGCTGCTCGCTCGCCGCTATTACATAACTGACGAAATCGGATTTTAGCTCAACTGTGGTCATGCTCTATTCAACTCTTCGGCATTATACTGCTCCGTAGCTCAGTTGGCAGTGATGTGGACTTGAGTAAGCGTGTGCACCGGGGTTCAATTCCCGGCGGGGCGAACATTGGTATGATGAATATCGGTGTTTGTTTCCGGCCTGGGTGTAATGTTCGTCTCTGTATATGTTTCGGGCACCCTAGATACAGGTTCTTCCTAGTAAGGGGCTCTGAGTGTGATGTGTTATTATTATTATTATACATATACTAACTCTGGTATTCATAAAAAGAGCTTTTTTGTTATTTGATGTATGTCTTTCATATAAAAATCTGATAAAAATGAATCGCAAAAAAATGAAATGGTAAGCGCATAACTCAACAACTGTTTTTAAATGTTCGTTGAATTCCAAGGATGGTTTACTTATACAGCGAGAAAAATTCGAATTATTACCGGTAAAACAAAGTAATAGGTTAGGCAGTACGAAGTTCGCCGGGTCGACTAGTTTACTATAAAAGTAACCAAAGAAGTAGACCGCCAGTAAAGCTACTAAAAACCTACCGGGTAATGTGCAAAAGGACATTAATGAAGTACATAACTCAGCGGGTGGAAACGCAAATTTTAATACCATAAGGTATAATACTACACCGAGTATTTGAATACAATGGCTACATGCGCGCCGCGAGAATCGAAGAGAGTATTATTTATTGTTTACAAGATTAGAGTGCGCCCCGCGACTTTGCTAGTGCCACTTCTCTTCATATTGCAAAATCCCCACTATCCGTCCCCGTGGCATTTTCGGGATAAATATGTTTTTTCTCAGACTATCTCTGTACAAATTTCATTTAAATCAGTTCAGTACTTTTGGCGGGCAAGCGAGACAGACAGACAGCTGTGTTACTTTCGAATTTATAATATTAGATATTAGTATGGATTTACCCAGGCCCGGGTCCTCCTTGAGTGAGATCAAAGACCTGCCGTGGGTTCAGCAGCCACTGGAACTTCTGCAGCAGCTTGGCACCCTGGTTGCCGCCGCTCTTCGGGTTTATAAACACGAGCACCGGCTTTACAGACGGAGTTGGTATCGGTTTTATGACAAAAGTCTTTTGATCATTCTTAGAATCTTTGCCTTTCTTTTTAGAAGCACTTTTCTTTTTTGGCGATTTTCTTAAAGACGATTTAAAACTGCCTCTTCTTGGTAGTTTAACTATCCATGATGGAGGCACAATAATTGCCGATTGTGAACCTGCGGTGGCAATAAAACATTCAATAAAAGTCAGCTGCTCCACTAGTAAAAAAATAATAAAGAAGCTGAAGAAACGGTGTTAACAATATTAAACTAACCTAAGCAACATTCTTCTCCTATCCTCTGCAGGTTAAAGCAGCTCTCCTTATTGTGATACGAATCCTTGCACCACGAGCAGCTCAGCGCCACGATCTCTTTCGAGCTGAACGAAAGCTTAGCTTGTAGTGCCTGCACAAAAAAACATGATAGATTTAAAGAATACTGACTACCTACTAACAATAAATATACCTTTTTCAAAATAAGAAAAGAGATGGAACTGAATAGTTTAATAACTTTTGTAAAACAAATATTAAAACAATATACCATAAAATCGATTTCAGCTCCCAAATATTTAATACCCACATTGTCCCGGTCAGAATTCTCTATTTCGTTAGCCTTCTCTACTGTGTGCAATGATTTAGCGTTTCCCATCTCTCTGACTGTGTGGCGAGCGGGAAAACACCAGGAGCAGCCGTGGCGCTGCAAGGACTGGAACATTCATGCAGTATATAACATGCAAGTGAACAAATAAATGGTAAAATAAATTATTAAATAAGAAGCAAAATAAAAAAATTCTAACCCCGATTAAAACTGCTACAAAATTGCAACTCAAAATGAAAGTTGCGTTTTAATTACATAATTTTTATACGTTTTCGAGCATAAAATAAATATAAAAGCTGTGTGAAAATTTAATGAATTCGTGTTTGAAAATGTATATTTGCGTGCAGTAAAGGTACGGTAGGCAAGGCTAAGGCATAAGTTTATTTTGCAGCGAGAGGCAAGGCAAGCGCGAGGTTCCCCTCGGCGCGCGCTATGCGGGGGATGCAATTCGTTTCAGATAAAAATTTTAGCTTCAGCTTTAGAGACCGGTAAAGGGCAGAGCTACATTACTCTCTCGCTGATCCTAATATGACACTTGGTACAGCAGAGCTTTACCCAACTCGCATGAAATATGCAGTAAGCGTAATCCGAATACCTACGAATTTCCAGGCTCCACGGAAAGGACGAATGTCCATTGGTTAAGTTCCAGCCGTGTTCTGCTTTTTCATTTTCTTGCCGGCTGATCAGACTTTTAGCTATAAAATTAGGTACTACTGTTTACGAAATAACTGATCATAGTATAATTCAGACAATTATGAGAAATATCACGCACACGCAGTAACTTTTTACAATTACAACTTTTCTATATCTTTAATTTGATCTCCTAACTAACTGAACGTTAATGGCCAATTCCTAAAGTTTTCAGCAATTTCTTGGGTTACGTAAAGTTTATTACTTACTAAAGAAAGTACCTACCTATCTATATAGACCATTTTATTAGGTAAACTTTATGAACTAGTGGATTTTTCTCTGAAGCATTAAAGATCATTGTTGTTCTTAGCAAACTTTTCCGTGTACCTTTTTCTAATGAAATATTGAAGATTAAATAAGGCGAAAGGACTCAAATGTCGTTACGGTGGATGTTTTTCTATCTAAGGCACAAAGTGCTTTAAATATTTACGAAGGACGTGCGCGTTTGTTACATTTTTATGAACTACCTTAAACACCTACCTACTTCTTTATTGGTGGTATCAGTTTTTTTTTTACAATATTAGAGTGTTTTAAGGAATTCCAAATTACTTTAGTTTAAAATTTAAATGGTGTTTGATTACGTAGCTAAGAACCAGTACAGCTTAACCAGCGTAAGAACCGGCTTACAATGTATATACATTCTATTAATGAAAAGGTTTTTAAATGTTACTAATAAGCTGAAGACTAAATTAATTTATTAAAGTAAAATAGACACAGAATTTGTAATTAGTATATGGTAAGGTAACCTTGACCTGATCACCCGTTTGAAGATGATCAGCTCTTGAATAATGGATGAGAGGATCTAACTATCTTCCATTTGTCCTATCGATTTAAAATTTGGTACAGGGTTACTTTAATGATATTGAAAGTATATGGTAAGGTAACCATGACCTGATCTGCCGTTTGAAGATGATCAGCTCTTAAATAATGGATGAGGGGATCTAACTATCTTCCATAAGTCCCATCGATTTGAAATTTGGTACAGTGTTACTTTAATGATATTGAAAGTATATGGTAAGGTAACCATGACCTGATCTGCAGTTTGAAGATGATCAGCTCTTAAATAGTGGATGAGGGGATCTAACTACCTTCCATATGTCCTATCGATTTGAAATTTGGTACCGTGTTACTTCAATGATATTGAAAGTATATGGTAAGGTAACCATGACCTGATCTGCCGTTTGAAGATGATCAGCTCTTGAATAGTGGATGAGGGGATCTAACTATCTTCCATATGTCCTATCAATTTTAAATTTTGTACATACCTTGTTACTTCAATGATATTGAAAGTATATGGTAAGGTGACCATGATCTTTTTAAGATGATTAGCTCTAGTTCAAGTTAAGTTAATGAGGGGTCTGACTGGGTCGGGGGGTTTATAATTTTTTTAATTTGAGTTATTAATCTAGATGTGAAACTCTACATACATTGATAATGGGAGGAGATGGAGCTCTTCTTTATGGTTTCATAGATAAAATATGTATACGGTTTAATAGTGCTACCCACACACTTTGTATATATAAAATCAAATGCTGTTCGTTTGTCTCTCTAAAACTCGAGAATGGCTGGGCGGTTTATGTAATTTGGTTTTGAAATTTTTGTTTTAGTCCAGGAAATTTTTGTACTATAAGACAATATGGAAAAGTCACTATTCCACGCGGACGAAGGCACGGGCACGGCTAGTTTGTAATAAGTACGTTATAATATCAAAAGTATGTTCTTACAGCGCTATGAAGCAAAATCTTTTCGATATATAATCCAAAGTTATCCCGGTCGAGTGCCATAATTTTTACGACCGAGGTTGTAATTGATGACTAGGTGGATTTTATTTGTTTACTGAGAAAGTATTTATAGGCAATCTTAGGCAGTAAAGAGGAAAACATAACGCCGATATTAGATATTCAAGCAGCACATTTGGTTGCATAAGAGCTTTGGAGCATGTCCGATTATTACTTATAGTAATAGACTTAAGCGCTATAGCGTGCTCTGGAACCCTTATGCAACCCTTATGCAGCAATTTGGGCACAATTTTATGCAACTATGAGTGCTATTGAAGCTCTATAACGGTGGCAAGAGGTGCTACTAAGGCTGCAACAAACCATTAACTCTCATAAAGCGCTCCTCTAGCACTTTCTAGTGAATGAGATTGAACGAACTGTGAATGAATGATAAATAATTTACGCCAAGTGATTGGTTTTTGTGACAAACAGATTCACAAGTAATACAAGTTTTAAAATTCCATGGATGCTCATCGCGGATATCGGCGGCCATTAATTTAATATTTAGTAAGTAATATGGTGTTATTAGGTTTTTCAGTTCGTATAAAAGCAAATTTTTAAACGCAGACAAGTTTTCTGTGAATGTTAATGATATTTTTTTGAGTAATTTTATCGCGCTTCCGTAATTATATCAGAATGCAAAGTAAAAACAATTATAATTTAAAATATTTTCTGTTTTATCTACAAATTTTAATAAAAAACATTCCCAAATCATTGCATGTAATATGCCTGTGAGCTAATAATGCTATATCAATTCATTTTTGTAAGAAATACGTAAAATTGTACATGGATATATTGTATATAACCTCAAAGTCACTTAAAAAAACCTAATATTTTTAAAATTAAATGGCGTCTACAAAATACAACCTAAGCCTGCAAAATTCTCTCTAATAGCACTCTTGCAGAACTCAAAGTGCTAAGTTCTCCCTGTTTACGCCTTAGAGTGATTTTTATTACTCTTCTGTTACTAATATTCTTAAAAGTGATCCCCTTTTCCGAGTTTAAATTATTTGAGTAAGTGTTTTAGGGATCCTTGATTCTGCCATTGCCAAGTATAAGAACAAATAAAAATTATATTTACGGCATAGAGCTACAGCAATGCTAAGTATTTTCTTGTTTTAAAACACTTTACTTATTCAACCAAAGATACAATAAAGATCAGGTATTTGAAGATAATTGGAAATAGTAAATATTAGTTTTAAGAAATCTTACAAAAAAAATACTTTTTATAATTGCAAAAGTGACTAAGTATGTATGTTAGGAACTGAGTATCCGGAGACTGCAATGAGACACCACTGGAAGCAAGCGAGGGAGGTCTGCGCAGCAGTAGAATACTAAAGAGGCTATATAAAAAAAAAACTATTGTGTATGTTTGTTACGCTTTCACGCCTAAACTGCTTAATGGATTGGGAAAATGAGTATTTATTTTGCTCAGAAACACAAAACAAACATTGGGTACTTTGAACCTGACACCTGTCTTTAATATTTGATCTCCAACTGGTATTAAAATTTATTATACCGACGGAACCCTCGCACATTTTTCTTTATTTAGAACAAAAATTGCGAATAACGTAGGCTGCTCAAAGGAACATTTTATTACTATTGCATTACTTATAGTAGTCCTTGCTTCTTATATAGAGCTTACAGTAATATATTTATTACCCTTATATTACTAGCAGTAGCTCTGTAGTGGATTTTGTTACTACAGGCTACAGTTATTTCTTTTATAAAGTTTACAGGCGTATAACAGCTCCAGTAGCAACTCATATGCAACCGTAAGCGTTAAAAAGTATTGCTTAACTCTGTTCTAGAGACTGTAGTGGCAAAAGAGTTCTAAAACGAACTATTATACAGGTTAAGGTAATACTGGGTGGAACTTTTGCCACTCTTAGTAACTTTTGCAGCTAAAGACGCTTATGGAAGCTGTTATGCAACTTTAGCCTGCCACTAGAACCCTTAAATTACTCTTAAACCACTTAAAGTAACAATTTAGGCTGCAATTTCCACTAGTGTGCTAGCTGATATTAACGAAACGATTATTTAGGTTGGTCCATCGTTTTTTAAGTTTAAAATTCATACGACGTGTTGATATTTAAAAATGTATGAAGTTGTGTGCAGTACATTCAAATTCAACTCGCTACCCTGCAAGCCTACATTTACCGTATTATTCATAAAGCTATAAATAGGTTTAAATTAACTTTACTGGAGGTCTACTTTTCTGATTACCTCTTGTATGGTAAATACGAGACATCCAGTCTAAATTGACAAACGTCAAATAACTAAAATGCCGTTTAACTTTTTATGAATAACAGGGTAAGTATACGAATAACATTCTTAAGGCATGATTTTTATGGTGCTAAAAAGCTTGAAGTTTTCTCTGAAAGCGAAGCAAACAGTACGATCATGCAATTTACCTATTACATGCACAAATAGTACTGAACTGAGACCACAGCGATAAGGGCAATATTCGCTTACCTTTCCGCAAGCTTTGCACTTGCCCTTTTCAGAGCGGCGATGGACCCAATGGTGCTGGGTGAGGGTCTGCTCTCGGTACTGACGGATGCTGACGTCTCGGAAGGTGGGCTTGCAAGTAAACTGCACTCGATCCATAAGGATGTCTATGCACGCCTGGTGGGCCACGATCTTACAGGCCGAGCATTTCATGCGAGACCCGTGTTTCTGGCGAGGACAAAGTTAAGGTTAAGTATTTGCTTGTGTTACTTTTTCACGTCTAAACGGCTGGAGTGATTTTAATAAAATTTGGTATAGAGTTAGTTAGCTGACACTCTGGATTAATACATAGGCTTTTTTTTCCTAATAAACTGGAGGTTACACCGCGGGCACACCTTGTCTAAGATTAATAATATCAAAAATTCAATCATACACAAACTCGCTTATCCTGTAGGTCTTTATTTAATACCGAACTACAGATTCTGTACATTTCTTCATTCTATCAATCCATACTTAATATTATAAATGCAAAATTAACTGTGTCTGTCTGTCTGTCTCGCTTTTAGGCTAAAACTACTTAACCAATTTAGATACAATTTAGTACAGAGATAGTCTAATCTAAAGCCTGAGAAAGGACATAGGATACTTTTTATTCCGAAAATCCCACGGAAAATTGAAGTTTTGCGGTTTGAAGCGAAATTGCGCTGGTGGAAGCCGCGAGTTACATTATAAATATATTTTTATTTATAATGCATTTACATAGTAATAGAATATAAAGAATTGAGCGAAAACTTGTACAAAAAATATATTTTAAAACTTTTTACTCGGTGGATCTAATCAACTACCTACTAACAAAAACATTTTTTACAAAAACGCCGAAATCTGAAAAAGCTTATATTCATAGAACTGTTATAGTTGAAGCCACATGCAACTTTAACCTAAATTATATCGGCCTTTATGGAAAATTACATAATTTATTGTTGGGCGCCCTACCCGGAGCATCCATCTACCGCTCTCTTGCAATAAGGTAGCCTTGTACAGTCATTTATCTTACATTCAAGTCACTTATAGCCACACAATGAAAAAGGAAGTCCCTTAGTCCTGGAGGAAATTACGATTTCTTGCACTATTGCCTTGCGGGCAAGACCGGCCTTTGTGGCGGAGCCTTTGATAAAGTAAGCAGGCGAGCAGGGTGAAAATGCATTATATGCGTAGCTAATTCTACTCTAAATATGTAGGTTACTCGTCTTATGGTGAAGACGTGCAGAAAAGGATCAGCTTCAATAACTTTAATTATCACTCAACAAAAACAATGCGATTGAAATACAATCACAGTAAATAATATTGTCAAAATACAAAATTTTCGTATTGTAAGTAATTATATAAGCCGCGCAAATAAAGAAACGATTTAAAAATGGGCCTCACAACGGCCGCCATTTTGAGATCGTTTCTTTATGTGCGCAGGTTATACAAACAAAATTAGTAAAAGATTAAAGCAAATTATTAAATTGCCTACTTTTTCTTTTAAATTCCTCTGGAAAATCGTTTACTGAAAGCAAAGCCTGTTAAACGTGGTCGAATGAGTTTCAGGAAAGTTACGGCTAGATTTCATTTAAGCTTTGATTTCCATTTAGTTTCCACAAGAAACTGGGTTGCTTTTATGACCCTCGACGTTGCGTGAACATGAAAGAGCAACTAACTAGCCGTGCTGCATGCATGCGGCGCGGGGCGGCGGCGAGCGGCGCGGCGCCAGTCACGAACAACTAGCGAACAACCAAAAAAGCAAAAAGTGTCCCACACAAAAAAAAAACATATAAAAATGTTTTAGGGACGCCATCATTACATTTTGCTTATAATTTTTTTTAGTTTCGGTCAACGACAAACACCACGAACATGCTATTGCTGTTGACGAACGACCACACACGAAACTAATTAAATATCACATTTAGTATTCATGGGTTTGTCGCAATGCGTAGGAGAATTGGGACGTTATCACGTTAATGATTCGATTGTTGTTATGTGGAGTATGCGAGAGAAGAGGCCTATGTCCAGCAGTGGGCTCTTTCAGGCTGATGATGATGATGGGGTGTGGCCTGCCTAATCATCCAATAATATTTAATTTTGATTATTTACTAAAAATAATATAACTAACTGTAGGTACCTATATAACTAGATCGCTAATGTTAATTAAGCTCGTTTTATCTATACCAATATTATAAAGAGGAAAGATTTGTTTGTTTGTTTGTAACGAATAGGCTCCGGAAATACTGAACCGATTTGAAAAATTCTTTCACTGGTAGGAAGCTACATTAACCCCGAGTGTCATTGGCTATATTAGACTTAAAAAAAATAGGGATTCTTACCTAAATTTAAATAATGTAACCCAAGGTGCAATATTTTTCCGTTGTTTACATATTTTGACAGGTGGTTTGTTGTTTATTGTTTGTTTTTAATTCGGCCATTCTGGGCAGTGAAAAGAACATAGTCTATAGAGCCAAGTCTTTTGTAGTATCTTATATTCTATGGCGTAACGAAGTAAGCCGGGAAAGCTCGTAGTGGATAAAATAGTAAATTGAGGTGACATAATGTCACTGGACTTCCAAGGTGAAATCATCATGCGACACAATTATGGGACTGAATTCTACAGGTTAATTATCTACCTGACACTCGGCGTCACCGACGTAGCAGCAGTCACCGGAGACCGAGGTGGGCGACCACAGGTGCTCGCCGCTGACGGCGCCCTCGCCCCAGTCCGGCGTGGCGCGGAGCACCCGGGCGCCACCGCCGCCGCCGCCGTCGCCGCCGGACCGTCTGTGGAACAACGATAACAATTTAATATTGTTACTTACAACATTTGTCCATAACGCTTTTTGTTTATTCAAAATGGTAGCTAAAAATATATTAAATATCAGCTAATCAATATATATAAAACTCTTCCGTTACTGACTGACTGACTGACTGACAGACAACGCAGAGCCTAAACTACTGGGCGTAGAAAGCTGAAAATTGGCACGCGGGTTTCTTGGGGAGTGTAGGTGAGCACTAAGAAGGGATTTCCCGAAATTCCCACGGGAACGCGAAAAAAAACGGGAATTTTGTGTTTATGAGAAATCTGCGCGGGAAAAACCGCGGGGCAGCATCTAGTAATTAATAAAATACCATAATTTCATAATTGCTTTACCAAATAATTCTATTTAATTGTAGCATTATGTTTTCTTAATAACTAGTTTTTAAAAAAAATAAGGAGTTGATTTTCATTAGAGTTTGGAAGTGACTGAAATATAGTCCTTTTAAGTTTAAGTCAAACGTAGCGTAAATGCGAACCCGAAGGTTCTTGCTTTACAATTCTCTTTAAAGTTTGCTTAAGCTTTTGCAAAGTCACAGAGCATATGGAAACGAGAACTGAGCTCATGTCAGCTTATGAGCCGAAACGGTTTCAGGATGCTCAATTATTGACGCCCATAAGTTTGGTTCGGGCGCTCGTGAGGCTTGCAAACCGTAACCTTAAGTATTGCATTTACATTGTGTACTTTAAGCTGTAATCCTCATCTTTTAAATCTTCGCTAAAACAAATTTTGAAAATGCAAATAATTAGTCATGAATTGATCCAAATTGGTCCACAAAGTAAAATAATTAGTCCACTTATACTTTAGAAGTTATAGCCAAATGTTTGTGAGGATTATGGCTTGACGTTCAAGCTGTAATCCTCACAAACATCGGTTTAATATTTTATTTATATTAATTTTATTTAAAATAAAATAACATACTTACATAACAAAAACCTCTTTCACTATTTGAAGGTATTAACCGGTTACCTAATCAAACAATTGCTTAGGTAACCGGTTACTACCAATGTTGGCCAATTATTCTGTGCACAACTGTACAAAGATCGCAATGTATGGAAAAGTAAAACTGATGATTTTAACGTACTTCTTCAAAGGAAACCTAGTTCGAAGTGATTATAATTCTGGTGGACCAATTGAGGATTAATTTTTGGCAAAATTTCAAACCAATAGCTATAGGCGTTCCGGAGATAATTGAAGGTGCCACATGTTCAAGCCATAAACCTCACTAAGATGCCCTTATAACTCCAGAGCCTCTTGATGACCAATTCTGAGATTTGGCATGTCGTGTGGATCAATTGAGGACTAATTATTTAGACCTGAACTAAGTCGATAGGCCCTACCGTTTTCTTGGGCGAAAGATGAGGATTTACAGCTTGAACGTCAAGCCATAATCCTCACAAACTTTTGGCTATAACTTCTAAAGTATAAGTAATTATTTTACTTTGTGGACCAATTTGGATCAATTCATGACTAATTACTTGCGTTATCAAAATTTGTTTTAGCGAAGATTTAAAAGATGAGGATTACAGCTTGAAGTACACTTTACATTGTAGCTAGTTAACATAATATCAAAAAAAATTTTTTTATACTTACTACCATCTTACTACTTCGTTCATATGGTGGTTGTGTATTTTACTACTAATGTATTCTAGTCAATACAGTTCTTATGTACAGTGGTGGTCTAAGACGGCGTACGTAACACTTCCGGTTTTCTGTATTGCCAAATAACTCTTGTCCTTTGGTAATACAGTCTAGGTCGCACGAGACCATAGACAAATCTGTTACGCCCTTCTAGACCGCCACTGTACTATACTTTCTTTAAGCTCCTATCCTCCTACCTACCTAATCCATAATTATCTCTGGTAAAGAGTAAAGTGATCTGATTTAAGATTTAACCAGCCTGAACAAAAAGGAAAATTTTCACTTGCAAGAACAGAAAACTTTTTAGTTTTGTCAATGTCAACCAATACCAATCACTTCACCTCAGTTTTACTGCTTCTTACATTATAATAAAAATAAAATTTTAAAACAAAATTATTACAAAATCGTAAACTTACAAAACAAGGTAGGTAAGTAAACTACAGTGTATTTTCGGTCGGTGGTTCGTTTTATTTTCTGGTCAGTGGGTCGTTTTTGGGGCAGGCTTTCATTTCCTGAATTTCATGAAGTATTTTAAGCAAAGCGTGCTGTAAACACTGTAAATAGTATACAATAATAGTTCAATATGTAAATGAACTAATCAACTAAAGATAGGGGTTTTGTTTGCTCGCTAGTACCTAATCATAATATTTTCTTTCAGAGTATGGATTCCCTAGCAAGTGAGTGTGGCTTTTGCAAGCGTACGACCCACGGCTCCGCCTGCATCACCTGCAGCCGATGCTCGTCGCACTTCCACCTGGAGTGCCTGAGCAGCGAGCATTTGTTGCCTTCTACTAACACCTGGTTGTGCTGCAAATGTGAAGCTGGTAGCGGACCTGTCATACCAAATGTTGTCTTTGGACCCCTAGCTCAATCTTAATAAACATGTGCTCGTTTGGAGAATTAGCCAATAAAATTATTTTGATGTTTTATATGCTCGTTTTATAATCAATATATATAAAACTCTTCCGTTACTGACTGACTGACTGACTGACTGACTGACTGACTGACTGACTGACTGACTGACTGACTGACTGACTGACTGACTGACTGACTGACTGACTGACTGACTGACTGACTGACTGACTGACTGACTGACTGACTGACTGACTGACTGACTGACTGACTGACTGACTGACAGACAGACAACGCAGAGCCAAAACTACTGGGCGTAGAAAGCTGAAAATTGGCACGTGGGTTCCTTGGGGAGTGTAGGTGAGCACTAAGAAAGGATTTCCCGAAATTCCTACGGGAACGGGAATAAACGGGATTTTTGTTTTTAATGAGAAATCTGCGCGGGAAAAACCGCGGGGCAGCCTCGAGTAAGTTATAAAGTTATAAAAAGGGTGGGAAATAAGAAGTGTTGATGGAGATATTATATTACCACTAGAGGCTACCCCGCGGTTTAACCCGCGCAGATTTCTCATAATTACAGATCCCGTTTATTCCCGTTCCCATGGGAATTTCGGGAAATAATTCCTTAGTGCTCCCCTACACTCCCCAAGGACCCACGTGCAAAATTTCAGCCCGCTACGCCCTGTAGTTTAGGGTCTGCGCTGTCTGTCAGCACTGTCACAGTATAATAAATACCACTGTATAAGCCATAACATTATATTTAAAATAAGTTAAGTGAAAAAAAAAACAATTTATTGAGGAGATATGAGGATGAGGGTCGCATAAGACCGGTTCTGTGGCGTTCTGTGGGGAGGCCTATGTCCAGCAGCAGAGAGAAGATAAATCACTACGCTTATCCAGCAATGGACGTCTTTCGGCTGAAATGATGTTTTTGAACAGGCACTTTGTATAGCATCTCTATAGCATACACCCGATGGGTGTTTTAAATGTTGTTAGTTAGCGGCTTGTTTAGTAATTCAGTAATTTAATAAAACATTATCTATGTGATTTTTTTTTATAGTAAATTGTGTTTATAGTAAATTAAGTTTACGTATTAGATTCAAGCTCCATGTGTGATGATCAATATATATAAAACTCGTCCGTTACTGACTGACTGACAGACAACGCAGAGCCGAAACTACTGGGCGTATAAATCTGAAATTTGGCATGTACATTCTTTAGGGAGTTTAGGTGAGTACTAAGAAAGGATTTCCCGAAATTCCCGCAGGAACGGGAATTACAGGACTTTTTAGTTTGTATAAAAAATCGACATCATTGAGTGTATCGACGTGAAATTTGGTGTACAGGTTCCTCAGGGAATGTATGAGTGTTGAAAGAAAGTAATTTACAAAATTTTCACGAAAACGGGAATAACAGGACTTTTTATTTAGTATGAAAAATCGACATTATTGAGTGTATAGACGTGAAATTTGGTGTACAGAGGTTCCTCAGTGAATATATGAGTGTTGAAAGAAAGGCATTTACAAAATTCCCACAGGAATAAGAATTACGGGACCTTTTTAGTAAGAATGAAAAATCGACTTCCTTGAGTGTATCGAAGTAAATTTTGGTTTACAGATTTCCTCAGTGGATGAAAGGGAGTTGAAAGAAGGAATTACCAAATTCCCATGGGATTGGGAATTACCGGACTAATTATTTAGTATGAGAAATCGATTTCCTTGAGTATGTCAACGTGAAATTTAGTCTACAAGTGGTTCTGTAGATGTAGGGGTGTTGGAAGAAAGAAATATACTTAATTCCCACGGGAACGTAAAACGGGACTCTTTAGTTATGAAAACAATATTACATGTTATTTCGACGTAAAAATCGGAAAACGGGCTCTTCAGTGTGTCATGGTGAAAGGGTGTTATAATAATGGATTTAAAAAAAAAATACGGCAACAGTATCTAAAAACCGGAATTATTTTTAAGTTTTAAACTACAATAGCTAGAAAGAAGAAGTACATAGATTCAGAGTTATATTAAAAAAAGATTTACCAAAATTTACATGGTAACGGAAAATTCCAAAAAACAAAAAGGTCATCAAAAATCTTTAACTTTTTTTACTCGCGTAGGTACATAATCTTACTACCTAGCAATATCCCACCCAACCAGCTTATATAAATGTTAGGAATATAAGTTTCAGTGACTGAATGGTGAAGTGTAGAAAGGAATTTCAGGAGTTGCCACGAGAACTGAAATAAACAAAATACCTATTACTATTGTAAATAGGTAGATATTTTTATTTAGGGGGTAAGGATGCGATGAGAAATGATGTTTCCATTAGGAATGATGTATCCAAATTCCTGAGTAGTAAATAAACAAAAGCTAGTAACGCTATATGACTACATATTTGGCGCTACGTGGCAGGCTTTAATCATAACGGTAACGACCATAACTTTGAGGTGACGAACGATCAACGTCGGAATAAACGATCAATAATCTAAGGCCGCATTTAGGGGCACGCGGGCGTCGTGCGGGGCGTGCTGCGATTAAATCAAACGTATAGCAATGTATGATACCGTTTACGGAGACGCGTTGGCACAGTTAGGCCGCATTAAGGAGCACGCGGGGCGTTGCGCGGGGCGTGCTGCGATTAAGGTATAGCAATGTATGAGACCGTTTACAGAGACTCGTTGGCACAGTCGCACCGCAGCCCGCGGCGGCGCTCGCGGCAGTACCTGCGCCGGCACCCGCACGAAGCCCCGCGCGACGCACCGCGTCTCCCTAAATGAGGGCTTATTCAACCTAGATAGACGTCTTAGCACAGGTAAGTATATAAATTTACGTTATTAGAATAGAATAGAAACGCTTTATTGCATACAAAGTAAGTCACAAAAAGTACAATTGAAATTAAGGGTGCAGACAATTTGAATTTGCATGCAATGGGCGGCAACCCAGACGCAATTGGCGTTATAGCTTTTATTTAAAAAAAATACGTTTAATATTGTAAAATTTATTTTATTCGCTACCAAAAATAATTGGCTCTTCAACAGCCGGTTAACTGTAAAGTTAAAAGTACAATATTTAGCAACCCCATGTTGTTGTACTGTTTACACAGTTGAGTTTTATTCATTTATTTAAAGTATCCCTGTTAAACTATAAATTTAATGTTCAAAGTATTTTGTTCGGAAAACGCAACACGAGCATGGTTTCGTTGTCTCCCGAGGCCATTAATCACCAAAAATGTGACGAAATTTCCGAATTGTTTCAAGTTTGAATTATGAGCCGTCTTGGAGCCGGTGGAAGCGGTGGTTTTCCGAATGAGTAAATTCTGCCAAAAGCCACGAGTTCACTGAGCAAACACGCTCGCTATACGCTTTTCTTAAGTAAACGTTGCTAGCGACATGTTTGAGAAGCTCTTCACAATAAAGATGTTGTATCAGCAACAGCGTTCGAGAGCAGTTAGCTCAGTAAATAAATAAAAGTTTTGACTTTTATTTTGCGGCTATGCATTGATATCGTTTTAGAGTTTTAGCCGAGAAAATCTCAATTGACAGATTGCTTATTAAGCATAAATATTATAAAATTATCAGAACCCTTTTCTTTATTTAACAGTGTTTTTTATAAAACTTTTTATCAAAAAACTAGAGGCTGCCCCGCGGTTTTTCCCGCGCAGATTTCTCATAAACACAAAAATCCCGTTTTTTCCCGTTCCCGTGGGAATTTCGGGAAATCCCTTCTTAGTGCTCACCTACACTCCCCAAGGAACCCACGTGCCAATTTTCAGCTTTCTACGCCCAGTAGTTTAGGCTCTGCGTTGTCTGTCAGTCAGTCAGTCAGTCAGTCAGTCAGTCAGTCAGTCAGTCAGTCAGTCAGTCAGTAACGGAAGAGTTTTATATATATTGATAAAACCGCCGAAAAAAAACTGAAAAGCATAAAATAATAATCGAATTACTAAGTTCTTAAAGTAATGTAGGGTATATATACCAAGTAATTTTAAGTCGGCGCGCCACACAAGCAAATTTCTTAATTACGTAAAGATTGATGCGCGGCAGCACACGAATTTTGGTTATTTCTTTAAATTTAAGGTACCTTACTTAGTGATCTTTGTACGAGGAATCTGTGGCGCCGACTCAAAATTACTTGGTATATATACCCTACATTACTTTAAGAACTTAGTAATTCGATTATTATTTTATGCTTTTCAGTTTTTTTTTCGGCGGTTTTATTTTTTGATAAAAAGTTTTATTTTATGCTTTTCAGTTCTTTTAGGGTTTTATTATTTTCTTCTCCCACAAGGTGTTCAGTGGTCACACCGCATAAGGTGATCAGACGACATGGTTGACAGGGACGACAAGACCGGTCGGTATGGCGATTTGTGGGAGAGGCCTATGTCCAGCAGTGGACGTCTTTCGGCTAAATATTTATTATTTTATTTCATTTCAAAAGATATTTAAGTAAGTATCCAAAGTTAGCATAATGTAAATACAGAACACGGCAATGCAACCTGTGAGTGCATAAAAGTCCCACTGACCAAAAAGTCACCCCTATTTTCCTACCCTTAGGGTGGGAATTTTTTTTCAAATTTTTTATGGGACCCCACTTCAAGGTATGCCCCGTCGATTAAAAAAATAATTATCAAAATTGGATTACTCTGTAAAAAGTTATGCGTGATCATACATTAAAAAAAAAAAAAAGAAATATACGTGTCGAATTGAGTACCTCCTCCCATTTTTTTCGTCGGTCAAAAAGTACTAAATACATTTAAATCGGTTCAGAAATTTTACCATTTAGCAGGATTAAGAAAGCGAAAGGTGCATTTGCCCAACTATCACCAGTTTAGAAAAACACTTATAACTCTCGATTTTCGAAAGCAACGTACAAGTGCCTACGCTCAATTCTCAGGATCTTCTGGCCAAATACTATTTCTAACGAGGAACTTTGGGAGATAACGAATCAAAGGCCTATCTCACTCGAAATCCTAAAAAGAAAATGGGGATGTATAGGCCATTGCCTTTGAAGACCTGAAGCAAACATCAGCAGAGTAGCCTTAGAATGGAACCCTACTGGCGGCCGAAGAAGACAGGGTCGTCCCGCTGAAACCTGGAAGCGTTCTATCATGACAGAACTCAGGGCGGCAGGGATGACCTGGACCGATGCCAAAGAAAGAGCGCAGGACAGAGAAGTCTGGAGGAAGACTGTTGAGGCCCTATGCTCCCCGAGGAGTTAAAAGATTAATCATCACCATATATCACGCTCAAAAAAAAAACATACTTTACTAACTTTTTTTTGTTTTTATCTTCAATAATGGGTACTTACAGAAGGAGTAGCACTGTTACAGCCTCTTATACTTCAATTAAAATCAAGGAAATTATAAAACTATATTTCGTATACCAATAATTTTGTGCTTATTTCTAAATGCTCAATCATACCCCATTTTTCATTAAATAAACTCGTGACCGTGATATTATTGTAATTTGTAAGTACCTATTTACAATAAAGTTTAATTTAGTTATGTTTTTTTTTTTTAATTTAAGTAATATAAAAATTGGTAAGTACATACCTACTTCCTTCTTTATTTTCAAAAGGAAGTTTACCAATTCTTTTAACGTTAAATTGTATCAAATTCAAATGTAAAATTTATGGTGCCTGTGGTTAATCAAATGTATTTTTGGAAAAGTTTAAACTAACGTTCGCTATGCTACACAACTATACATTTCTTTTTCGGGTACAATAGTACATTACCCCTTGGAGCAGCAATAAAACTTTTAAAACTTGGCAGACTAACAAAGTAAGTGCCTGAAATAGATCGTAGTCTCGGTCTCGGGTCCGCGCTGCAACTTCACCCCCCACAAAGCCCCTCAACCTCCCCATCAATACGACTATTAATCCTCTTAACTTGATATTTTAATTAGCCTTCCTTTCATTATTCCCTGAATGATGATAAATTATCCTAGGGGGATGCTCAAGGTAACTAACTGTAATAAAAATGTTTGCTTGGCTGAAGAATTATTATTTGTTGTTTTTTTTAAATCTTATAAATTGAAATTGATAAGGTCCCAGCGGTTGAAAAAAAAACTTTAACCAAGGCTTAAGAGAGCCAGTTTACCGCTATGCTAGCGTCATTCTCGAAAAAATTTTATATCTTCTAAATTAAGACAAATATCAAAAATGTGGCACAGTATGACACTATAAATAATCTTGCTTAGTATTTTTTGAGCATATTAAAGTCAGTTATCTAGTGTCATACTGTGCCACATTTTTGATATTTTTTTGATATTTGCCTTAGTTTAGAAGATATAATTTTTTTTGGCGAATGGCGCTAGCATCGCGGTAAACTGGCTCTTAAGCTCAGTTTTTGTGGTCCTTTAACGGAACAGTTTATTTGTAAGACTCGGTTTTGTCATTGACATTAGTTGCACTTATTCCAGCCAGCGAGTCTCCTTGCACAAGCAGTATGCATATGTAGTAGACCTTGAGTTTAAGTCTTTGTTAGGCACTAATATGCAGAAGGCAGAACCTTAAAAAGGTATAACTACGGCGACGACGTGAACTCGACGAGTGCAACGATGATTCACTCACTGCCTACTGCGCTTTATGCAATAAAATCCTTTTGAAGCGTCAGGCCTACCGCCTATCAACGACATCATGAGTTGGGATTTGATAAAACACACATAACTCTTAAAAGTTATTCTAAGTTATTCTGGCGGCATCCAGAATACCGGACCCTACCCTAAATGGTAAAATGGAAACTCATAACAAAAGCCTTATTCAAGCTCAGTAAGTCGAGCCCAAAATTGAGTTTTTTTTATTGTGCATGGCTCATTACTCATTAAATATGTAATTACCAATTATTCAAGAGAAACCGTTAAATAGGTACCCGTCATCAAGTTAGAATATTCTCTTTAGCAACCTCTAACTAAAACTGTTCCGCATCCGCAAATAACATCCGTCCGTTGTATGAGTAATTCTGTTTGTTGGTAGGGCAGCAGCAACAGTAAGCAGCTGCACTGGAGCCGAACGGAGGCGAACCGGTCCGCGCGGGCAGCCGGCAGCGTGACCGCCGCCGCCCGCGCCGGCCAAGGTCAGCCGTCGCCCTCCGCTGCTTATTTACTTCTTTATATTTACTCTAGTTAGAGTTGCCGTTGTTACCTACCTAAGTATATAAAACAATTAGATTTCAATATCTTCTCTATAATATAAAAATGAATAGCAAAATGTGTTAGTAAGCGCATAACTCAACAATGCCTGGACCAATACCTTTTTTTTTTATATTCGTTGAAGTCCAAGGATGTTTTTTACGGCCAGAAAAGTTCGTATAATTACCGGGAAAATGATGATGAAGTACGATGTTCGCCGGGTCGACTAGTACACAATATAAGTATTGAGATGTCAATAATTTATCATGTTATGTAGGTACTGACAATGACAAAAAAACGTTTGTATCGTGAGCGTACATAAACTTGGCAGTTTATTTAATTACTAGTCGACCCGGCGAACTTCATACCGCCTCACCTATTACTATGTTGTGCATGTATCACACTTATAAACCTTCCTCTTGAAGCACTCTATCTTTTAAAAAAAGCCGCGGCAAAAGCCGTCGCATAGTTTTAAAGATATATAAGCATACATAGGGACAGACGCGGGAGGCGACTTTATTACGCATCAAAGTCTGTTGCGTATTTTTAAAGATTTAAGCATACATAGGGAAGGGACAGACGCAGAAAACGACTTTATTTTATACTATGAATTGATTTTATACTATGTGACGTACCTAATCTAGACGTAATGTTGTGATGATCTTCAGATTTCTACGTGAACTTTAGAAAGAAGAGAAGATGCGACTTGTAAGAATCATAAATGTAACTTAGCAAGATAACCAAGTTAACAGAATTTTTTGTTCTTTGATATTTTAATAATTTAATTTCAATGATTTGCATTAAGTATATCTTTTAGTATTTTCGTTCAAAAAACAACTTGCATAGGTAATTTTGTATTTTTAAATAACTATGCATATTAAATAATAACTAACTTATTATTAAGTATGCCTTCTCAGGCCTTCTGTTGAATATTAGCAAAGTGGTCATACAGGAAAAATAAATATTTTGAGCACTCAGGCACACAGCTTGTTTGCAAAATGACACAACAGCCCAAAATGATCATCGATCGAAAAGTTTCAGGTGATAAAGAACAAGAATCGCAAAACAACTAAAATTTCTAAATGTTTTTTTTTTTTAACTTTTTCCTTGTGAAGTACCATGAAAAAGTTAATATGTCTGTCTGTGTTTTACGCAATCAAGCCTTACCTACTAAACCAATATATTCGAAAATTGGTAAGTAGGTACGAACCACGTGACGGACAAGGCTACCTACTTTTTAATTAGAGGTGAGAATAACTGCTATTTTTCAACAGCATGCTATCGCTGTTATGCTATTTTCGAAAAAATGCGATTTTAAACTGCGATCGCGTTTTCTTTGTCGCAATAATATGCGATCGGTAACAAAAATGCGATCGATAACGAAAACGCGATCCGTTGTATAAAAACGAAACGTAACGTTATCGATATTCGACAATTTCGTCGATTTTACAAAACCTTATACAATTTTTTTTCAGCAAAACGTATTTTTAGTACATTTCATATTAATTCGATAGGAGTGAGATCGCAATGATAAGGTGCAAGCATCATATTCAATTATAGGTTCCTTGTGGTTTGTATGATGTATAGATATTGTAAGGAATTTATAAGTCTTTTTCAAGCTGGCAATCTTATTTTCTTTATATAATGGTATGGCGGCAACCCGGAAACTTACGGATGCAGGTGGTGCCAAACCAACCTAGCGCCAAAGGGGTATAAAACTTGAAACGCACTCTACGCAGCGTTCTACTTTGTCTATTGTAGCAGCAGCAACTTCAAAGAGCGCAGCGTTCTACTTTGTCTATTGTAGCAGCAGCAACTTCAAAGAGCGCAGCGTTCTACTTTGTCTATGCTACAAAGCGCATTTTATGTTGCGTTTCGTTTTAGTTATTCTATTATTCTACAAAGGAAGTATTTCGTCGCTAGCATTTCGTGTCACATGCGATCGCAGTATACATTCGTTGTGAATAGCAATGCTACTCGTTGCCATGAAATAATGAGTTTTCTTTAATTTTAAATAACGACCACCTCTACTTTTTATCCCGAAAAGGGAATTACGCCGGCGAAACCGGGGGGCGCACACTATTATCAATATAATAATTATAATTTAATAATTAAGTGTTTCTACAGGGCCAGTCATTTCACTTTCCATTCTATAATCACGAAACCATGGACTCAACTTAAACCTTCACAATGTATTTTTTCTGCCATTGTTCACATCCGTCCTTTGTATTGTTGCTTCCGAAAAAATCAGTAATTTTATGACTTGTAGTTAGAATAATAGGTGTCATTATTAACTCAGAATATGTTTGGAGAACAAGCTAAAAATTATTACCAGGTTATATGGTTCTTTATTATTATGCTAGCAATATAAAAATTCATGGAATTGATAAAAACAACGAAAATGTTAATATTATTTTTGTGTATTTTTACTTCATCTACAGATGCCATTGAAAATGGGTATTTGTAAAGGTAAATTTATGTTGTTTAAGTATGCCTCTATTGGGTTAGTGTAGATTCGCCAAGTGCTCATTTCGCCAAGTGTCAAACGCCGTGTATTTTCGCCAAGTAGAATTTTATTACAAAATTTTATGAAATACAGTTGGTTTCACTTATTTCTTAGGTACCTTTAAAATTATTTATCCTTGCATTTTACTTTAAAATTTATATTTAAAAGTACCAGGGCAACATAAACTTGTAGAATGTTATGTGCATGGAAAAAATAAAGTATAGAAGTCAACAAATTGTAAGTTGTTATCTATTTAAAATTTTAAATAAGTCAGCTTTATTTTATTTATAAAAGTTGTTTTATTTAAACAAAAACATGATTGATATTATCGAGTTTGATGGTGGTACTGATTAAGGAAATTCACCACGAGTACCAGTGGTACAGGTTTTGGTGGTACTCGTGGTACTCGTTGAAAAATTTATTCTTCTAGCAGTTTTTTTTGTTGTTACTTTTTTTCCCAGGGCTAGTAAAAATATACAGTCAATGCAGACTCCACAAGTATATATGATATCAAAATTGTCACTGTTCAAAACATTTTCAATATTGGGTCAGATTTGACCAATATCCTTTATGAATGCTTCTTAAATATTGTAAAATATGTGACTCGTTCATTCATTATCCACAAATGGCCATACCGACTGGTTTTGAGCATGAGCAACTCTCGTCCAGTGTTACTCCCGCAGCCTTCACTAGGTTGTATGAGCGCCTTGTAGAAGGTCTGCCTACTCTGCGTCTTCTTGTACGCGGTCACCACTCGATTACTTTTTGGGCATCTGCTCTCCGAGCTATTTTCCCTGCCCATTGCCACTTTAGTTTCGCAATTCTTTGGGGTATTGCGGAGACTTTAATTCTTCTGCGGATTCCATAATTTTAATTTGATTACGCAGGGAAAGTCTGAGCAAAACCATTTCTATTACCCTTTCAGTGACCATTTCTCTATTGCGTTTGCACATACTGGCAACACACAATTTTCGTAGACATTCGCCGTTTATGTTGATGCCTAGATCTTTCCAGTTCTTAAAGATATCCTCGAGTGCAGCGTTGAACAATCCCCGCTGCAGTAGAACAGCATTTGGGCTGTGATCCTATAGTGTAACTTATATAGTGGCGTTTTTTTACAATCAATGAAATCAAAGGCTTTCTCATATTCACAAATGATTAGCAAGAGGCAGATTTTACGCTAGTGTTAAATTGGTACTGCATTAGTGAAACTAACTGTAATAATTTTGACGACTTGGCGAAAATACACGATGTAAAATTAATTATTTAATCACTTGGCGAAAATACACTCGATGTATGGAGTTGAAAAGTACTTGGCGAAATGAGTACTTGGCGAATCTACACTAACCCCCTCTATTATAGCCATTGTAGTTATTTAAACTATTAATAATATTTTTGAGGGTTTTGACTTTTGGCCGTTTGTTTGAACCTATGTCTTAATCAAACCTAAAGTCTTCAAATCGTCTAAATGGACGTAAATTTTATATTAAGTACAGGCACATTCTGTAAAATTTAAACAATTATACTTACCCCAAATATAGGACCTGTTAAGTTTCTTGTATTTGGTGAATAAATAAAAAACCAATTATTAATTGAAAGTTCTAAGATTGTAAGTATACGTTTTACTGCACGTGACTGCAAGCTTTACTTCGGCCTTCTATTTAGTCATCATTACTATAAAACTCTTTCGTTACTGTCTGTCAGTAACGAAAGAGTGAGAAAGCTACTTCAAACTTCGAATTATATAAGTTGATCATATCTTGCAGAATTCACATGATTTTTTACTATCAATTTATGCAAACAGAGACTGCGATTTGTATTTAAATAAATTGTCAAGTGTTTGTCACGCCACGCTCATTCATTTAAGGTTCCGTCTGTAGAGTGCTAAAGAGTGTAATGCCAATCGCGATAAAATAATAACTTATAGAACTGATATAGGGTAAAACGTCCTATTACCGCGGTAGTCAAAATCACGTCCTATTACGGCTCTATTTTATCTTTTGCAATTTATGATTCGTTGTGACTGTGTATGGTAAAGGTGACTACATAGTGTCCAAGGGAAACTAACACGTAACTTATTACCCAGCACTCGTGCGTTTAAAATCGTTTAAAATTACTTAAATTAATTATTTTGTGTAACGTCGGCGAAGCGAGAAGCTGTTTCATACAAACGCAGACTGACTCGCGGTAGAACATTGAATTTTCAGACTTCGTTTTTAGTTCAAACAAACACTTTAATATTATGTTACTATATTCGAATACTTTTTACATTTAAGCAGTCTTAGTTAATCAAGTTGATTTCTGTTTAAAATCAAATGAAACAAGTAAATATGAGTAAACAAAAGTCCGCCGTGTTAGGAAGGCTATTTGAGGGTACCGCCTATTACGGAGGGTACCATCGGTAATAGGCAAAACGCAGTGTCGGTAATTTATAAATTTAGTGGTATAATAAATATAATTTATGAACATTTCGTTATTTAAGTGTAATTTTCATTAGTTCTCAAGTATAAAACCAAGTTTGGAGGTACATGTTTTTTAACTAGAATCCTTGTTTTTGACGCTTAAAGTTGACAGTAAAATTTAAGTTTGTTAGAATACTGTGAAACCTAACGTATGAGTTTTAATGAAGAAAAATAGTCTAAAACAACGATTACTAACGATTTGAGAGTTTTATGGTAAAGTCAGAGTGCTCTTATTTGTAAGTAATAACTTACATTACCGAAATATCTTTACATTATATTTCAGAATTAGAATATAAAAACTCATTAGATATTTTAGTACCTACCGTATTAGGCTGTAAGGAATCCTAACACGGTGTATGGAAATTACAGAGCTAATAATTTAACCGTATTATTCATAAATATACCGTACATTTTATGCAACTTTGACACACCATACAAAGCTGATTATGATTCGTTAGTTGTTTTATTTATTATTATATTTTGGTTTACTGTTTTGTTTTTGTTTTTTTTTTTTGTGTTTCATTTTATTGCATGTTTGTATCAACGTTGTTGTAAAAATGTTTCTTTCTTTTTTTTATCTTTCTCCGCTTGGGTAGAAATTTTCCATCTTTTTTTACCGTTTAACTAAACCTTCACTAACTGCACCCCGCTGCTTCGCCAGTTAAATTTTCCTTCAAATATGTTTTTTTTTGTAAGGTTTCATTAAAATCTATTTCGTAGTTTTTACGTGAAAGAGTTACAGACATCCTTTATTACAAACTTTCTCGTTTATAATATTAGTAGGATTATTAAAACCCTCGTCCGGGCCTTTTTCAAATTAAAGTTGGAGAAAAACGAACAGCAATTGTTTTATAACGAGGTTAAGGAGGTTATCAATTCGACCTGTATGTATGTTTGTCCGCGATTAATTTGATTTTGTCAAACCGATTTTCACAAAAGTATTTTTTTCATTCAGAAGAAGGGTTTAGTAACTATTTTTTACAGATTTTAGTGTTTATTGATTAAGGTTTCGGGTACATGTCCCGGGACCTTATTAATATGTCTTTTCCATCCGTCCGTCTGTCTGTCTGCCAAAGGCACTAATTTCTGAAACGGCTCGATTATTTAAATGAAAAAAAAATCACGATATTTCATTTGTCTTCCAAATAATACTATAAAAAATATTAAAAACTTAAAAAAAACATGGAAATTTAGAGAAAAATGCAAAAATTGTGCCAAAATCTTCCTTTTTTGAAAAAACATTTGTCGAGCCTCTAGTGAGATATTGACCTGGTCAAAAGACATTAAATAATGATCATTTGTAACTTTACTTAATGTAGATTAACAACAAATATTAAAAAATTATGTTAATAAGCTAGCAAAATTCACACAAATTACGATTTTATGGGTATAACCTGCGCACAATATATAATAAATTACAGAAATATGTAAGTCAAACAAACTGCAAACAAGAATTCAAACTAAAGTTGTATAATTTCCTCGTAGATAAAGCATATTATAGCATTAAAGAATATCTGAGTGACAAAACGCAGTAACAATTTTCAATTCTTCTTTTTTTTTTGTAAATATTTCTGTAAATAGATACCTTCTTCTTTTTAGTTTAAGATTTTATATTTTTTGTATGTCTGAAAAGGCTAAACACGGAGATACCACACAAAATATGTTATTTAATAGCCTGTAATACTTACCTGTGTTGTACAAAATAAATAAATTATTATTATTATTATTATTATTATTATTACATAAAGAAACTCTTTGAAAATGGCGGCCGTTGTATGGGCTGTATCTCTTCTCAACTCTTCCCTCATACTAATATACGCGAGATAGCATTCGTTCGGCCGCCATTTTCAAATCGTTTCTTTATCAGCGCGGCATAAAAAAAATCGTCCCTATATTTAATTCATTCCGATCCGTGGTGTAGAGAGATGGGAGAACGTTACGATGCCATAGATTGATTGATTGATTTTTGTTTTGTTATTCGCCCGTTCAGGTCAGGCAAAGGAACATAGTAGCCCATGCAGACAAATATCATTATTCGTGTTTCCTAAACTAATTATTTTACTAAAACTTCTTAGCGCGAGGCCGTTTATTAAATAGTTGATACACAAAATATTATCAAAATAGCCCCTTACTAGGAAGAATCTGTATTTATGTACAGTGCCAGTAACAATTACAGCCATTGCATACCATTTTCTGATTGCACGGAACCATGAGCTGAGATGAAAATGTTTCATCGTGCGTGTGTTGTCATCCCATACTCCGTAATAGGCTGTGCTTACCGCCGTAATGGGCTTCAAACTTTTTTTTGCCGCCGTAATAGGAATTCCGAATTGTCCGAAAAAATATTTATTTCAAATTAATTATTACTCTAAAATAAATAAAACGACAACTGAAATAGAAAAAATAATTATAATGAGTTTCAAAAAAAAATTTCAAATATCTGCTAAAATATTAAGAAATGCTTAATTTCTTACCCAACTTTAAAATGTCGTCAAAACGCGCCGTAATAGGGCATGTTACCCTAGGTACCAAATCAATATACTTACCTACTGAAAGGAAAGTACCTAACAAGAACAATCAAACCATGACCATTGACCATAAATTAGATAAGTTAATACAACAAACAAGAATTATAATAATTCAAAGGACGATGCAATCACTGCAAAAACTCGTTTATTGTGATGAATTATACAAAAACACGAAATTTATACACACCTTCGTAAGGGTTGAATTTGGAAATTGATTCGCTCCACATCCTCTAACAATTCTTGATATCAGGGTGACCTAATTTAAAGTAAACTTTACCATTTACGGGCATGCCATTAATTTGATGATGTAATTATTGTAAAGTGTTGAATATATTATTCAATTGAATTTTTATTTTCATGTAACCTTATTCCTGTTAAGTGGACGAGAAGACATATTGCAAATTGAATTCAAGGTTTATTCGTCATATCGAGAGCAAATCTTAATTGTTCGCTATATACAGTGATTTCATGTTGCCGTAAATTACGTAAAATTGGTTGACATTAAGGATCGTAATGTTAATTACTCGCTTAATTGACTTTAGATCGATCGATTCATCATTAAGGTTTATTTAGTTTAATGTACAATCTATATGCGTCATGAACTAGGTGACATAATTGCGACATTCAGTTTAAAACCATTAATTTTTTCGAGCAATGCTATGCTAAATACATGAACACAAAAATCCGTCAAGATTTCAATTGCTCTTGGGTACGTTTTTAAAGAAACTTTAATTAACCTAGAATTGATAAAAAAAAAAATGGAAACGAATCACAAACCTTGTACAACGACAAGCACCAGGCTGGACTTTAAGTTCAAGGTCATTTGTTATTAAATCAATATCAATCTATAACGAAATTCTTTAATGTTATTGTTTCACTTTGATAAACAGGATTGGGTAGGTATTGTATTCAACTTATATTTCCTTATCATCCATCACTGATATCAGATGAAACCACGGTAAAATTGCAAGTTACAATATCGTACCTCTTTTTTTTCCTCTTTAGTTTGAGATTCGGACATTTCTTGAACATAGAGAAGGACACTCCATCAAGGAAACCCATGTTTTATTGAAGGATTGCACTATAAAATATCACAATTGTATCACAAATCCGGAAACGGTTGCCCTCGTTTGGGTTGAACATGACAGATGTCGACCGTGCCGGTCGCGCAGCGTGCCGTGACTAAGCGGTTAGCACGACCAGCAGCCAACCGGAGTTCTGCCAACTGCCAGGTAGCCATGCTTGATGCGGGGTGCCTCCGAGCCCCGAGCCGAGCAACTAGACTGGTCTACGTAGTGAGCTAAGTGCCGGGATGAATGCACACGACGCACGTTTTTCATTTGTGCACAATGCAAGCGCCAGCCCTGATTGTAATAGGATTTGTAACTTTTTTTTAACATTATTTCAAAAAATGTATGCTATGCTTTGGTACTAAGCAAATTTATAGTAAAAACTTGGGTTTCTACAATTGATAAAATAGTAAGCAATGAATTGTATTAGCATAAGTTGGTTGATTATAATGTCGTGCAATACAGAGCCAGTATTCCCACGCTTAGCCTTGTTTAATATTCGCTCGCACGATGATCGCTCCTAAGTATTTTAACTTGCAGCTTCAATTGAAAACAATACAAAAGTATTTCTTCACAATGTTGCCTACTTTAATAGTATCCTTGAATAATAATAATAAATTTTAATAATATTTTGATGCTATGCAGGTTTGTTGTTGTTGGTAGGCCGAGGGTTATATTATCTCGATGATTATAGTCACAGAGTGACCTAGGATAAAGACTCATCACCTGATTGTCAACCCATTTGCATTGAAATATTATGTACTTATTGTTCTTTTTGATGCAGATTTTTTTTTGAAATAATTTCTTTATAATATATACCTACAACTGAAATGTAGAAATAAGGCTTTGTACTAATAAAATACAATATTTTCAGTTGGTTACTTTACTACTGCTACTGCACTAGCATCGTAAAACCAGGTTACGTTTATGCTCTCAGCAACTCGCAGTTGTAATTATTATTATGTTTATTTATTATTGTTATTATTTGCAGCCTGTAGTGTCCCACTGCTGGCCAAAGGCCTCTTTTCTTTTTCCTTATCCCGAACCTGGAACCTGAATAGGTTAGTGTAGATTCGCCAAGTGCTCATTTCGCCAAGTGTCAAACGCCGTGTATTTTCGCCAAGTTGATTTTGATTACAAAATTTTATTAAGTACAGTTGGTTTCACTTATTACTTAGGTATGTCCTTTTAAAATTAATCATCTATGCATTTTAGTTTTAAATTTAAATATAAATTAAAATAAGACGCTCGGACCATGGGGACCGGAGGCGCGCCGCCTATACAAAGAGTTGTCGGCGCGCCTAATCGACCATACTGGTGATCAGCGGGCTGGCCCATACCTGGGCCAGCGCATCAGCCTGGCCATTCAACGTGGCAATGCAGCCAGCCTGCTGGGCACCGTGCCGCCGGGTGGTGGTGATCTGGAAGCAGTGTTTTATTTATAATTAAGTATGTGTTTTATTATTTATTATAATTTTTTGTAAATACTTGTATATAAATGTATATAATACGAGCTTTCCCGGCTTACTTCGTTACGCCATACAATATAAGATACTACAAAAGACTTGGCTCTATAGACTCTGTTCTTTTGCCTGCCCAGAATGGGCTTGATAAAAAAAACAAACAACAACAACAACAAACCACCTGTCAAAATATGTAAACAACGGAAAAAATATTGCACCTTGGGTTACATTATTTGAGTTTAGGTAAGGATCCCTAATTTTTATGAAAATCTAATATAGCCTATGACACTCGGGGTTAATGTAGCTTCCTACCAGTGAAAGAATTTTTCAAATCGGTTCAGTATTTCCGGAGCCTATTCGTTACAAACAAACAAACAAACAAACAAACAAATCTTTCCTCTTTATAATATTGGTATAGATAAGTTTTTATTACAAAAAACAATGTAAGTATAATATTGATAAATACAATTAACACAAATAAAGGAATATAAATTAAAAAGAAAAAAAAAAAAAAATAAAAAGTACCAGGGAACCATGAACTAGAAGAATGTTATTGTGCTCGTTGTTTTTGATGTTACTCTTTTTTCCCCATAGCTAGTAAAAATATACAGTAAATGCTGACTCCACAAGTTTATATGATATCAAAATTGTCACTGTTCAAAATATTTTCAAAATGGGTCAGATTTGACCTTTATGAATGCTTCTTAAATCTTTTAAAATATGTGATTCGTTCATTGCCTTACCCACAAACGGCCATACCGACCGGTCTTCAGCAACCCTCATCCAGTGTTACTCCCGCGGTTTTCACGACAAGAGGTGCCAAAAATAAATAATTGGCTTCTAAAGGACACCGCCCACACTCGATACCTGTTCTTGATTTCGAACACCTCGCACAATACGATGACCAACAAAAGGAAATCGATAGTTCATTCATGAACATTTCATTCAAGAAACCGTGGCTATAATTATGAATGAACGTAGAAGTGGCTGGACAAAGTGTCCCGTAGAGCAACATCCCTCAGACGTTACGGCGTCACCATTGTTAATGCATTTAAAAGTCATACATTTCTAAGAACCATTGTATCCGCCATTTTTGTCAATTCAACTCGAACTCGATGTCGAACTCGGACAATGTACAGGTGTCATTAAATAACTTTTCGGGGCTCATTTCCGCTTTTTTGATTTCGCTTTACTCTTTTGTAAATTGATACGGATTTTATTTCGGAAGAATTTATTTTTGTTAGCACTTGCATTGCTGGTCATGATTTATGTCAGTTTCAAGTGTTACCATTGTTTTTTTGTTGGAGCGTATTAATATTTTAAAGTTTAAGTACAATTAAATGACCATTGTCAACAAGTGGTTATGGCGTAGAATGCCACTAACCCTGCTCATGGCACTACCACACCCCCAAAACGACAGACGTCTTATGGCCATCTGTGGGAGAGGCTCTCATCCACCAGTCGACATCTCTTAGCTGCATAACTTCCAAATAAAACGTCGCCGCAATCTGCATACAAAAACTTCTGCACATACCTAAATTTATAGTCTACAAAACATTTTCTATTCTCATAATTAAGTATTTCTTCTTTAAAATTCTTCACCATTCACTTTTTCAGTATCTTTACGAGTGTATTAGGACGATTTATATCTGTGTTCTCTACAGGAACAAGACAAATAACTGAAACTGTTATTTTCTATCCGTCTTATTCATAAAAATACAGTAGATTTTAAGTAGCGTTACTGGAGGTCTACTTCTCTGGTTTATTGTATGGTAAATACGTGTCACCCAGTCTAAATTGACATACGTCAAATAACTAAAATGTTCTTTAAGTTTTTATGAATAAGAGGGTATTAATTTAATAATATATTTTTAACAAGAACTCAACCGGTACAGAAAAGCGTGTAAAAACAAGTGAAAATCAAAATTACATTTTAAAATAAGTATTAAGAACACATTTATCTGTAATCTTCATAAAAAAACCGCCGAAAAAAAAACTGAAAAGCATAAAATAATAATCGAATTACTAAGTTCTTAAAGTAATGTAGGGTATATACCAAGTAATTTTAAGTCGGCGCGCCACACAAGCAAATTCCATAATTACGTAAAGATTGATGCGCGGCAGCGCATGAATTTTGGTTATTTCTTTAAATTTAAGGTACCTAATTTAATGGTCTTTGTACGAGGAATCTGTGGCGCCGACTCAAAATTACTTGGTATATACCCTACATTACTTTAAGAACTTAGTAATTCGATTATTATTTTATGCTTTTCAGTTTTTTTTTCGGCGGTTTTATTTTTTGATAAAAAGTTTTATTTTATGCTTTTCAGTTCTTTCAGGGTTTTATTATTTTGTTCTCCCACAAGGTGGTCAGTGGTCACTCCGCATAAGGTGATCAGACGACATGGTTGACAGGGACGACAAGACCGGTCGGTATGGCGATTTGTGGGGGAGGCCTATGTCCAGCAGTGGACGTCTTTCGACTGATTTTATTTCATTTCAAAATATATTGTAAGTAGGTATCAAAATGTATAGTGTTACACGTAAAATGCAACTTGTGAGTTGATAAATCCACCCGCCGACCAAAAAGTCACCCCTATTTTCCCACCCTTAGGGTGGGAATTTTATTTCCAAATTTTTATGGGACCAACTTCAAGGTATGCCCTGTCGATTAAAAAAAGAATTATCAAAATTGAACTACTCTGTAAAAAGTTATGCGTGATCATACATTAAAAAAAAAAAAAAAAATATACGTGTCGAATTGAGTACCTCCTCCTTTTTTTTTCGTCGGTCAAAAAAAAGATAATTTATAGCCGGCCAGTATTATAACCAGCCAGTGTCTTCATGTCGGCGAAGACAAGCTGCTACCTTGCGTTTGCCCAAACTGGCAACACACAATTTTCGTAGTCTGTCGCCGTTTGTTGATGCCTAGATCTTTTCAGTTCTTGAAGATATCCTCGAGTGCAGCTTAGCTTGAACAGTTTTAGGATATGATATCCCCCTATTATGACTTCCCGTCCCGCTGCAATAAAACAGGCTTTGAGCTTTGATCGGCGTTTTTGTACAAACACTTCAACACTCAATATACCTACCAATAGTTCTCTTGTCACCGCTGACTTAAGGGCATTTCTACGGATGGGCAAAATTCAGTGGCAATTTGAAAATAAAATATACGCCAATGAAGTAGGCTGCTCAAATTATTTCAGCCACAACTATGTATGGGTACGCAGTTGGAGAGCATAGAAACATTTCTGAAAATTTAATATAAATACCAGAAAAAAAATCCGAAAGTCATAAAACCTGACATCGGTGGGGTGTCCTGTTGCCGAAATTCATGAAAGCGTCACTTGTTACAAAGTAATGAAGTGATATTTGATTAACTTATATATATTCACGCCTTGGCGATGAGTATATTGAGGCTGTAGTTACCATGAAAAACCAAAAACTTCTATATTTTTTATAATACACCAATCTGAATGAGCGTCCTGGAATTCTCCCTGATTTCAGTGGTGTTAACAAATCATCACCCACAACCATAGTGGTTAACTTTTCGAACTATCTGAAGTACTCTGCAGCTTGATTCAGTCATGGCCTACACGCCGCGAGCCTGAAATCCGTGCTCCGCCGACATTTCAGTAATTATTTTCAGGATAATTGTGACACGCGGTGGTTTTGGGTACCCCTCAGTCCTGAATTCGGTGTAGGTAATTTATTTCTAACCGTAAGAAATAGTTAACTTTCAACTAGTGCCATGCACTCGCCATTGGGTTGGTATTATTTGATGTACAGATGATTGTTATGCTGTAATTTAATTCCGAGTTAAATTTTTATTTGTACTGTTTTGTGATTTCGCTGATTTTGATATCGGTGGTTTTCGGTGGATTTTTAAACACCGAAGTCAAAAAAACATCCACCAAAATCAGATTTTTACTTTGAACGCGTGCTAAAATAGCTCATATTTCACATTTTTGTCATAAAAATACTTATTTGTTGTATATAATCATTGATTGTACACAAAATGCATTTAACTTCGTACCATTTTTTGTTTTTTATTTCTCTGACTTAATTTTTTCGGAGGGTAGTATTGAAAACCGACATAGCGCTGTACCGAGTTGAGTCAGGGGGGTTTTACTATTATTATTTTACCCGGCGAACTTTGTAACGTCTAAAATATTTCTATGTTATGCATGTACCTTCTTTATACCTACCTTATCGTTATTGTTATTATACTTATATTACTTAAAGTTTAAAATAAATACCTAAAAGTTGAATAATAATTAACAACACAAGATATTTTTAAACTTATTAACTTAAATAAACTAAATAAATATTTACAAATAAAAAATGGCCTCAAAATCACTGCCACCGGAAGGTACGGTGCCTAGCAGGCTGGCTGCGTTACCCCTCTGAATGGCCAGACGTAACAGTTATTCTAATGTTTATGACTAATGAAATTTATTAAACTTTAATTTGGTACGAGAGTGTACTTATTTATTATTGAGTATTTATTAACAGTAAAGTTAATTCAAAATTCAGGTAAATATTTTCAGATATCTTCTTCTTCTTCTTCTTTTCCTGTAATCCCTAGCGGGGACATAGGGCTTCAGATATACTTACTTTAAATTATTTTTAAACATTTGTAATTCTTTAAGCTCTTCTTGGAAATATCCAGAGTTCAAAGTAGTATTCGAAAACTCTGTCACCAAATGACACTAAAAATATGAAACACGCAAATGTTTCAATGAGCACTCCTTACTACTACAACTAAATACTGTGTAAATAAAAATTGATATAAAATTTCGATGATAAATTGTATGGGATTGTGCTTTCGGAGGATAGATTTCTGATTTCAGTGGCAAAATTGTGATTCGGTGGGTAATTTTTCTGATTTCGATGGAGACAAAATATTCGAGGTCAGTTTTTTTGGAAACTGTTATCTTTTGAAGGGGGCCAAATCAATATTTGAATACAGAATAAGCTCTGTTGCATGGTTTTTAATTATGAAGTCTCTAGGTCAAAATAAAAAAAATGCCACCGAAGTCAGACAAATCTGTTCACTTTGTAGAAATGCTCTTAATCGAATCAAATGCTTTCTCATAGTTCACAAATGCTTAGGAAGAGGCTAGTGTTAAATTGGTACTGCATTAGTGAAATTAACTGTAATAATTTTTACGACTTGGCGAAAATACACGATGCAAAATTAATTAATAAATCACTTGGCGAAAATACACTCGATGTATGGAGTTAAAAAGTACTTGGCGAAATGAGCACTTGGCGAATCTACACTAACCCACCTGAATTCCCATCAGTTTGAAATATTGAGATTTACAGTTACATGTTCTACTTACTTAAATGTATGTAATTTTACTTTATCTATCAACACGTGCCCTGCGAATCTACACTAGGAAGAGTATTGGAGTATTGCGTTGAAAAAAAAAACTATAAAAATGTAATCAACCCATTCCTGTTCTACCTCCCAATCATTGGCATGTTTCCCTTAAGAGGCATAGCACAGCTAAAGTAGCGCCACCCGCGAAAAAAAAAAACTTCTAAACTAAGGCAAATATCAATATAAACTTTTTACAAAAAAATTAAACCGCCGAAAAAACTGAAAAGCATTAAATAATAGGAAAACATTTTCTATTAGGCCTTAATTTACTCACTTCTTAAAGTAATTTTGGATTACCAAGAAATTTTAAGTCGGTGCCACACCACACAAGCAAATTCATTATCTAAGTAAAGCGCGATGCGCAGCGGCACACGTTTTTCGGTTATTTCTTTGAATTTCAGGTAATTTAGTGATCTTTATTCGTTGATTCTGTGGCAAACCGACTCAAAATTTCTTGGTAATCCAAAATTACTTTAAGAAGTGAGTAAATTAAGGCCTAATAGAAAATGTTTCCCTATTATTTAATGCTTTTCAGTTTTTTTTGGGCAAATTTTTTTGACCCCAGCTAATCACCCTTCACAGGGTGGTCTCACCCCACAAGGTGGCCACACAACTTGGTGAAGGTTGAGGGACTAACAGGATGAGGTTCGATCACGACCGGTCGGTGAGGCGATTTGTGAGGGAGGCCTATGTCCAGCAGTGGACGTCTATCGGCAGAGATTATGATTATTAACATTCATATAAAAAAGACTCATAATTATACCTAGCAGTTTTCACGTAAATCACAACACGGCAATACAATCTGTGAGTGAACAATAAAGTCACCCCTATTTTTCCACCTTTAGGGTTGGAATTTTATTTCCAGATTTTTATGGGACCAACTTCAAGATATACCCTGTCGATTAAAAAAAGAATTATCAAAATCGGTCCACACAGTAAAATGTTATGCGTGATAATACATAAAAAAGAAAAAAAAAAAAAATATGCGACGAATTGAGAACCTCCTCCTTTTTGTTTTTTCGTCGGTTAAAAATGTAAAACAGTATTTCGCTAGATTGCAGCCTAGTATTTTTACGGCACTATTGTATAGCTTTTAAGTTAAAGACCAGAGAAAGCTTCGAAGAAGATTTTTTTGCTAGTTTAGAAGATGTTTTTTTTCGCGGGTGGCGCTACATTAGCTGTGCTATGCCTCTTAAAATAATTCCATTCAGAAATTGTCTGAAATTCGCTTTAAAAAATATATTTTGAACCGTTTTAATTTTGAATCCCCACAAATTATGTTTTAACAGTAGCGCTTGTGCGGGTTCCCCTCATTGCGAGTTGCGACTGCGCTCGTGTGTCCTTATCTTACCTGAAACAATACAAACAAAAATTTAGTAATCAGACTCACAGCGTTTCTAAAGAGATCATGATCAATTAAATAATATAACTGAAAGATTATATTATGAACCTATTTCATAATGTTGTAAAGAAAAGTTATTTATAATTATTATACACTAAGTATGACTATATCTATAATTTAATTAAATATCTTATAATTTTTAGAATTAACGAATTTTATTTTAAGATGTTTATCAGACATGGCTAAGAACACTCGGCCTGAAATTATCTATGATACAAAAAAACCTAAACGAAAATCGGTTCAGCCGTTTGGGCTCTACGATGCCACAGACAGATACACAGACAGATACACACGTTAAAATTATAACACCCCTCTCGGAATTTTCGTTCGGGGGTTAAAAATGAATACTTTGTCCGGAGCCCTAAAATTTAATTTAGTAATTAAATAATTATCCTCGTTTAATAATGGGATAGAGCTTGTAATAATTGAGTAACGCGATATTTCCGGACACGATATCTCCGCTCTACTGCACCTTCTCCCGGGATTCGCTCTTTTGGATATAGATAATCCGACGAGGTAAATCGGATTTTGCGATATTCGCATTTTCATAGAATATCCAGTTTATGTAGAAAATTATTTTAATGGTCATTATAGAGATATAAGTAAGGAATAGCTCTAAAAGAACCTTTCCATGTGTAGATGTATAATTATGTAATTATTTTTAGGTATTTAGAAAGTAGACATATTATATTTTTTCTTATAAAAGGGAAACTAATGTTTGTCTCTGAAATCTAAACAAAGATATGACATATGGGCTCAAAATCTTTTGGTGAATTGGTACGGCGAAGTAGCTTTACTTCTCCGGTCTATCTTGGTAACATCGATATGTAGATCTGAGGGCAGCTGGTATCTCAGCCCGGCACAGCAGACCTAATTTGAAGCCCCCGGTTCCCGGTCGGCACAGTTCACTGACTCTTTTCTGACTTTGTATTTCCTAAACACAGTTTCCGTATTCCTCTTCGTAGGTACGTTTTTGATATCTCAATCTTCTCTGAGTTCTCTTTTTTTTAATACTGGTTTTTGGATAGGCAACTATTATGCATCTTTAAATTCAGAAGTTAAATATAACACTAGTAACCGGGTCATCGTAGAAATATAACAGAAGTACTTATTAAACTTATTTGTTTAAACAAAAATAACGAACAGAAGTCTACCATATTTGTAAAATTTACTAGCAACAATTTTTAGTAAAAACCCTGTAAAATAGCCAAGTTACGTTAACTAGCTATCTCATTCAGTGTATGAACAAAGCATGTCAAATATAACTTTATATCCTGGTAACTGGTAAACAATAGACTGAATAGCACAACAAACAACTACCAACTAGAATTCATTTATGGTTTTGAATATGTAGGATGGCATGGAAAATTCGCTCAAGTCTACATTTACTTATGTATATTTTTTTACTTTATTACTAATTCCAAATGATTTATGTAGAAAAATAATCAAATAAAACGAGAATAATCTAAGTAAGTCTAGTTATCAGTTAGGCCGCATTGATAGGAACGCGGGGCTTTGCGCGGGGCGTTGCGCGGGGCGTTGCGCAGGGCGTTGCGCGGGGCGTTGCGCGGGGCGTTGCGCAGGGCGTTGCGCGGGGCGTTGCGCGGGGCGTTGCGCAGGGCGTTGCGCGGGGCGTTGCGCGGGGCGTCGTGCAGGGCGTGCTGCGATTAAATCAAACGTTTATCAATGTATGAGACCGTTTACGGAGACGCAGAGTGCCCACGTCGTTCAACGCTTTAAGAACAAAACATAGGCCTATGTTCGATATCGTATAAGGGAACGCGACGGCACCCGCCGCGGTGCCCGCACGACGCCCCGCACAACGCGCCACGTCTTCGTATAGGAGGCCTTAGTCTAGTCTAGTTAATAATACAAACGAGTCATGAAGTTTTTTTACCTAGAAACTATAAGAACATTTTCCACTTTGCACGAAAAAGCAATTTTTTTAATAGCACGGATTATTGATATTTTAGAGGCTCTGAAAATAGTATAATTGGAGAACCACTATACTGACAGACCCGCCGCCGCCGCCCAACTTCCGTGCAATGGTAGTAAACAGTGAACATTGAGCTCAATTGAAATGCCAACGTGAATGCATTTCGCCTTATAAAGCTTTCACGCTTTTAAAATATGTCTTAAACCCCAAAATAAAGAAGTTAAGTGTAGTATAAATTTGTAAATAAAGCTTAATAAAGATATAGGACTTATTTATGACTAAAGGTTAGTTTTGTTTTATAAGTTTAGAATTTTGAATGAGTTACATATCGCACACCTAGTACAAAACAGTGTCAACTCAAAAAAACATTTTTTTCAGATATCACGAAAAACTGATTTCTTTTTTTTTATGATAGCTAGAAGTTAACTAATATTTCAATAAAATGGAGAAAAAAACGAAAGCATCGAGTGCTTTATTGCTTTTTTTTTAACTAAATGTAGTGAGGTATTATATTGAATTTTTGAATTGTTACTGTTTTGTACTATGGTAATGAATATTTTTTTTGTGTCAATTAAAGTTGAAGCTGTTTTGTACAAATATTTTTGAATTGTTACACTTTTAAATAAGGGAAAAATGGACAAAGGCTCGAAAAATTTTTGAGTTGGTAATAAAATCAATACTAAAATTTAAATCAATACATAGTATAAAAGAAAGCCGCTTCCCACGTCTGTCCCTATGTATGCTTAAATCTTTAAAATAATACAACAGATTTTAATGCGTTTTTTTTTAACAAATATATTGATCCAGAGTGCACAAGATAGTGATAAATGTAGGCGATACGAAGTTCGCCAGGTCGACTAGTTTAATATTCATAAAAACTTTTTTAGTAAAATCAATAGTACGGTAATTTTCTTGAGAAATTGGCACTTATATTCATGAAATCTTATCTAAAACGACGAAAATTTACCAAATAATATTAATTTTTGTCACCCATTTATAAAATGCTTATTATAATTTAGTCTTTATAATAAGCATAGCTAATTGTGATGAAAACAGAGAAGTTTTTCCGATTTGACAATCTAACGGTGTGCGGTGATCGTGACAGGGCTAAGTTTTCTTCTAAAATTGACTTATTTATTGCATTGTCAACGTTTTGATTCGTATTTCAATACTAAATGAAAGATAGGAGGTTTTATTTATTTTGTTCCCCAATCATGTTTGCTAATATTGTCGTCAAATTCCCGACATTACTCTGGAAAACAAGATAAAAAAATCTATCAGGTTTCGATACCAACAAAACAGTGTCAACTCGAAAACAGTAAATAAAACATACAGTAAGCAATTTTGCGGCTACGTTTACGTCCAATATCGCTTCAACTTAAAAAAACCCACATTTATAGCTTATTCAATAATTTTTAAGCTTAAATTTCACTGAAATAAATGAGAAAAACAAATGATCCAACAAAAGAGAGACAACTCAAAATTTAAAAAGTTTTTGTCTAAAACAGATGCAACACAAAATATTCTAAAAAAAAAATCTTATCTGAACGTCGAAGACTGTTTCAATTAGAAAAGTCACATTTATTTGAGCAATACTAACCATCAAAACTGATCCAACTCGAAATGTCACTTTTATTTTCTGAACGATCACTAACGAAAATAGTATCAACTCAAAATAACACTGTTTTAAAAGATTAACTGTACGTGCACACGCTTCAAGTGTAGGTGTAACTAAAAATGAAACCCTTTTGTTGGGGAGTAAATTACCGACAAATTTCAACAAAACAGTGTTTTAGCGCCATCTTTCGGGAACTATGGCAGATAAAAATTAACCTATTAAACTACACGATGCGTAAAAAAATGCTCAATCCGCTGGTATAAATAACTCAATTATTGATTATTTCGAGTTGAAACTGTTTTGATCTAGGTGTGCGATATAGTCTAAAATACCGCTATACAACGACCTTCACCGGGCTGGTTAATGAATGAAATGTATTTTATATCAAATTTTATTATAATATTGTAAAAAATATATCGCGAGTAGGTTGTCCTCAAAATTTTTAGTCCAGGATATGTTTTTGTTTGTTTTATATACATTCTTAATTTTAATCGCATTGATCTTTAGGGTCAATTATAAGGATAAAATCTCTATAACAAAGTTGATTGATTAAATAAAACCATGAAATAAAAAAATAAAAAATGCCTGCCTCCCTTAGTTGTGACAGGGAAAAAAATTACAAACTAACGTTTTCATATTCTATAGGATTCATACTTTTGTTTGATATGTTATTTGTTTATTAACCCAAACAGTGCAAAGTAAAAAAAAATATTTTTCTATGTTAAATTCTTCATATCCTGGACTGAAAATTTTCAGACAACCTATTCGAAATATATTCTTTAACATATATAAAATTTGATATAAAATACTTTTCGTCCATTAACCAGCTCGGCGAAGGTCGTTGTATAGCGGGATCTCCTAATAATAGGAAAACAAGTATTATTTTGATATTTATGAAATGTAGAATCATGTGAAAAATATATACCACTAGCTGATTCGGCGAACTCCGTATCTCCTTAGATAATAGATTAAGTTGACTCGATTATTATTAAACTCCCCATCCACTAAAAATATGGCTATATTGGACTTTGTTATTTTGCTAGCCCAGAATAAAAGAATGAAAGAATTTTAAAACAACATCAAATTAATCTTTTGATTGACAGGAAAATGGATGGAACAGTAATGGAACATTTTATGATTAAAATAAAATTCAGTTTTTTTACTAACTTCCCCTCAATTTTTCCACATTTTGTCACCTTTTAAACCTTCCCTGGACTACTACGAACATTTCAAAACAAAAATCAACTAAATCCGCCCGGCTGTTCTCGAGTTTTAGCGCGACTAACGAACCACATTTTTATATTTATAGGAGATAGATAGATAGTAGAAGTAGATTATGTGTGGTAAATACATTGCATCCAAGGTTTGGCGGTACCTATAAGCTTTGCACGTTAACTTCGTTTGCTAGGTATCGTACACACAACTCGTGCTCCAGATCAACAAATACAAACAATCCGTCCTGTTGCAGCCTTTGAACTGTCTATTTGTTTGTCATGTAATAGAGACGTACGCTGGAATCAAATCGTTGATAGTGTGACGATGTGATGATAATGGTTGATGGATCTTCCATATCGTATCAGACAACGGCCTCACTCCTCTCATGGGCTTGCAGATGAGTCGTCAAGCATATTTTGGCCTTGAAGCTTAGGTTTTGAACTCACAGAAAATAAGAGAAATTTTTAAACAGTATTTTAATATAAGTAAAGTTAGTTTAATTTAACAATATTAACATTCCCCAACTCGACAAAAGTAAAACTTTTTGGTAAAAATATTTCAATATTTTAATTATTCCGCACAGGGTACCGCGACATTCAAAGTTAAATTGATTAATGAAATTAGGTGAGGGAATAAAGTGAAAAATAAGAAACTTAAAAAATAAAGAGGAAAGGAGAGCTCGCGGCCGCGGCCCGCCCCGCTGCCCCGCGCCGCCGCCCGCCGCCGCTCAGCGAGAGCTGCCCAGGGACATGGAAGTAAAACGCTAAATTATTTACCGCGACGTCGTTCTACCTGAATTTAAAAATTTAAATTCTCAAGGCACATTAATTCTTGTTTGTCATAATAAAGACTGCTTAAGCGGAGGCTAGGCTGTTTTATCTTGCATTTCATCATGAGGTAGACATTTTATTTCCTTATATTTTTTAACTTTATTTATAGATTTATTCAGGGTACCTACGTATATAAAAGTAACACTATTTTTGTCTTTTCAAGTTCTGCTCTAAGAGCTATCATTTCCCAAGTAATATGGGTTAAAATCATAAAGAAATCATAATTTATTCTGTTTATAACCAGTGACCGGATTTGTTTTAAAGTCAATTTTCTAATTGCTTACCTATTGACGCAGCAATTTTGACACAACAACGTACTTTTGTGTTATTATGTAAAACTTGGAATTTTAACAAAGATAAAATTTAAGTAATGTTTTTGAATTAATTTTATAAAAAAAACTAGTCCACCCTGCGAACTTCGTACCGCCTTACCAATTACTATGTCGTTTTCCCGGTCATTATTCGAATTTTTCTCGCCGTTAAAACCATCCTTGGACTGTATCGAACATTTAAAAAAAAAATGTGAAATTGGTCCAGGTGTTGTTGAGTGATGCGCTTCCCAACACATTTTGGGATTAATGTTTAGATTATAGATATAGGATATTAATTTTCTATTCCATTTCACTCGCTCGATATATTGACAGTATAATTTTTATAGCAAATAAAACCCTATCAAAACACTCCAGATGAAACGACTTCGCTTGCGTTTTGAACAACACGGGGCGTTAAAAATGCGTAAAAGCTTGATGCTACATTCATAAAATACAATTACCCCTCCTGGAATCTTCCAACATCGACATCGCCGTGCGTAGTTTTAACGATGCACGATTCTCTACAAAATAGTTTATAGTCTACTGTGTTATTTTTCAAACCGAGTAACAAATCAGACCGAAAAGGCAATTAATAACCCTACTATATACACTAATATAAGTTTTATATCCTCATAAGTTATTAATTCTTATTATTCACTGGTATAAAGTTTATGATAGAAAGTACTACTGTAAATTTTACGTACCTACTATTGTTATTATTTACAACACATTCGTAATAAGTTTTTTGTGTCATAGAAATAGGATATCGTCTTTCTTTCTTTTAAATTGCGATAGCAGATCTTCGATACGCTAATCCACACCTTCTTCTCCTTCTTCAGTTGTGGGGTGGAGGTAAATGAGTGCCTGCAAATAGCTCGCGTGTTTGGAGGCATTGTACATTTTCCACATTTATTGGAGCCACCCAAGGCGTGGATGCTCCAACAGCTCAGTCAAGTTTTGTTTTTTACTATCATTGTCTTCCTATTTGGATTTTTAATTGACTGAAGCCTTTATTGCTACGCTGATGGATGCTTAAGAGCCTGTGCAGACCCTTGAAGCACCAGAGCCGCCCTCTCGGACCCCAGTAGGTTCAAACGCATAAAAGCCCGATGGGACTCGCGGAGTCGCTTGGGAGCCCTTACAGACCCCTTTTTTTTTTAGGCGGGGAAACTCCTAACGAGTACCCTGCAGCCCCGGGGGGAGCCGCAGGGTTATGTGGGGTTCGCACCCACTAAAACCCCGCCGGTGTCCTCCTCGGCTGTTAGCAAGGGGGTCACGGGTGATCTTTCGATCGTTATGTTCAACTCCGCGACGCCCTTATAGACCCCTAGCGGCTCCCTAGAGCCCACATAGACCACATGCGCTGCTACCGGCGATACTAGATGGCTGTAGGTAGAGAAAGCCCATTTTTGAACCCCATAGCAAAAACTTGCAAATGAAGGTGGTTTCATGTTTGATTTTGCTTAGTGTAATTTCGTGTTTTTTTTTTTAAGTGGATTTTTCTTTATAATTCTCTACAATAATAATTACACTTATAAAAAAACACCAATATCATACTTAATAACACTTGCCACTCACTTTCCGCGATTTACGCGCAAAAACACAAAATAATTTGTATAGCCCATTTTCTTCTGTTGCCAGTGTTGCATCCATACCTTATAACTTCTTTATCATTCCTTATGAATAAAAATAAATAAAATATTTATTTCTCGAAGATAAAGTTTCAAAAATCACTTCTTCTATCTTTTGTCGATAATTATGGTTAAACTTGACCAAATAATATATAGTATGACAAAAAACCTAATTATTATAGACTTATTAAGGGTGGGAGACAATGGCTTACTAAGTATGTAGGTTGTAGGAACGTAATGTACGTACGTACGTATGAATAACTAATGTACCTATTCAGTAATCCACTTCAGGGATGCCGGGATTGCGGGTCGGCTGTAATTCCGGTATTTACGGTTAAGTAGGTAATAACTTTGTTATTATTATTGCAAACATTTACTTTTGACAACTAATGTGTTAGGAATTTTTTCAAAAAAGTAATAATATTTTGTATCCCATTTTGTTTTTTTGTCTGTTTGTTTGTTTTTGCACGCTAAGCGGCCATTCCACGGAACCGTTTTGAGTTTGGAGTGATCATTATCTAAACATACAAAATTTTGCAAATTAATTTGGTAGTTAAAATATACCTTAGGTATATCTTACCCAGACACAGACAGCAAGAAGCGTGACCAGAGCCGCGAGCAGAATCTATTTATATAACACTAGAGGCTACCCCGCGGTTTCACTCACGCAGATTTCTCAAAGACACAAAAATCCCGTTTTTCCCGTTCCTATGATAATTTCAGGAAATCCTTTCCTTAGTGCTCACCTAAACTCCCTAAGGAACCTACATGCGAAATTTCAGCCCTCTGCGCCCAGTAGTTTCGGCTCTGCGTTGTCTGTCAGTCAGTCAGTCAGTCAGTCAGTAACGGAAGAGTTTTATATATATTGATTATTATTTGAAAATTTAACTTAGTCATGAGAATACAGTCCCGAACGAGTATACCAGAAACTTAATAAATATAGTTTATTAAATATAAAAAAAAATCAAAAATAAAAAAAAATTGTTTAAGTTTTTCGTGTTTATGTGTGTATTTCTTCATTGTCTTAGGTAATATTATCACAAGAACGTTTCAAACTACTTTGTAGCATAAACTTCTAAACTAGCTTTAAAGTCAAAAGTGAGCTTATGCATAAATTGTGGATCCTGTCTGTTCGCAAAATTACATTTTGTAAGACACGTCTTGAATAATAACATACAACAAGTTTGCAAAATGTGTTACATTACGAAGAAAGAGTAATATTAGAAGTCCAGAGCGGATTAATGTGCCCTTTATTGTTATAATTTATCCAAAAACTAAAGAAAAAAGATAATATTGATCAAAACAAACAGCAATAAAAATAAGGTAATAGACCGAATTATTTAAAAGAATTAATTTAACTCTTTTAAATAATTCGGTCTATCTACTTTCAAAGCTTTGATTTTTGATGAGTAAACCTACATCTTCTTCTTATTACCTACTCCTGAAACTTTACTTTTTACTATAACACAGATCTGTCGCTATTAGTATTTTTACCCACTACTTCTTAACTTCTTCAAAATTAGAAGCTTCATAATAATGTAGTACCTATTTGCACTAACGAGGGCGCTGGGGGCGCGGGGGCTTACCGCGTGCGGGATTTTCCGACCCTTTAATAAATCATAGGTATTTCGGTTAGGTATAGGATCTGTTTGTTGCCAAACTATAATGATTTATTGGTAGACATGAATATCAGATAAAATTGCTATCAAAAGTAAGGGACATAAAAAGTATTTACTTGAAAATCGAAGTTTCAATACAAATGGCCGTTTATCAACTGCTATATCAACTATTCTTTCGGTTTAGGTAAACGACCCTAATCCGAAAAAATAGTTGATTTTGACCCTTTTTTTGTAGCTGAATAATAATAATTTAAGCAGTATAAATGGAAGTTTTATGTAGTTTGTAGTACTGTTATGTTGTAGTTCCATGAAAGGGCAGAGCAATACCTGACGCGCTCGGCACACTGCGCAGTATGTGCAAGTCTTTGTTTAGAATGGGGTCTACTATATTGCTATACATAGGTATAATGTTAAAGCTATTAAAAACGATCTTATAACAATCAAAATTTAAAGAAATGTTTTGTATTACCTCTACGCTTGACGCGATTATATCAAGGTTAAGTTTAAAATGTTTTGACTAGAAAGTAAAAACTAGGCACACGGTTACTTTTAAATCATACCGGAAAATTTTATACACAGTTGGCATAGTTATACAGGACTAATGTCTGTAACAAATTTAGAAAATAAATAACTACTAATTTGTACGACTAGTTAAATTCACTTATAGGAAAAACTAGGAAACTTTTGTAAGTACATATTATTTAGGAAATTGACAAATGCAGCTGATTATATTGTACGCTATATAGTCGTGAAAGGCCTATTTTTGAAACACATATTACATTTAAGACTTTACTTGCAAAGCGTCATAACAATTTCTTAGTCCGTATTATTATAATAACTTCAATACTAATCTAAAATTTCGTAATCATAATAAGCATGAATGTTTATAAAAAATTACAGAATATTTGCTAACCCTGGATTTTAAAGAAATAAAAACATATTTTAAGGAAGTTAATTGTCATCATAAAAAAATGTCTGTGTATGCGGTAGGCTCACCATACGAATACACACACAAAACAAAAAGTATTTTAGTGATAAATAATTCATTATTGCTAAAGGTCTTACATTATTTACTGTGAGAGGTCCTAGGGTACTAAATCGAATGTGAAAGATCACTGGCTTTCAAAATACAGGTTCTTAAAAGCCAGTTTACAGCGATGCTAGCGCTATTCTCGAAAAAAATATTTCTTCTAAACTAAGGCAAATACTTATCAAAAATGTAGCACAGTATTACACTAGACAATCTTGCTTAGTATTTTTTGAGCACAGTAAAGTAGTCCGAATTGATTGTTGCCAGAAGTGGCCACTTCCACTTTTAGAAACAATTTGTAGCTTTCTTTGGTCTTTAACTTAATAGCTATACAACAGTGCCCTAAAAATACAAGGCTACATTATCTAGTGTCATACTGTGCCACATTTTGGATATTTGCCTAAGTTTAGAAGATTTTTTTTTCGCGAATGGCGCTAGCATCGCTGTAAACTGTCTCTTAACTAGTTAGAAAGACAATTGACACCATTTGATGCAATGTAAGTCTCGCATTAAATGCCATTGAAATAAAATTATTTTAATTAATGATGGACTTATACTGGGGATTTCTGACAAGGCGGTAATAAATGAAAGGAGGTATTCAGCTCACCATAACAAACAACTTTCCCAAAGAAACAATGGGTCGAAATCTCAAAACTAAAATAAGCTGTTCCATACATTTGTTCGATCAGCTGGCGGGGTCAATGTACGGGACAGCTGATTATTGTTTAGATATTTCGACCTATGTTGTTTAGGGAAAGTTAGTAGGTATGCTGTGCCGAACCCCCCATTTCATTTATTACCGCCTTGTCAGAAACACCCTGTATAGTATAATGTAATAAATATTATTATTATTTTAGCCTTAAAATTTTCGGTGAGTTAAAAAGGTAGCTAAGTCCTATTTGATATGAAAAAAAAACAACAAAATTGTATCGTTGAGTCTTCACTCACTTAGAGCCTTAGCAAACATTTCTAAACCAACATTTAGCAAATTAAATCATTATATTATTCACCAAACCAAACTCTCATTTTATCTTAATAACAAGTAAGTACAATCAACGTAACTAAGTTATTATTATTATGATGAATTAAACCTGTTCTAAAGTTCCTTTGTTGTTCAGTTGTTCAATAAGTTTCGGTGTTTTTAATAAATATTCAAATCCTTTTCAAAATATTTCAGGTAAATTAGATTTAATTTTTGTAAAGCTACGTTATAATGTATCTTTTGTTAGTAAGTTCTAAGTGATAATTAAGCTGAGTTACTTTAAATATGTAGTATACTCCCTAAAATCTAGACTCTTGTTAACAGACTTCAAAAATAATAATAATAATAACACAGTTTGACCTGAATGTATAGTATGTTTGTCCACGATTATTTCGCGTTTGGCTTAACCGATCTAAATGCGGTTTTCAGATAAGTATTTGTTACATTCAGAAGAAGGTGTTGATACCTATTATAACCAACTTCAAAAAAGGAAGTGCTCAGTTGATGAATGTGTCAGTTTATTGAAGGCGTGTTCCATTTTTGACAAAAAAGAAATTATTTTAGATTTAAAATAGTTCTGACTTAGCATTAACTGAATAAAATGCAAAATAATAATCAATATATATAAAACTCTTCCGTTACTGACTGACTGACTGACTGACAGACAACGCAGAGTCGAAACTACTGGGCGTATAAATCTGAAAATTGGCATGTAGGTTCTTTAGGTGAGCAGTAAGAAAGGATTTCCCGAAATTCCCTCAGGAACGGGAATTACGGAACTTTTTACTTAGTATGAAAAATCTACATTATTGAGTGTATCGACGTGTAATTTGGTGTACAGGCTTCTCAGTGCATGTAGGAGTGTTGAAAGAAAGGAATTCTCAATGTTCCCATGGGAACGGGAAAAACGGATTTTTGTGTTTATGAGAAATCTGCGCGAGTGAAACCGCGGGGCAGCCTCTAGTTTATATTAATTGTTTAATGCTCCAAGGCTCAATATGGGCTGATTAGCGTTTATTTGGTTGACGGTCTGAGCTCGAATGAACTCTGAATCCAATACAATGCGAGAGGAGTAGGTACAATTTTTCACAAGTACGGGTGTGATATTGTATGAAATTCAATTTACAATCAAACTTTAGTGAGAGCTGGTAGAGAAGTACCCCGAATCCGACTACTACTAATCGGAATTGAGTAATTCAGTCAGATACCTCTGCGCTCTCGCTACATTACGTAACGTACATGATGATGACGTAATGATGGGAACGTCTTTTGTTATGGAAACTGCATAATAATTTGGTAATGCTGAAAATATTAAAAAGATGCAAGGAAGACTAAAAAATCAACAATTTCATATTCCCATACAAAAGTATTCCATTGTTAACTTTGAGCTGGCGTTTGACCTAACTGTCAGTCGTTTCAATCAGTTTAATACACGACAATGTCGGTCGGGTAAACTCTATCGTCGACGAAAGAAGACCCTTTCACGCATTTATCTGTTCACTTAATAACGTACTCCTAAGGAAGGGCGTAGTTTTAAGGTACCGTACTCATTAGTATTTATTAATCATCATCATCATCATCAATCAATCAATATATATAAAACTCTTCCGTTACTGACTGACTGACTGACTGACTGACAGACAACGCAGAGCTGAAACTACTGGCCGTAGCGGGCTGAAATTTTGCATGTAGGTTCCTTAGGGAGTGTAGGTGAGCACTAAGAAAGGATTTCCCGATATTCCCACGGGAACGGGAAAAAACTGGATTTTTGTTTTTATGAGAAATCTGCGCGAGTGAAACCGCGGGGCAGTTTCTAGTCAATATATATAAAACTCTTCCGTTACTGACTGACTGACTGACTGACTGACATACAACGCAGAGCCAAAACTACTGGGCGTAGCGGGCTGAAATTTTGCATGTAGGTTCCTTAGGGAGTGTAGGTGAGCACTAAGAAAGGATTTCCCGAAATTCCCACGGAAACGGGAAAAAACTGGATTTAGTACATAGTATAAAATGAAGTCGCTTCCCGCGTCTGTCCCTATGTATGCTTATATCTTTAAAACTATGCAACGGATTTTGATGAGGTTTTTTTTATTAGATAGAGTGATTCAAGAGAAAGGTTTATAATTATAATACATCACAAGATAGTAAAAGGTTAGACGGTACGAAGTTCGCCGGGTCGACTAGTTTCACTATAAGTGTGAAAATGGGGGAAAGGCCTTTGCCCTGCTGTGGGACAGCTTAGGCTAAAAATTATAATTTCACTTTAAGTACAGACGTTCTCTTCAGAAGCAAATAATTTAAGAGTCAAAGTATGTAGGTTGAATTGATAAATCGACTATAAGGAGCAGCAGCCTCAGGGAAATCAAAATGAACAAAAGGTGTACTCAATAATGTTAATGATAAACATACCAGAACCAGAAATAATATTTGCATTTTTATATGTTCTCCTGGATCAATTTATATTTTAACAAAAATGTTTTCAACCTGAAGTAGTTCATTTCATATAATAAACGATCAGATAGTTGGAGACTCGCCATCAAACTAGTTTTACTAACTTAGTTTCTGGTGAGACGTTCCGTGCATCTCCTGACGACCTTCATGAAGTAGGACTTCAGGCCGCGGGCCACAAACTGCCCACACGTCATCGTCATTACGTGTAAAATTGTTATAATACGTCATGTTGGCATGAGCATTGCATGATACCTGTTGCGTCAACGCTCCTGCCCCGCGCAACAGCCCACGCCCTGCCGAGCGAGCTCTTTGAGACGTGCCCGGGGTGTAGAGTAAGAGTGTGAGACGAAGCAGCATTACAACCCATATTTTCCACAGCTAAATGCCTCTTAAATCGCTAAAATTCATGAAAATAAGATCTATGAAGGCCACTTTTGGTGGAATAGTGTTCGTTTATCTAGACCAAAACGTCATATTAAAAAACTAAAGCAGTCTTTTAAAACGACCTTATTACGAGTCTTCATTTTGGTAATAGTAAAACGTAGCGTTAACATCCAAATAAATCTAACATATACCTAAAATAACATTATTTGTGAAACAAAATATCAATGTTAGTAGGTAGGCAATTCTGAAATAAGTAGGTCTATTTCTGCTGGCCGTTTGGGAATAATGTAGGTCCCGTATGGAGTTGTAGGCACTTCAGTACAAATTAATTAAGTTGACCCCTCACTTACTTAGGATAATGAATAGGTATTTGGGAAATATGATTTGCTAATGCTTGGGAATATTATAATACTTTTATGCTTTAATTAATTAATACATACAAAGCCTTTCCATAGTTTACTAGAGGAGAGACTATACTTGCGTTGAACCTACTTAGAATTGTAAAATTAACACAATTACAAACATATGTGTGATATGCGTGGTTTGCATAGCTACATTGTTTGTTAAACTATTTAGAATTAAATTAAAGGCCGGCCGGTTTATGCCACGAAGCACGGAAATACTGATACTACGGCAACCAATCTCTAATATAAGACTTTTTATTCAATGCCATATGCCCTTTAGTCATTAGCCTTTAGTAATAATTACATGTTTTTATGATTAATAAACTCCAACGTAATAAATGTGAGCCTAACTACAGAGCACAGGGTCTCTCGAAGACTTTCTCCTTTAGGGAAGCGTTTTGTACCTAATCCCCTACTTTGACCCCGACTTTAATTTACACCATCTTAAATTCAGTAGGTCGTGAAAGATTAGCAAAGCCTAATTTACTGGTTACCAAATCAATGTGTTTTTATAAAAGTAAAATAAGAAAATAATTTTCGTGAAAATCACGAGTAAGTATACGCCGCGTTTCCACCTCGAGAGACTTTCCGCGAGAAACTGTCGTCGGTATTCAAGCTTGCTCGCAACTCGCAAGTGAAGTTTTCTCGCAGGTGGAAAAAATATTTTGTTTATAAAAACTTTTTATAAAAAAATTAAACCGCCGAAAAAACTGAAAAGCATTAAATAATAGGGAAACATTTTCTATTAGGCCTTAATTTACTCACTTCTTAAAGTAATTTTGGATTACCAAGAAATTTTAAGTCGGCGCGCCACACCACACAAGCAAATTCATTATCTATGTAAAGCGCGATGCGCAGCGGCATACGTTTTTTGGTTATTTCTTTGAATTTCAGGTAATTTAGTGATCTTTATTCGTTGATTCTGTGGCACCGACTCAAAATTTCTTGGTAATCCAAAATTACTTTAAGAAGTGAGTAAATGAAGGCCTAATAGAAAATGTTTCCGTATTATTTAATGCTTTTCAGTTTTTTCGGCGGTTTAATTTTTTTATAAAAAGTTTTTATTTTTTGCTTTTCAGTTTTTTTTGGGCTAATTTTTTGACCCCAGCTAATCATACTTCACCGGGTGGTCGCACCCCACAAGGTGGCCACACAACCTGGTGAAGGTTGAGGGACTAACAGGATGAGGTTCGATCACGACCGGTCGGTGAGGCGATTTGTGAGGGAGGCCTATGTCCAGCAGTGGACGTCTTTTGGCTGATTTTATTTCATTTCCAAAGGTATTGTAAGTAGGTATCAAAAGTTATAATGTAACACGGAAATGCAACCTGTGAGTGGATAAATCGACCCGCCGACCAAAAAGTTACCCCTATTTTCCCACCCTTAGGGTGGGAATTTTATTTCCAAATTTTTATGGGACCAACTTCAAGGTATACCCTGTCGATTAAAAAAAGAATTATCAAAATCGGTCCACACAGTAAAAAGTTATGCGTGATCATACATAAAAAAAAAAATGTATACGCGACGAATTGAGAACCTCCTCCTTTTTGTTTTTTCGTCGGTTAAAAAATACATAAAAAATTAAAGAAAATGTAACCACACAAATTTCGTGAATAATTAAAACTGAAGAAAAATCCATGACTTGAAAGAGATTAGGATTTTTCTTCAGTTTTAATTATTCGCGAAATTTGTGTGGTTACATTTTATTTAAATTTTTATGGGATCGGCTCAGCTAAGCACTGAAATTTTTGCGTTTTTCATTTTAAAACGTCATTAAAAAAAGAAAACAAAATATATTTTCCACCTGCGAGCAAACTTCACTTGCGAGTTGCGAGCTTAGGTTGCGAGCAAGCTTGATTACCGACGACAGTTTCTCGCGGAAAATCTCTCGAGGTGGAAACTCGGCGTATACTTACTCGTGATTTTCACGAAAATTATTTTCTTATTTTACTTTTATTTCCAATAAGTATATTTATTAAAAGGAACACAAAAATATTTACAGTATATTACATATTTACAGTATAAAATTCCGGTTAACTAAAAAAAAATTAAAAATAAAACATATACCTACAAGTAAAATATTTCGTTCAAATCGCCGCCACTGGTCGAGCAGGCTGGCTGCGTTTCCACGCTGGATGGCCATGCTTAAACGCTGGCCAAGATATGAGCCGGCCCGCTGGTCACCTGACTGGTCGATCAGGCGCGTCGACAGTTCTTTAAACAATCGGCGCGCCTCCGGCCCCCACGGCCCTAGGGTTTCGACCCCAAACGGCACAAATTCGTACTCCCCACTAAGGGTGACGTATTTAAGCCGTTTGAGGTCTTCAGCAGCTGCGGCTGCCGCGCCCGCGCCCTTTTTACTTTTATAAAAACACATTGATTTGGTAACCAGTGAATTTATTAATAACTAGAGGCTGCCCCGCGGTATTTCCCGCGCAGATTTCTCATAAACACATTCCCGTTTTTTCCCGTTCCCGTGGGAATTTCGGGAAATCCTTTCTTAGTGCTCACCTACATTCCCTAAGGAACCTACATGCCAAATTTCAGCTTTGTACGCCCAGTAGTTTCGGCTCTGCGTTGTCTGTCAGTCAGTCAGTCAGTCAGTCAGTCAGTCAGTCAGTCAGTCAGTCAGTCAGTCAGTCAGTCAGTCAGTCAGTCAGTCAGTCAGTAACGGAAGAGTTTTATATATATTGATGATTAGGCTTTGCTAATCTTTCACGACCTACTGAATCTAAGATGGTGTAAATTAATTAATGACTTGAAAGAGATTATATTCTTTAATATTGAGGTTTTGTTAGTTTTTAATCCAGTTTTCTTACTTTTCTAACAATTTGGGCTAATCTGAGCTAAAGTTTAATAGAAATATTAGTTTTTTATGCATGATGTATTTGCAAAAAAAAAAGTTATTCCTTTGAATTTTCACAATGAATGGGAGAGGTCGAGGGTTGAGGTGCGGGGCGGTGGGCTTGTGCGTAAACAAGCAAAAGGCTTTGATCAATAGAGCTTGTTCAAATTAAACAAAACAGAGCGCACAGGTTTCGGGCAGGCTCGAAGTGAAAATGGCAGCGCGACGAGGTGGGCCGTGACGTATGCAGTTCATTGATTGACCTAAATTGTCTAACAATAAACGATAGCCTGGCGCGAAGCAAAGCGCTATATTTCCTGCTACTACTAGTTTGCTAGGTAGGAAATAGTATCCATGGAATGTTAATTTTAAATAATTACAGTTAAAACTTACCTTAATACAGATATTCCATTACTTAAATAAACTTACCTGAGCGTTCTAAAAGTTACTTTAGTTTTCTTTTTGATTTTGATAGCTCTTCGCCGAGTGGCGGCGGCCGCCGCCCCCGCCAGCAGTTCCTCGTCACTGCCCTGGTCGCTGCCGGGCAGGCGTGGCGGACCAGGCGCGGCGGCAGGCTCCGAGTGCGAGCTGCCCGCGGACCTGCCCGAACCCCAGGACAGCATAAAACTCCGCAGAGACCTGAGCGTCTCCGTTGTACCAGCCCTCTCCTTGCCCAGGCACCATGCAACAACATATCGGCACGCCGACGATAGTTCTCCCGCGATCACAAGCAAACTGATCACTCGACGCGCGACTTTGACGTCATGAGCGACTCCTCGCGGACACGTGCTCGCGGCTGAGAGCGCCGGCCGGCACACCTTGGCTGTTGCTCCGTATCACTATCACTGAACAAACTGTGCTATCACAGATACTCTAGCTGAAGAGCACCTACGTCTATTTTATATACTACCCATTATGAATTCTGTTCATAAAAGCAGCTAGCGAGATTTACGCTTATGATGAACATAATTTCTTGAAACTGATACTGATACTATTTTATACTTGTATAATAAAAAAGTACACTAAAAGTGGCTCAGTTACATACACATTCCACTTTGTAGCAAGGAGGCTTTGTTATTATGAGGCCGAAGCTATTATTTGTAAAATTGCCTTCATCACGGAAAAAGATTACCTGCTTACAAAGCACTCGTACTGAACTTGAAAATTAAGGCTTGTATTTGCGACTTAGCAAAATTTAACAAAAGATTAGTCCATAATGAGTCTATATTTGGTTTAGCTGTAAGTTTTATAAAAACCTACTACATAGCATGTAGAGCGTGAACACAATGAAGCATGAGTATGACTAACTACCTATGTCCTTGAGAGGTGGCACGCTCGATAAATTATGCGTGCGGAGTGTTTTAAACAATATAAAGTTACTACTTTATTAAAAGTCGTAGGTAGTAGCTACGAAGTTTTCACTTTAATATTTTCATTAAAATTAACTAATAATTGAAACATGGGATTTCGAGATAATCATTCAATGTTATGACTCATTAATCACAGAACACATGCCAAACCACGTTAAACAAACACTTCTCAACCAGCCCTGCTACATTGATCCAGAGTAATCCGAAAGCGCACAGAAACACGAGCACTAATTTGCTTTATTCCTGTTGACAGTAAAGTTCCTGCCGAGTATCGATCGAGTATATGGACGTCGTGTATTCGGGAAGTGTGCGCGTGGACTAAATTGAGAGTGGCGAGCGGTGGGCGTGCGGGAGCGCGGGCGCAGCCGTCTGCGAGCGTCGCCGTCGCCGTCGCCGGTCGTCGTCGCGTCACACCAGCTGATTTATTTACTTGCCGCACGTAATAGCCAGGCTATATTGGATTAAACTATAATATTTGTTTTTGTTGCATACGGTACGATACATTACGTTGTACAAGGCGACCTTGCAGAGAGGGCACGAGGACCATTTTGTTTGAAATGTAGAGTTGGTTTAATAAATTCAATTTATGTATCCTGCTGATTTTTAGATATTTTTGATAAATATTCAAACTCTGCTAGCTCTTAACCATCTTAAATTTATCATAAAAAATGTATGACATAAAGCGATTTTAGGTTTTATATTAGTTGCCAGTGATGACTTACGGAACTGAAACATGGTCGCTAACTATTGTCCAAATCAAGAAGCTCAAGGTCGCCCAAAGGGCAATACTCTGCGTAATCGAATCAGTAATAAAGAGATCCGCAGAAGAACCAAAGTCAAGGACATAGCCCAAGAATTGCGAAACTTAAGTGGCATGGGCAGGGACATAGCTCTAAGAACATGATCGCTGGGCCTGAAAAGTTCTCGAGGGGCGACCACGAACCAGACGACCTGGTGAAGGCTGCGGGTAAACACTGGATGAGGGTTGCTCAAGACCGGTCGCTGTGGCGTTCTGTGGGGGAGGCCTATGTCCAGCAGTGGACGTCTTTCGGCTGAAATTACGAAATGTGAGTTGACTATGAGTTCGTTTCGAGTGCATTGTGGTACACTTCACTCTCAAAATTGTGGGAGCGTAAGGCTCTCCCAAATAGTCAGTATTTAGCGGTTGTACGTGGACGTGTTTATGCGATATCGATTAAAAAGCGCCTTTGTAAGAGAGCCTTGGTCATTCAATCATAGTCGCAAAGAAAAAGATGGTGGGTCTCTCCAAGTGGACATCCACAGGTGAGCTGGAGCTTATAAATTAAAATTATGTTTTTTTAAATTACCTACCTCGTTTTTTAAATGAGGCGCTAAGTACTTGGACTTGACTAAACTAAAGTTAAGGAATTCTGTCTGCTTAATATCAGATCAGGGTAATCCCTCGGAAAATGTGTGTTACTTTTCTTCGATAGTAGCGTTCGATTTCGACAGATTTGAGAAAAGTAAACAACTTTTGTACTGACTTATTTTTTTTTTATTAGGTATTAAAAAAGCATGTTTTTAGTTTTTGAATGAATCTTAGCAATACTTGTTAATTGTACTTTTGAATCTGACTTGGTTCAATTCTAGAATATTTTATCTTATATATCTAACTAGCTGTGCCCCGCGGTGTAACCCGCGGTTTATTAGGGAAAATTAATATCAAATTTTATAAAAATATATCTAGCCGTTCAGACGAGAACAAGTAACACTCACAAACTTTTGCTTTTATAATATTATTGTGATTGTTTTATCTTACCATAAAGCGCTTTTTATAATAATCGCTAACAAACCTTAGTATAGAGAAATTAAAACAGCGGAACAAGACGAAATACTTGATTACACCGCACATTACTCATTTATAATGTAACAAAATGACCCCTCGACCTTGCCTCATTAATGTATATTCAATCCTCAGCTAATATTTATTTGGCTATCATAATATTAGCGTCAAAGTGATAAGTTCATATTAAAAGAAATGTTTTTTTTTTGCCATAATTAAACGAGTGAAGTTTTAAAATTGTATATGTATAAGTAATTTATTATATTTAGATGCTATCCGATTTGTCTACATTTGATGGTAGCGATCGGGGTTGTTGTGGGTACACACATTGATGCTATTTATACGGTTTGGCAACAGCTTTTCAAGCCTTATACTTTATGTTTTCTTCTAATTAACTAGACAATTAATAAGTGAACCTATGTGTCTAAATCATTGCTGTGTTTTTCGTATTGTAGTAAGTAAAAAGTATCGAATACCCTATGTTACTAAATACCTATTTAAGTAAGTATCTAATAAAAAACTAAAAGTTAATCTTTAAAATTGTATAATAAATTTTTAAAGCAATATAATGAACATTTAATTATACAGCAACTTCAAACATCATTGTTTCTCTAAGTAACTGTCAAACCCTTATTTAAAATTAAACCACAACAACGTATAGTAACGCTTAAAATTATACAAAAGCTCGCACACAACATAAATTAAATACATTTTACAAATCCAACAAAACGCAAACAATTTTTTTGTTTGAAACTTTCAAAAACAGAAACATCAAAATTCTGCAGTTTGGTACAAAAAGCTTCAAATCAAAAAACTATTTTTGCGCCTACTGCATGTAACTGACAAGTGTGTACGAAACGTAAATCTTTTGGATTCTACTTAACTACTAAAGTGCAATTTTCTTTCAAAAACGATCCTATAAAATCATTACCTCCCTACATAGAAATATGACGTCAATAGATAGTACATTCTGCGGTGATAAAGTTAATCAGGGATTAGGTATTGACATACCAATTTTATTACCTATGTCAAATTTCCATTCACTATACTATACTCAAAGTGTTGATTAGTGCTCAATTGTTCAAAATTTGAGTAAATAAACAAAATGTTTCATCGTACCTTCGTAACGAGTAGATTCAGTGTTTAAAGTAATACGTCCAGAACAAAGTCGTTGGTAAACAAGAAACCACCACGAAATATATTAGGAACTCAAGTTATGTCACCAAGACAATACCATATACGAGTTGATCGACACAAACAGCAACAGTTCCACACAATGTCAATGGCCAAAAATAAAAACGTGCATATACGAGGTATAAGTAGCTTTTACGAATTCAGGCGAAACGCGCAACCAAAACTTTATTCGAGCGTGTTAAGAGATAATTTTGACCGGCAGTGACTTATTTACGGGACTGTTGTAGTAGTAGAGTAGGTATAGCGGACTTCAGCGGGACATGCGACATTTTCACTAATGTCGAGGTGGACGGGGATATCACGGACGAGTGCCAAGTGATAAAGGTAAAAATAACATTGCAAAGTACACTCGTGACCGATCGCTTAAAATTCGCGTCTATTTTTGATGCAACACACGAAGTCGTATGGTTCTCGTATCTCGTATGGTCGTATCTATATTCTAAAAACTTATTATATAGTTATTTTTTTTATATAGACTTTATATTAAGAAACTAGTCAACCCTGCAAACTTCGTACTGCCTAACCTATTACTATATTGTGCATGTATAAACTTATAAACCTACCTCTTGAATCACTCTATCAATTAAAAAAAAACTCATCAAAATCCGTTTAAAAAAATAGGGACATAGGGACGCGGGAAGCGACTTTATTTTAAAATGTGTATTGATTTCTGCATACAATGCGGTATTTCAGGAGTATCTGTAAGATTTTAGCAAGCAGCAAATAGAACGAAAATACTCCTCCGCTTCCATTTATATAACGTTAGAAAATGTGGTCGTTACGAAATGTATAGGGTCATCGAACTCGAAAACGTGGAACCAAACTATAACAATGTAATCTATTACAAGTAAGTTCCCTTTAAAAAATAAGACAAAATGAGCCGTTTTATCGACCACTCTTGAGACGTCATCGACCAGTTTCGTTCCTCGGCCTAAAAATATTACCTCTGTTTTTTTTTGCTTGAACTTGCCTTCTTATCAGGGCACAGCTCGGGGGTAAACCAATAATGTATGTACTAATAATAATTTAAAAAAAATGAATAAATCAATGTATATAAAACTCTTCCGTTACTGGCTGACTGACTGACAGACAACGCAGAGCCGAAACTACTAGGCGTAGCGGGCTGAAATTTTGCATGTAGGTTCCTTAGGGAGTGTAGGTGAGCTCTAAGAAAGGATTTCCCGAAATTCCCATTGGAACGTGAAAAAAGTGGATTTTTGTGTTTATGAGAAATCTGCGTGAGTGAAACCGCGGGGCAGCCTCTAGTTAAATATATTCTTTCAGGCTAACAAGTCAAATGAAATGCAAATCTTAACGCACTTAGGTTAGTGTAGTCCACCCACGACGACGAGACGGCGTTGCTCATTACTAAGATTTTATGTAAACTTATCACTTTAACCAGTCATGCGTGGGACAGTTGCAATTTACATAAGTCAAAGGTATGGTATGAAGACGAACGACGTTATTTGTTCGTTATTATTATGTATGCATACCTAACTATTTTTAAATGGGGTAAGTTTCCCCAGTTTTGATTTTGTAAATGTAAACCCATCATTTTTAATATTTTTATAACAAACATCGGAGGAAAACGTTGAATAAATCACAATGAGAATCTGGACACTGTAAAGGGGGCCGTTTCTAAAATTAGACACAGATAAATTCCGTCGTAATGTTAAACCCTTCAGTAATAGATTATTGTTTCCGTCAGTAATCAATTTTCGTTGTTGGGTCAGAAACAGATGGGTTAAGAACGAAGCGATCGCCGGTGTGTGTTCTGGTAACATTTTATTTAAAACCGCCTCCATAGTTAGGACGGGCTTGTGAAGCTTTCATCCTACCGTTATTTAATACTTGTTCCATAGCCAGAGTGGCCTGCAATGGGTCGTATTATTGACTGGTTTTATTTTAATTATTGTAATTTAATAAAAACTTTTTCTAATCCGCTTTTTTTCGTTTTCAATCTTTTATAATACCGCCCTCAAATAAGTTACACATTACAAGGATTAACCTGATTACGTGATTCAATATTACCTTTATTTGAGAGGGTTCAAGGGTGATTTATTCAACGACTTTATTCAAGGGGCACTGAACTCTGAGATCACGGTTATACGTCTCTGTAGATGTTAGTACTTAGAATAAGTTTTTCTTTTTATACAAATACAAAGATTTATGCAGAGCCCAAGATATTATTTTATCAAGATAGATATTATTTTCCGATCACCAATTATTAGCGGTAAAGACATAAAAGGATAATCATCGAGTCCGTCGCTGAAGAATGATCCTGCCTCCCTCGAGAATATTACTTTTATAAAACTACCGAGAAAAAAATGAGAAATGTTGTTTCTGCGAGAAATGAACAGGTATTTTGATTTAATTAAGAATTCAGTGTATTTACACATTTTTAACCGACTTCAAAAAAGGAGTTTATAAGTTTGACCTGTATGTATGCATGTATGTTTGTTCGCGATTATCTCGCGTTTGGTTGAACCGATTTTGATGCGGTTTTCTGCAATGTATTTGTTACATTCAGGAGAAGGTTTCAGTATTTTAACCGACTTCGAAAAAGAGGAAGTTCTCAGTTTATGTATGTCAGTTTGTTGAAGGCGGGTCTCTTTTTGTAAAAAATAAATTATTATGTTTCCCAGTGCTGGGCAAAGGTGTCCTAAAACTCTCTATCTTATATAAGGTGCGCAGATAAAGAACAGATTTAAAAATGGCGGACGTTTTTTTTTTGTAAGGTATGGTTGGCAAAATAAGTTCGATTAATATTTGTTATTCCAACGCTTTGTAATAAATAATTCTTTTTTTATTATTATTATTATAGAATAATTTAATAGTATTTACAAATAATGTCAAAATAAAATAAATTAGAAGCAAGGGTAAATAAAACATTGTTCTTTTATTTTTGTCTTTTAGTTTTGATTTGAAAACATAAACAAGAAAGATAAAATTATGTAAAAAAATAATTTATTGCCACATAATACAAGTATGATGGCAATATTATATGGCTAAATGTGTTCTGCGTTAATTATTCTTTTTTGCAGCGTGTACTTCACTGTGTGAGTGAGATAGCATGCGGATCGACGCCATATTTAAATCTGTTCTTTATCTTCGCAGGTTATACTTACAATCATTCACTTAATAAAATAAAGTTTTAACCAGTTACCTTTTCATCCATCAACTATAGCAAAATAATTTTAGGTACTGGTGCGGTCAAGAAATGGAGTATCCAAAAAAGACCAGGCAAAGATACAGACATGAGTAGTTTCTTAAAGAATAGGCTGCCTGGGCTCAACAATGCGAAACAGAAAAGGCTGCTAATTATGATGTTTTATGCTTATCCTACATAATAACGAGTTTTTTTTTAATAATACACGCACAATAAAACAAACTCGGAGTTGATGGATGAAAGAATTGTCTGTTTATTCCAATTCTCGAAAAAAAATGGTTTTACATCTCACTTCGACTTTTTAGCAGAAGTTAACGTAAGAGGCCAATTTACTCCTAAGTGGTTGCAAAAGTGAGGAACTTCGGTTTGAAGGTGGCTTCGAGACGCATCCGTTATAACTTTTCCCCGGGTGACAAGGTTTTGCAATGTTAGAGCTTGAAATTTGGTGCAGTAATTTAGAATTCACGGAATATTTTTGCATTATATTCAGAGAGTTGTGTTTGGCTTCCGGCTGCTTGCTGCGTCGTGAGCATTGTGTCAGTTTTACAACAATGTGCTGCACTGCACTGTATGTCAAGTACAAAAGCTCTGAATTTTTGTGCCAGTTCTGCGCTATCACAGGGCTTTATAAAATTTATTTTACTGTAATCCTTTTCTACAATAAAACGCACCAATACAAGATTTTCGATAATCTATCCTAGCCTTATTTCGAATACTATTGGTATATGTACATTTTAAAACTGCTTATCAGGCAGACAGAGTAATTTGACGTTCGTTCGACGCTTATGAACTTATCTATAATTAAGTCTTATTAATGCTCTATTTTAGTATTTCATCGTTATCATTGCAGCCCATAAGGAGTCCGCTGCTGGATACAGCACCTTCCCCAGAGATCACCACAAGGACAAACCTTGTGGGTGTTATAAAATAATCGCCACGCTTGGCAGGCGGGTTGGCGATCGCAATTTTAGTATTTTATTGCCGAATATTAACTAATAAATATTACCCTATAATTCAATAAATTAATAATGGGCTATAATATCACACGTTTTAAGCAATGTTAAACACGGAACACTAAACAATCAACTGGATACCTGTCTATGTGTAGTTTGTCAAACCACTAAAGTGGTTTTAATGAATTTAAAGTGACCCTCGTAAATTAATTTCAGATATTTGAGAGTGATCTATCCGACCGCACCACTGCTCAGTTGTTAAATTGTCTGGCATGCTGCCAAATTCGTTTTAAGTCTAGGTGATTTCAATTTACTTTATTTTCACACGAGCTTAACTGTATTACACTATATATATTAATGTTCTTTTGAAAAATTAATGCATTTTTCTTATTTATTCATTTTAAAAAAAAAGCCATATAATAAATAGGTATAACTTTCTCGCGATCAATTCATTTTTAGTTGAAAATGCTAAAATCCTTGTTAGTTATCCCTGCGTTGGTTTTTCTTATTTCTTGAAGTTGCAACAATAACTCACTCCACCTAAAAGGAGTTGTGAAAAGTTCAGATTGATTTGGTCGTTAGTAACTTACTAACAATGAATAACTTCGGATGCGAAATGTCGCAAAATAATTCGCCTCCATGGGAATTAATTACTGTGCTTCCATCTACATCACACACAATATAGTAATTTTTATATTCATTTATCTTGGCTCTTTTGAAACAGAACAAATAAGTATAAAATATATTGAAAATAATGTCGGTTATCATATGTAGAGTACACCGTGCCTCAAGCTAGGTCAATGTACTAATAATTCTTATTATATTTATATTTGCCTTAATTGTCAAGAATTTAACTATAAACATGCATAATGATCCAAACCTTATTTCAAAAAATAAAAAAATAATTATTATAAAAAATTAAATATTATTTTCACTCTACCTAGCATAATACTATATCCATATTCATAACGATAATTTTTCTTATACCGGATCTCGCACTATGTGTAGTTGTGTACAGTCTCCAGCATTGTAAACATTTCCGTAGCCCCGTAGCTGTTAGAGTCGAGGAAAAATAAAGGAATGTCGGGATGACTCCCCGGCGAGCCATCATGCATGTGTTACGTTACGTTACGATCCTCTCACAAAGGTCGGTCTCATATTTAACGATCACACAATATCGCTCTACTAAGGTAAGGGTAAAAGAGCATGCATCCGCAGAAAGAAATCCATGCTCATCATCTCAGACGAATAACGTTTTCTGCTGGACATAGTCCGCCCCCACGGATCGCCATACCGTAACCGGTGTTATGAGACTCTCATTCAGATAACTCCGTTATATAAATCACTAGCTGTAATGTAACTGACTGCATAAATGCAATACTAATTTTTTGTGTTATGAGGAAATAGGATATGCATAGTAACTAAACTAAACTAATAAAAGATATGCAAAGTTTAACAAGTAAATAACTAAAGAATATGCAAGAGTTATGTTATGCTGCTTGCCTTATTATGCTCGTGCAAGGTGAAACTCGGGTTCTTTTCAGGTACCTTTACAAAGGAATTGCTACCTAACTTTTCTGCAGTGAATTAAAAAAATAATAAGAAAGGTATCTAAATCTAAAGGTATTAGGCATACATGGAATTAAGCAAACTCGCTTCCTGCGTCTGTCCCTATACTTTTATGCTTGAAACTTGAAAACTATGCACCCATCTGATTTTTGATGCGTGCATAGTTTTCAAGGTTTAAGAATAAAGTGATTCAAGAGGAAGGTTTATATGTATAATACACGCACAACATAATAATACGTTACGCGGTACGAAGTTCGCCCGGTCGACTAGTCTAAATATAAATGAATGCTTTGAGTATCTTTAGTCTTGAAGAATGTTATAATATGTAGAATACAACGAAACATGAATATAATTTTTTCGTCATTATAAACCGCACACCCCTTTGCAACACTGGATTGTATAGGAAAGAAAAACTCTATTGAAAATTCCACAGAACAAGGAAGATGCTCTCGAAATTCGGTAACACCCTACAGCATATTTGAAAATTACAAAATATCTTTTAGATTTTGCGTCAATATTTACTTTATGTTTCGATATTTTTAACTTCAACCCATTTTCCCGCTTCGTGGTGTTAAATTGTGCAAAAAATCTAAACTAACCGTAATGGCTAAAACGTCGTTCATTCTACGGAAACTCCTATATATTACATAGTTTACAAACCGCTGCGAGCGAGCGCTTGTGTCGTCTGAAGTCGCCTCCACGTCTGAGAAATTGCTTGGTCGGGAAATGGTTGGTTTAATTAACTGATCGGACTATTGAAGGACATGATTAATATATAATTAGATTATATATTAGGTTTTAAGGAAAGATTGTTGTGATAGTAATAATTACAAAATTCTTATTCATATAAAGATAACATAATCATAATCTCACGCCTTTTAATTTTTATTCCCCGAAGGATTAGGCAGAGGCACTAGCTCAATAGCCCGGCCCACGTTTAGCTGAGTTAATGTTTTAATTACCAACGTGACAAGGGGCCAGCTTATCGCCAGCAAATTTCATAAATTATGAAGAGCCATACTTTATATAGCCAGGGAAAATACCTAAAATAACGTAAGTAACACACCGATTTATTTCCACGGTAATATTTTTATTGCCGTAAGAATGGTAGGATATTTTTCTTTGTGAAAATATGAATACTATAATATTACCCATATCATATTTTTACTTTAACAGTTTCTTAAAATAATACCAGATTAAAGGAACGGAGGTATACTAACTGTTAGGGTTCCTTCTTCTTCACCCTTGTCTTTAAATACACTTTACACTATTGGGAAAAGATTTAATTAAACATAGTCTTACTGTCAATTGAAATTTAATTTGGCTGTAGGCGTAGCACAGTCGTTCGAAATGATTTCCTACTACGATCGACACCGCTAGATTCACAAGTCAGACTTTCTTTTAATCGTGAAAATATATTTAAAACATAAAAAACCATTTTTAACAATGATTTTCCTATATCTATCAATCAGAATAGTTTAAAAAACTTATCGTATAACTATGTTTAGGTATACTTATGTTAATACTTTTGTCTCGCACTTATGCTAACTAGGCTGGTCGAAACAAAAAGGTCTCATTTTCGGTAAATCTACGCCTAATTGGCTACCTGGCTCGTAATAAAATCTTAAAAAGGAAAGAAAGCTCAACTATTTTCGTTGAAAGAGAATCCCGTTTGTTTTCTAAAAAGCTATAAAGACATCGAGCCAAATTTATTAAGGCAACAATATTACCATGATTCGGGATCATTTTGTGATACGAAAATAAATAAGCTGCTACAAATTTTCCGCTCAAAATATGTACATTTATTGAACTGGGAAGGCTTCTCATAAATTCGTTTTATGTTCTCAACAGCACTTTTACAAAATAACGAAATTGCCACTAGAACTTTCCTAAAAGTGGTTAACTTGTGAAATATCTTTTGACAAGCATACACTCTTCTCTAATTCATATTGGCTATTTATATAAATATATGAAGTTTCGTCCTTTTATTCAAACTCAGGCTATCACCGAATTCAATATGTGTCATATGTTTTTCACATCTTGAACTACAGACCATTTCATAATGTTTGAGATTTTATTGAAATTATTAACATCTTAGTATTTTACTCATGGAAATAATGTATGTATGATAATTTTTTCTTCGTGACACGGTCGGTAATGAAACTTTAACCTTACTCCTGTCAAGTCAAATAGCTGAAAATTTACGGGGCATGAAGAAATTCCGTCGCCCTCGGGTCGTTACAAGTCAAACGCTTATCAAGTTAGAGTAACTTGGCTTAAGTTACGTCATATATTATTACCTACGGATTTAGTCACTGATATAGTTGTATCTAGATGATTTTATATTTGCAGTTTTAAAAATAAAGAATGATATTTCGTTATATATAACATGTTGAAGCTATGCATGTGCTTGCTGTAAGTTCTCGTGACTTGACGATACAATAACTATTGAACAGAGACACCACGCACGACTAATGCTAGATGAGTTTTAGTACGCAATATTATAAAAACTTTTTATTAAAGAAATTAATTAATTTAATCTTACTTTTATTAATATTTGTATAAACATATTTCATCTTAATAACAAGCGTACTTCTGTTTCCTATAGGAAACTTAATCTTCCCGCCGGTCACGTAGTTTTTGCTATTACTTTATTCGGAACCACTATTAAACGTTATAGGGCAAAATACGGCTGAGGTTCCGTAGTCACTACACGGCTTTATTCAATTTTGTTCCGCAACCGCCACACAAGATCAAACATTATTGAAATTAATTTCAATATTCCGATTATGATTAGCAAAAAGAACAGTTTTATGTAAGTATAATATGTATATTGCAGAAGCCTTTTATTTTCGTCTTAGAATGTAAATGAGAATAAAATTGGTGTTATTTATTTAATCCAAACACACATATGTGTACAGTTTGTCAATGCGATAAAAAGTGGTATCATTTACTTAAATAACTTAAGAAATCCAAGGTCTCTAATCATGTACCTACCTAAATAAAACATTTCACAAAATTCATAAAATATATGTACCATACCAATGTAAGTATATGTTCTACTAATGTAAGTATATTTCGAAATAACTTAAATTATGCTCAATAAGGTGTGTTGGATTGTTGAAAGACTTTTTATAAATCTATGTCGTTGTCAAGTACGCAGACCCTAAACTAGACAAATCTATTGCGCGCGTGCCCAGCATACACGCGATCGAAATAAAACCGTTTTTGTGAGGAAAAGGGAATTGGGCTGAAAAACGTCCTGCGAATTATTTAAACCTTTTTGAGAACCTGTAACTTGAACCCATTGAAGTATATTTGTTACCTAGCAATAAAATAAATCAAATGCTTAACAATAAGAACCTTTTTTTGGATTACACGTGCCCAGCAATGTAATGTTTTTGTATGATTATAATAGCAATGTATTATAAAATTATGTAGATCTACGCAAAACATTTTATAACAAAGTATTGTTTTGTTATAAATTAAATGCTGTTCATACATTGCATCCATAAGCTGATCTTAGGTATACTGAAGGTAGAGTGTAAGAAAAGTGACGTTTCTGTGAGACAGCTTTTTACTAGCTGTGCCCGCGACTGCGTCCGCATGGAAAATAGTGACATTTACATATTTTTCCCTGGACTACGACAAACATTTCAAAATCAAAATCAATTTAGTATATGGGCCTAGCCGTTCTCAAGTTTTATTGAGACATACAGCAATCGATTTTAATAAATTTAGACTACAACATTATTTCATGGATAAATAATTATTTAATTTAATAATAATACTGGTAATAAATAAATTTATTACCAGTATTACTATTATTATTGGTAATAAATAATTTTATTACAGTAGACACTAAAGTCTGAAAAAAGCATTTAATTAAATTAAATTTAAATTCAACACAGAGAAGAAGCTGTATTTTGACTGTATCATCATGAAGATGGAAATTCTTATTATAGCCTTATTGTTTACTTTCAGCTGCGAGCTGCCCCTGCCGCAAGCTGAGTCAAGATCTTTCAAAGTTTAACTTTTATTAATTATAAAGCTTGGCATTACTGGCTGTTGTGAGCCAGGCGGGAGGAAATTTTCTTTACAATTTTATGAATAAGCTATGCAGGTACGCAGCTGCTCATGGGCTGATGTACAATGCGGCTAAGAGCGAGTGTATGGTCTTTGAGGCTAGGTCTGACTATCCACCTGTAGTACCACCCATTAAACTAAATGGGGTTGTCTTAAATAGGGTGCATAGTTTTAAATACCTGGGACATATAGTTAGTTCTGGCCTCAAAGACGATGATGATATAGAGAGAGAGCGGAGAGCGTTGTCTGTCAGAGCGAATATGATTGCCCGCAGGTTCTTCAAGTGCTCTAAAGAGGTCAAACTCACACTTTTTAGAGCATACTGCACATCCTTTTATACAAGCAGTCTCTGGGCAAACTATACGCAGAGACAGTACAGCGCTCTACGCGTTCAATTTAACGATGCGTTCCGGACGCTGATGCGGCTGCCTCGGTTTTGCAGCGCCTCAGAAATGTTCGCGGCGGCGGGGGTGGACTGCTTCTATGCTACGATGCGTAAGAGATGCGGGTCACTCCTCAGCAGAGCCCGAGCCAGCCGCAACATTGTCCTAAGCATGTACGCTGGGAGAGTAGATGCCCATTACTTAGGCTATTGTGCTAGCATACATGCTAGCGTTTGTAAATATAAAATAAACTGATTGATTACCTATAAATAATACTAACCCTAGTTTTTAAGCTTATATGTGCTACTAATACCATTTGTAATGTGAAATGAGTCTTGGTACTTGAATAAATAAATTTATTATTATTATTATTATGCAGGGGGCGTAACAATACCCTTTGTGATCTAATGATAAGCATATTGTGCCGTTTCAACGAAGCTTTTAATCGCCGACATTTGAGTGAACGTTAGTCTAGTAAATTTAAAATTACAATGCCAATTTCCATATATTAAATAAAACGTATATTGTGTTCATTGGCTGACTAGCTCATATCTGAAGGTCAATTTAATAAAAAATGAATTGCAGACTTTTGGGAAACAGCCTTAGACTGAATATAGAAGAATAACTGTTACATACAGACGTACATGTAAACATGTAAATATTGATATAGCCAAACTATGAGGTACATGTTTTACTAATGAATCCTCAGAAATATATAAGTTTTTAACGGCACACGGCTTACCAGACCAAAATTTTGTTACGATACAATAAAAGCTATTCAGTAAATGATTTCATTAGAAGTACGCCAATGTAAACAAAATATGTAGTATTTACGTTATGATTAACAACATGAATATTTATATTTTCTATAGTTAGTTAACGCTTTTTGCAGTTCATAGAAAGCAAAATGAAGACATGTCATGGATAAATAAGTTGCGACAAAAATATCAAAACATATTTCAGTCTTGGGTGATAATGCAAATAATAATAAATTGAATTCGTAGCATTCCCTCCCCCGTGTAGATTTTGATGGTAAGTAATAGGGATAAATTAAATCTTCAAGAAGTCTGCATGTATTTACATAGTCATACTTTAGAGATAAAAAGGCATTTTAAATAATTTTATACCACTTACGATAAAGTTAGAATATAATGAGATGTCATTATTTATTTCAGGTTCAAATTCTTTAAACAAAAATTACAAATTAAATGGTATAAGTATAGTCAAATTAAGATTGAAATAAAAAAGAAATTATGAAGTAAGAATCGTTATTTTATTTTTAATCACATTATATAGCCATGCGTGCGAGCGTGCGACTAACCTCGAGTCGGCTTGCCCCTCGCACTCGTCGCGGTCCGGGCGCGGCGCGTGCGGCGGCTGCGGCGCCGTCAGCGCCAGCGCCTTGTAGCGCGCCTGCTCCGCCGTCGGCAGCACGATGTCCACGGACCGCGAGCGCAGGTTGCTGGCCGGCACAGCCAGCGAGTCCTGTCCGTTGAGCTCCTCCGCCCGACCCCCCGACACCTTTGAGAAGCACGAGTCAACGGACGCAGCTCTATCACGCTTGAGCTCTGGCACAGCCAAGTAGATATCGTGTACCAGAGCGTCACGCGGCGCAGCGCCGCTTGCGGCACTCTCCTCTGATGCGCGAACATTTTCAAGAGAGCTACCAGTCGGCTCTACGAAGAAAGCCTCCTGCCGAGAAATTGATCTTCTTCGTCCTGGTAAGACTGGTGGTTCATCCATCGGTGGTTGAAGTTCAAACGACGGAGCTCCTGGTGATGGCGGTGGCGATGATGGTGGTGGGGGCGGCAGAAATGTTCTTGGTGGTGGTGGTGGTGCAAGAAGTACCCTCGGTACATCCGATGAATCACTGTCATCGTTGTCATCGTCTTCCTCCGCGGAGCTCGAGGCTGGCGGACGCTCGGGGGAGCGCTCCTCGCTGCGCCGAGCCAGCCAAGTCTCCATGTGCCGGCAGTGCACGCACGGCGGCGGCGTGCCCTTGCCAGAGCGACGACGTGACCATAGCCGGGGTACCTGATCAAAAATAAACAAAGGATTATGAACTTTACATAAAAATATATTATATACTTTTATATTTATACCAAGTATTTAAAGTTCACCTCAAGGTATGTGCCCGAGTCATCGGAGCCGGCGGAGTCAAAGGAGCGACTGCGCGCGCCCGGCTGCGGCACCGACAGCAGCGAGGGCGGGCCGTCGCCGCCGCGCGCAGCCTCCAGCTGGATCTCATCGAAAGACGCCGACCGGACCTATTGAAAAACTGTTTGTTACTAATTTGCAAATAAAAAACAATTAACATATTAAATTAATTAACAATTACCTGTTTGGGCACTTCGAGGCTGCTCTGCGTCTTCATGTCGGCGGGCGTGGGTGTCTTGGAGCGTTTGAATGTGGTGCGCAGACGGTGCATGGCGGGCGGGGCCGGGGCGGGGCGCGCGGGTGCGACGCATCTCGCGGGCGCGCCCCGCCGCCGCCCGCCGCTGCCGTCGACAACGGCAACCCGACCGCTACGACACCCTGGAACATAACCAATAACTTAAACATAATAATTTATATATCAAAATGATCATAATATATGTATGTACCAAAAAAAAAGAAAGGCGACAATGATAAAATGAGGTATTCGAAGGTAGCTTGCGTAGTCGCCGCGTAGTAGCGAATTCTTCGGCGTAGCCTGCTACGAGCTACGTGCGAATATGTTGTTCATAATTTTCTTCCTTCCGTCTTTTTTCTTGAATAAACCCTCCCTCATTACTTTATTTGGTAGTATAATCCAATTCAGAAATTATTTTGTATTCATATTGACCATGTGCCTTTGTTATCAAAGTTGTGCTTTGCCGGTAATACTAATATAATAGAATAGATAGCTGTTCTATTGTTGCCACTGCAATACTGGTTTTGATTCAGCTAACGCTTCAGTAGACTCAGCATCTCAGGGTAACCCCTTTGTTATACTGATTGAATGAACCACAAACAGATCACAAACCAATCTGTTATGCTCAGGTAGCAAACGCAGCAAGCACTTACACACTGTGCTGCACTGTTGACACGGGGCTAACTTTTTCCTGCCTACAAATTATTGTGCGTTTTTTTGACATATGGAATGTATAATAAGGATGATATTTTCACTGTCAGTAAAGTATATAATTAAGAAAGGATATCTTTAAATTAAGGAGTTAAAACAAGACAATGTTTGTCTCTGTTCTGAATTCCAAAGTGTAGAAAAAGAGATAAAAAAACAACGGCTTTTTTGTCATCAATATATATAAAACTCTTCCGTTACTGACTGACTGACTGACTGACTGACAGACAACGCAGAGCCGAAACTACTGGGCGTACAAAGCTGAAATTTGGCATGTAGGTTCCTTAGGGAGTGTAGGTGAGCACTAAGAAAGGATTTCCCGAAATTCCCACGGGAACGGGAAAAAACGGGATGTTTGTGTTTATGTGAAATCTGCGCGGGAAATACCGCGGGGCAGCCTCTAGTTTACCTATATACTCAAATATCGTTACTAGGAAAAATTGTGTTCTCGTATTTATGATATCAAGAAGATGAGTGGGTTTCTAACTTCAAAGGAAGCCGGTATTTTAATTCAGTTACAATAAGAATAGCGTAATAATACTGTTATATTATAGGAATATTTTGTAGACTTTAATAAAAAAAGGTGACTAAGTATTTGTTCTTCTTTTTATGCTTTAACATAACAAATACAAATGCATTACACTTTTTTAATTAAGGTATGGCTAGTATGAAGTAAAGGAATAATCCTAATATGTATTAGCCGCTGAACGAGTTCACGAATGCAATAACCTATATACACCTATACAGTTAAAAATATATAAGGAAAATAAAACATTAAAATACCTAAAAAAAATACGCAAAACACATAGTAAATATCAGCAACGAAAACGGTCTCATTTTATAATATTAATATTAATAATTTGTTAAAAAATATATGATTAATTAAATAAGCGAAATAATCAACGCATAGGTATGACTTAAATTAAGTATTCAAATGGACCGTACAATGAAGCTCGTATGCCGGCGTCAATCTATATATATAAAACTCTTCCGTTACTGACTGACTGACTGACTGCCTGACAGACAACGCAGAGCCGAAACTACTGGGCGTAGCGGGCTGAAATTTTGCATGTAGGTTTCTTAGGGAGTGTAGGTGAGCACTAAGAAAGGATTTCCCGAAATTCCCATGGGAACGGGAAAAAAGTGGATTTTTGTGTTTATGAGAAATCTGCGCGAGTGAAACCGCGGGGCAGCCTCTAGTATTATATGAAACATTTCGATTCCATGACTTGAGGTGCAGAATTTTGTGGACGTCTCTCCTGTACACTTTTTGTTTATGGTTGAGGATCGATTCTTATAGTTAGCTGCAAGTACCTACTACTAATAAATAAAAAAAAATATTTAAATAAAATCGAAATACCACTGATTACTCACTCACTTACTCGCTCACTTACTCACTCACTCACTTAGTCATCAACGCCCAGACTAAACCGCTGAAGATAGAAAGATGAAATTTGGACGGTAGCTTCCTCACGTGACGTAGGCACCCACTAAGACGGGATTTTGGGATAACTTGACCGGTATGCCGTATGCAAGTGGTAATAGTTTGTATGAAACTCCTAAACTACTGGGTTTAGAAAATTGAAATTTACACTGTAGATTTACTTTGCATCACTAACATGATAAATAGTTTTTTTTTTATATTTTGCCCCTGAGTTCTTATACAGGGTGAAACATGTTTTTTTGCTAAAATCTAAACTAGAAACTTGAAAAAAAAAGGGGCCGCTGTATATAGGGTGTATTGTATATTGTGTATGTAAATTAATAACACTTAAACTTGAAATTTTCAAAATAAGCTCCTTATATAATACTAGAGGCTGCCCCGCGGTTTTTCCCGCGCAGATTTCTCATCAACACAAAAATCCCGTTTTTCCCCGTTCCCGTGGGAATTTCGGGAAATCCTTTCTTAGTGCTCACCTACACTCCCAAAGGAACCCACGTGCCAATTTTCAGCTTTCTACGCCCAGTAGTTTCAGCTCTGCGTCGTCTGTCAGTCAGTCAGTCAGTCAGTCAGTCAGTCAGTCAGTAACGGAAGAGTTTTATATATATTGACTAGAGGCTGCCCCGCGGTTTTTCCCGCGCATATTTCTCATAAACACAAAATTCCCGTTTTTTCCCGTTCCTGTGGGAATTTCGGGAAATCCCTTCTTAGTGCTCACCTACACTCCCTAAGGAACCTACATGCAAAATTTCAGCCCGCTACGCCCAGTAGTTTCGGCTCTGCGTTGTCTGTCAGTCAGTCAGTCAGTCATTCAGTCAGTCAGTCAGTAACGGAAGAGTTTTATATATATTGATTAAAACATCAAATATGATATAATTACTGCATTTATTAGTTATAGAATGCCTTGATATAGGAGGTTAAAGTTTGTATGCAAAACTAAAACCGTTCCCAATCGTTCTTCAAAATTGAAATGGGTAATGTTTCTAGATTGTTGGGGGCGCTAATTACTAACAAAAAAAAAAACAATTTTGAAATTAAAGATGGGGACATTCATTTTTAAAATATCGATATTGTCGGCTTTTTCTAGGTTTGCGGGGTGGCTGATAGCGAAAAAGACACTCATTTTAAAATCCAAGATGGTAAACTTAAATTTTCTTTGAAAAAAAAATAAGTATGCCATTTTATAATAAGTATTTAAATTTAGGGGGTATGCGTGTGATCAGAAATGATTACTTGATATTTCTAAATAACAAATCGACTAGTTATTGTATCTTTATTACAAAAAAGCGCTTGCGAAGCTGCGAGAAAAAGCTAGTATACATAAAAATGTAAATACACACACTGTGGCATATTTAGTCTCCTATTATTTTGATATGAATATTTACATATTTTATTACAATATTCAAAAAAAAATTAATTGCATAAAGTAAATTTAGAAATAGTTTTCAAGAGAAAACGACTAATACTAATTTTATTTTAATTAGAAATAAAGCTCTATTTCCCGCCTCCAAAGCGACATCCCACAATATCTTGTTTTCGCAGAAATCTTCATTACGTTACCAATAACTAGGTCGATTAAATAAAGCTCGTCTTTTTCTTGTTTTATTGGTTACTTGAGTTGGCCGCAGATTTGCCTACGCTTTTTAAGTTTGAAATGTAGAGCTACAAACGCTTTTTATTGAATTCCTGTAGAATTTAAGAAAATCAACTCCGTCAAAACAAAAAATCGGATTAGTATTTTCAATGAATGATGATGATTTATTGCCGCCTTGTCGGAAACACCCTGTATATATTTATCTTTATGTTTAATAAGATTATTTATTTATAAATATTTATCTACGAACACATTGTATTAATTAACATTATTAAATTTATTAGTTATCGGCGGGCGTTTCGCATATACTGTGTAATAGTGAAGGAGGTGCGTAGCATTTCGGTAAAGTACTTGCACGGAATCCACATCGCGATGGGTTGCAGTTTAGGTCAGTACGAATTGATTTGGTTCAGTAAAATTTTGTCCTATGTCGCTGCGTTTTCGCGTTACAGCGGATTGAACTTGTCAAAAAAAAAACTATGCTAAATCATTTGCACGTGTCTACCTTTGGGGTTCATGGTTACAATCATCTTGAAACTAAATAAAATCAAAAAGGCAGACAATTAGGGCTCTGCGTTTTCATGGGACGGAGTTGTAAAAATGTAAAAAAAAAACTATGCTAAATCATTAGCACGTGTCTGCCTTTGGGGTTCATGATTACAATCATCTTAAAAACCACGAAAATCGAAGAGGCAGACACTTAGAGCTCTGCGTTTTCATGGGACGGAGGTGCAAAAATGTAAAAAAAAACACTCTACTAAATCATTTGCTCTCGATTCTAATTGTGATCATTCGATTCATTTGGACTCCCTGGATAAAAAAAACCATTTGGAAGACACTTTGCTCGCTGATTTTTAGTTGTACGACTGTTTGAAATTCACGGAATCAAAGCAATGCGTGTATTTTATCTGATAAATAGGATTCCTTATAGTTTTAATTCCGTCATACGTTTACAGGATGACTATATAATCATTAGCCCCAGAGGCAGACAATGTGCAAATGATTTAGTATAGTTTTTCATATTTTTACATTTTTGAAACGTTGTCAATTGAAAACGCAGGGCCACCATGTTGGCAGACTATTTTTCCGAGGTCCTTTTTATTGTTTTTATTCAAACTATACATGTCTGCCAAGCGTGCAAATATATATATTTTTTTTAAATAATAAAAATAAATTTAAAAATTAATAACTACAAAAGTCAGAGCCCTAGATGTCTGCCTCTTCGATTTTACGTGTTAACAGGATGGATGTTATCATCAGTCCCAGAGGCAGACACGTGCAAATGATTTAGTAGAGTTTTTTTTTTTACATTTTTGAAACCTTGTCAATTGAAAACGCAGGGCTACCATGGTGGCAGACGCGGTCCTTGATGTTTGTTAGGGTATTATTATCGCTATTAATAGCGTCTGCCAAGCGTGCAAATAATTTTTTTTTTTAAATCATAAAAAAAAAATCAAAAATTAATATCTACAAAAGTCAGCGCCCTAGATGTCTGCCTCTTCGATTTTACGTGTTGACAGGATGGTTGTTATCATCAGCCCCAGAGGCAGACACGTGCAAATGATTTAGTAGAGTTTTTTTTTTTTACATTTTTGAAACCTTGTCAAATGTAAACGCAGGGCTACCATATTGGCAGACGCGGTCCTTAATGTTTGTAAGGGTATTATTATCGCTATTAATAGCGTCTGCCAAGCGTGCTTATTATTTAGAAATTTTGCTCGCCACCTCCCTAATTATAACCTTTTCAAGTTGTTTACATTAGAACTCGATTCTATAACCAGTTAATGTTGAGCTCTCGCGTCGAGCCTTCTACATATTAACATCTGCCTTGTCTTATTGGTCTCGGAGGGAGTGTACTGCTACACCGTAACACGGTTTTTACTAGTACGGGAGTAGGCATCATCTCTTTACTAATACAAACAATTTTACATTACTGGTCTTAGATGTACTAGTTAAGTAAATTACTAATTCTTTCATGTCTTTCACTAATTCTTAGTTCAGTGATTTGAACTTATTATGGAAAATAAAATCATTTTTATTTATTTATTTATTTAATGATGCACAAACAAACAGACACCAAAATCACAAAATTTGATTTATTTTTTTATCTTCAAATATATCTGTTTCATTCAACTTTGTATTGATACTTGAATAGATGCTTACTAAGTTCGCCGCAATTCATGAAGATAAAAAGTAAGTATAGTGACCAAATATTTGATTAAACTTAATTTTACTGGTTAAAGTTTAAACTTTCCAGCATCATCATTGAAATGAAGATTGCTTCTTCATACTACACCACGTTCTAGCAATTTTTTAGATTTGTATTATTGAGTATTAAAGTATTTACATACATTTTATTCTTGGTACATATTTGGTAGTATTACAGATAAGTATTTACAAAAATAGTATAGTCTTTGTTATTATTTATTACAGTAGTTTAACATTTGAATTCCACAATGGATAAGTTTTCTTCAAGGACGGGAATGTTTTTATTAAAAGATGGCTGAACACTTTTATAGCATGAATGTTTTTCCGCCGCAACGCCTGGCTGGAGCAACGCGTCTCCTACAGTTATGCGACGAGCATAATGCCACGGGTTTATATCAGGCGCTTGGAGATGTTTGCCGACTGCCTGAATAAGCAGCGGCATTCACGGCACCGCGCTCGCGGCCCCAATCTGCATGCAAGAGACATACGTCCTCCCACCCTTTTGAAATTTAAATGTCATTTTTAAGTCTATGGAGATGACCTGATTTTGATTATTGTTTTAACGTTGGTTCCGAAACCACGTGTTTTGTGAGCGGGCTTTAAAACAATAATCGAATAAACTTAAATAACCGTACAACGTTGCCGGGCTTTAAGCTCACCCTTTTAATCTAATTTGTGAACTTGACATTGGCAAAATACTTCACTGAAGTGGAGTCAAGTCCATTAAATTAAAATAATAATAATGACCTGATTTTTATTTTTGCCTCCTTCATAATTAGTTTTTTAATAATAAATATTTATTTTGCGTTATAAAATGACTAGAAGCCGCCCCGCAGTTTAAAATCCCGTTCTCCCCGTTCCTATGTGAATTTAGTGAATTCATTCCTTAGTACTTTCCTACACTGACTGACTGACTGACAGACAACGCAGAGCCGAAACTACGGGGCGTAGCGGGCTGAAATTTTGCAAGTTGGTTCCTTTGAGGAATGGATTCGAAAGGACTAAGAAAGGATTTTCCGAAATTCCCATGGGAACGGGAAAAACGTGATTTTGACGTTTTTTTTAATTCTGCGTGCGTGAAAACGCGGGGCAACCTCTAGTATATTGATAAATCCTCAATTATTATAACAATTTCTTTTTTTAAAAAGAGACCCGACCTCAATAAATTGACACATACATATCCTGAGAATTTCCTCTTTTATGAAGTCGGTTTATGTATGTACTAAAACCTTCTCCTGTATTTAAAAAATACTTTTGTGAAAAACGCATCCAAATCGGATCAACTAAACTCGAGATAATCGCGGACATACATACATACAGCTCAAACTAATGACCTCCTTTTTTTAAAATCGGTTAAAAATGCAAATACACTAGTTTCAGAAATCCCGTTAGAACTGCGGCGGAGGGACTTCTAAACTTAAATTACAGTAAATACAAGCCGGCTAGATTTGGCTCGGAAACTTTACAGAGGCAGCATTTCCAATAACTTGGTAGTTTATTATTTCAGCTAAAATCTGAGCTACGGAACTTTGTTGCTGGTATCAGTCGAAGTCGCCATTCATCAGCCTGATTGAATGGAAGCAGGTGGGGCTTGTGAGTGAAGCCATTCCGAATATATACGTGATAGTTGTCTTTTTGAAAAAACCTAAACTCAAAAGTTTTTTTTTTAATCAGCATCCAAATTTCCTAGGAAATTTATAAACTTTCGTAGGATTCTAAACGAGAGATAAATTGAATTATTTTACGCACACTTTTTTTTTAATTTATAAATTTTAGACGCGTCGTGGTAAATTTATAAAGTAACGGATATCAAATCGTAAGATTCTAAACGGATCGACCAGTAACAGAAGAGCTTTTAATTTAACGCTTTTTTAAATACGGAAAATTACACACTGCTCTTTGATTGGTCGATGTTGACAGTGAAAATGCTTGCGTCCATAGACTTACGTACAATCAGACTTGCCAAACAATTCGATTAGACTAACAGTATTTTTAATGGTATTAAAAAGTAGGTAGGTTTATAGGTTAATATGTTACCGCTAATGTGCGAAACTCAAAAAAGTGCGGAATAACTAGTTAATCTGCAAACTAACTGGCTGAATCCGTTAGAGCTCGAAATAAAATATTGTTCTCAACATTACCTAGGTAATCTGCAAAATCCCTAGGTGAGAGAGAGAGAGAGTAACAACCAAGCATACAGTAAAGTTCGAAAAACGGTTGCCTCAGATTTCAGTTTAACACAGGTAAACCCAAGCTCCGCTCGCTAAGCTGGTAAATTATCACAAGCCAAACATATCATAAAATTTTGCCCTAGATTTTAATTTTCGGTCGGATATTTCAGTTTTCCGCACTTTAACGGCAAGACATCCGGTAATACGCACATTAACTAGGTAAAGTGCGGATATCCCATATTTACAAAATAAAACATTTTGGTCATGGCTACCATAAAACTTTCAATAGCTCTGTAGTAAATTACTTATTATTTTACGAGTAAGTTTTGTAAGTTTATCAATTTACGAAAATTTTGGCGTAAAATAATACAATTTATCTCTCGTTTAGAATCCTACGAAAGTTTATACATTTCCTAGAAAATTTACAAATTTACGGTTCTTGTTATTTTCCGGTGACACATGCATAGTATAAAGTAAAGGACAAGGATAAAGGACCTATTATGACTTTCGATAAAATGTTACGGACATCTCTTTTACTTATGTATCATAAATAGTAAACAAAACTGTGAACTTCTAATATTAGACAGGTAGAATCCAAGGAAGACTGATCTCTCTTTTCTGTGTATAAAACACAGTCACTTGCCAGTCTGTCTGTCACTATGTATGCTTATATCTATAAAAATACGCAACGGAAGTTGATGCCGTTTTTTCTAATCGTTAGATCGATCCAAGAGGAAGGATTATATGTATTACATCAGCAAAAAGACGTTGTAGCCTCCTTATCGCTTTAATTTTATTGCATTATACATATTATAGAGTTTTTTATTTAGTTTAATACTTAGATTAGGCGGTATGAAGTTCGCCGGGTCGACTAGTTCATAATAAGCAGAAAATTTAACACATCATACCATTAATAATTAACATCAACAAAAGGTCAACGGTTCAGAATAAATATTAAGTTTAAAAAAAGTATACGAATATCTGTGTCAAATCCACTACTCACCGTATAAATAAATAACACTATAAAAAAAACTTCATTAGTGTGGAGGCATTTACTACAGTAAAATATAATTATTTTATCATAATTAAGTTATCAACTATTTTATGCTAGCAAGTTAGTAAAACCACATTTTGTCTTATTGTTACTTCCGAGTAAATTTTGGTTTATAGTACTTTATTTTTTGCATAGCTTTACCTAGCAATTAGTAAGACTAGACGTGCCTGCATAAAGTTTTAATTAGCTCGTGAAGAACTTATACTAATTTAGAAAGGTCCCGGAGCATCGCAAGTTGTCCTACACGAAAACTCCATATTGTCCCCGTAAAGCGCCGGAAGGGCGAAGTAAGTAAACTGTTAATGTGTGCGTGCACTCCCTTAATTAAATTTTCAGCGTAAATGTTAAATCGCGGAAGAGCCTCATGTTGCGAAAAACTCTGGGCTGCAGCAAATATAGCAAGTCACTGCGGAAAATACCCTTCACCGAAATGTTGTTGTAAAATTAATAATAAATTTATCGAATAATACTGATGTTAAAGCTTTCTGTACGCCGTTAATTTATTAAAGGTTAATTAAAATCTTTTATATAAAGGATTCCAAAAACATAATCACACTTGAGCACAAATCTATCATCTTAAAATATAGGTAATACGTTATCGAGTGACAGTGAGACTCGCAAAACGCTAAGTAATAAAACCGCTTAGACTGACTACGTTTTGGGTCATTTTTTCATATTCATATGAACCTAAAAAATATAAGTTAAATATAGGCACGTGGTATCCAGAGCTCTAAGACGGACGCTTGCTCAAACAGCCTGCATCTGAACTTAATCCAGCTTAGCTCTTGCGGTGAAACGACACTCGTCTTGCGCACCGAGAGTGTAGCGAGAAGAGGGATTTGGTGAAAAGGGATGAGCTAAGCTCCGTGTCACAAGATAAAAAATTGCTCTCATTCCAGCTAAGCCCACGAAGGTGCTGACGTTTTATCAAATGCTCCAGAGTAAAACGAAATGCGGGCAAAATAACCACTCATTAGATAAATTAGGGCTTTCCTACATAATCCTTATAAATGTAGGGCTCTACGAATATGATGTGAGACTTATTATAATGAAAGAACTCCAAAATGTATAATGGAGCTTAATCGCACAGAGCTGTTAATATTATTGTGAAACAAAGTCAATTTTATTTTCGTAATACACGTTAAATTATGTCAAATACAGGCAGCCGGGCTTTAAATAAAATTTCCGAAGATTCTATGGTAAAAATGTAAACTCATTTACGACCAAGTGCAAAAATTCCTATTATTATGTAAAAGTATATGTATAATAGGAATTTTTGCACTTGGTCGTAATTATTAATTTTAATTAAATTTAAGTACATTTAACGAGTTCTGTCATCTTTCAGTCTTAATTAGCATTAGTGTTGCATTTTATATGCTTAGGAAGGTAGGTTCATATACCTTATGTAATGTTTTTTGTTTTATAAATATAAAACAAAAAACATTCACCAAACAATATACGATTCAACATAGCTGATAGTCGAAGCAGTTACTTTATTAAACAGAACAATTATTCCAGTTGCGTTGTCACATTGTTGTGCGTGACTACAATAAACAGTGAGCGGGCAAAATAAATAAAACAGAAAAATTACTTAGTTGTTTATTATATGACCTACTTATCTATATATATAAAACTCTTCCGTTACTGACTGACTGACTGACTGACTGACTGACTGACTGACAGACAACGCAGAGCCGAAACTACTGGGCGTAGCGGGCTGAAATTTTGCATGTAGGTTCCTTAGGGAGTGTAGGTGAGCACTAAGAAAGGATTTCCCGAAATTCCCACGGGAACGGGAAAAAACGGGATTTTTGTGTTTATGAGAAATACGCGCGGGAAAAACCGCGGGGCAGCCTCTAGTACAAGTATAAGTAACGTGAGTAATAAATAACGTTTACTAAATGTTATACTGTTACTTCTGACTTCTAATGTATTACAGTACAAAACATATACCTTCCTAAAAAAGTAATAGATTTTTTTTACACGGCTACACCCTCTACACCTACTTTATTTACAAAGCCAAGGTTGGTGTCACATTCATAATTTTAAATCTCTTTGCTTTTAATAACCGTTTAGTGTAAAAGCGTTCGTAGAAATGGCATACGCGTGTTTCAAAAGCAACAATTTTGGTACTTTGACAAAATGAACGGTTTTAATATAATAATAATAATAATAACACATCACACTCAGAGCCCCTAACTAGGAAGAACCTGTATCTAGGGTGCCCGAAACACACAGAGACGAACATAACACCCAGACCGGAAACAAACATCGATATTCATCATATCAATATTCGCCCCGCCCGGGAATCGAACCCGGGTGCACACGTTTACTCAGTCCACATCACTGCCAACTGAGCCACGGAGCAGCATATGCTTCTCTAATTGATGGTTTATTTAAATTACTTACCTTTAGGGTTCTTAATTTATTTACAAAACTAGTACAAAATGTACAAGTAAAATAATTACAATTTTGTTAAAAGAACCAATTTTTTATATGTATAGGTATAGCATTGAATCTAGAATAGGAAATAAAATACAATAACTCTCCAGCGCACTTATAGCGTAACTTACAATTATTCAATATTATTATCTATACCAATATTATAAAGAGGAAAGATTTGTTTGTTGGTTTGTAACGAATAGGCTCCGGAAAAACTGAACCGATTTGAAAAATTCTTTCACTGGTAGGAAGCTACATTAACCCCGACTGTCATAGGCTATATTAGATTTTTTTTTAAATTAGGGATCCTTACCTTAACTCAAATAATGGTACCCAAGGTGCAATATTTTTTCCGTTGTTTACATATTTTGACAGGTGGTTTGTTGTTGTTGTTTGTTTTTAATTCGGCCATTCTAGGCAGTCAAAAGAACATAGTCTATAAAGCCAAGTCTTTTGTAGTATCTTATAATTTATGGCGTAACGAAGTAAGTCGGGAAAGCTCGTTATTTATAATATTGTTAGGGCTATGACAATTTCTATGTGCTGAGGCTACGTGCTACGAACTCTATGCATATACGTAATGCTACGTGCTACGCTACTTCTACGTAGCACGTAGCAAATAATACGTGACGATTTGTTAGCGACAGGGTGAAGATGGGACGGCTTAGAAAATCTATCTATTTATTTTTATTTTTTACACACACAGCATAACCCGTAAAATTATGCCACATTCAAATATCCACTAGTATAATAACTTTTTCTTGCTGTGAGCTGAAACAATCCTTTTATTGGCTAGATATTGCATGAAATACAATTGTATTTTACTTGAGAACAAAACTTAAAAACACTCAAATTATTTATAAACTGAACATTTTAAAATAAATATGCTGCAATTGAAAGCAATAAAATTTTGTTCTAAGTCTTTTCAGAGTAACTATCGATCACTGTGATCCTTTTTTAAAGCGTAGTTAATGCTAGTATATTAGGTGGAGTAAGTTTTCAAACTCGTTTCGAGATCTCACTCAGTTCTCGTCAGAAGAAAGCATTTCACCCCATTCAATGAAAATTGAATGACAACCATTTCTAGTTCAGAACGAGAGTAATTTTTCTCCAAAGCAAAGCCTTCAGTTACTTGACGTTGTAGAGGTCTTCGGGCCTGGCGGACGAATGCTTTATTTCGGTGTTCTCTTACGTTTTTTGCTGATCGTTCCAATCAAGTTGTCAATTGCCAGTGAATTATTGCACTTGCCAAGGGACGAGCGCCACTGGGCCTCGGGCCACTTATTGTTGAGATTTGCAACATAACGTGACTAGTTTAACGAAGTGGGCAGAAGAAAATTCACTGTTTCTTACGTGACGGGTTGGGATAAAAGTAATAATTTTAATTTAAAGACACAGTTTTTCCATGCTAGTTTCCATTGTTAAGGTTTTTTTTTTATATTAAAGCCATTAGTTTTTGTTACTATCTTTAGAAAATATGATAAAAATGGTTGTTTTAGTAACAGCACTTTATAGGTTTTAGTTGCATACTGGAAATACAAAGTTACAGTTCCAGGCGCGCGCGTGCCGTTTTAACAAGTTAACTTTAATTTTTACTCATTACCAGCTAATAGTCAAAGTTATGGAACACATTAGCCAACGCACATTTTCCTGAATTTCTTACTGCCACATTGTTATTTTTTTTTTAAACTTAATGATTTCCATTTGATATATGAAGATGTTTTGTTTACTTGGTATTTCTGACAAATCGGTTTTCACGGTTTGTGTTATTGTCTGAAATTAATAGAAAAAGTGCAAATCTAGATGAGAATTTATAACTTTGAAAATAAGATAAAACGATAATAAGCAAAAATATTCATAACTTAAAAAAACGTTTCTGAATCTGAAAGGTACACTGGCGGTCTAAAACGGCGTAACAGAATTGTCTTTGGTCTTGTGCGCCCTAGACTGTATTGCCAATGAACAAGAGCTATTTTACAATACACAAAAACTGGAAATGTTACGCCGTCCTAGACCGCCAGTGTACCTACTATTATTTCGTTTCACTGCTAAGAAGCATATGACAGTTATCATTTTAGTGGCAAAGGTCCTTTTGAAACAATATTGCTTGTCCAATACCACTCGTAAAGACGAGCGTCACATATAAATTAGAGCGAACGAAAGCTTGTTTCATTGGCTCATTCATAATTCAACACTCACGAACAACTTGACTTCCAATTTATTAAGAGGATGATAAATACAAACAATATTTTGTTAAAGGTAAGAAACGATAAAAAAAAGAGAAAGAAGGAACACGTGTCTAACCACGAATTATTTATTTTTTATTAATTTTTATAAGACAAGTACTACTATAGTCTTATTACCCTTTTATTCATAAAAATTAAAGAGCATTTTAGTAATTTGACGTATGTCAATTACGACTGGATGGTACGTATTTATCATAAAACAAACAAGAGAAGTAGACTTCCAGTAAAGCAACTTAAAACTTACTGTATCTTTATAAATACTACTGTTAGCCTGCGATGTGCATTTTTTATTTACTAAGTTTACAGAGAACCGAAGCAGTTTTCGAATTGCAATTACTTAATGTAGATGGGGAGTAAGAAAATACTTATTCACTTCCAAAACACATTAAGTTATTATGTTTTGACTTAATTTATATTCAAACAGCACAAACAAATTCATCACTTTTGATAAGAATGTTGTCTGTTACTGAAATTTTTAATGTAGGTCATTTTCAAAAACAACATAGTGTACTTTATCTTCATGTCAGCTGCGATGGAAAGCCATAACGCTCAATATTTTTAGCTATATTGCTATACCTATTAAAACTTTTTCGAATATCCCACGCGAAGCTACGAGAACTGTATAAACATAAAAGCTATTAAATGTGATGAACAAAAGTTACGCCCCACAACAAACAACATTCACGCTACGGGCGGTATTACGAATTTATAGTCAGTTACTTTACGACTTAAAAAAACAAAAAAACAGTTCTTTTTAAAAGACGGAACTTTTTATAATTTCATTTAATAGTTATTAAGGATATTATGATTTTACCTAATAATTTGCGGCTATCTTTCCAATTTCTAATTTTTATTTTAAAGATATATAATTTTTGAAATAATTTTGATTCAATCATTAATCAAGCTTTTCTATTTGAAATAATTATAAAGTAAAATTATGTAGGTAACAGTATTTCATTCGTGTTACTCTGACACACTTTCCAAAACCAATTTCGAGATAATATTTCAGCGCCTCAACTCATTCGTGGAAAAACTGTTTTGCTTTCAGAATACGTTGTATAAGTTCAGCTACGCGGTGTTGCAGCTGCTAGGCAGGCTGCTGCTAGCTCCGTAATTAATCACGTTTCTTAGCTTATTAACGCGGGTACTACTAGTGGAATTATAAGTTTAAGTTTTGTGTGTTGAAGATTTTTGTAATATTATATCAATAATGATTTTTTTAATACAATACTTCACTTCATAAGTACCTAGTTTTGTACGTTTTTAGTATTGTACTTTGCGCTAAATTCAAGCTATAATATTAAAAGAAAGTTAAAATAAATAACTAAATTGACAAATTAGTAAATACCTATACAGTTCTCGACTAAATTCTTTTTAACGATATGTTTGTTCTTTTTTTGCTAAAACAGTTTTTGTAGCATGCACAAAGTACCTACAATAATAAATTAAACAGCAACAGAACGATAACTAAACAATGATGGTAGTAGACAGTCCAGGCTTATGTAGGCCCAGTGATAAACAATTCAGCCAAGCAAGCAAATAGTGAAAAGCAAACATTGAGGGCGGCATGTAGGCGGCATGCCTTTGTGCGCGCTTCAGGTGCTATTGTTCAAGACGTTCACAGCCGCGAGCCACGACATACCGCAAATGCCAATCGCCTAGGTTCCTCGCCTATCTTTGAACAGAGTTGGCGACCGCAAATCGATTAACATAATAATTAATTAGTTAGTGTACTGTATAATTAGTGCCATGTTATTGATCTTAGTTAAACATACAGAAATGAGGTAGAGTTCCTACAGCGCAGCATTGTGTTCCAGCATGTATTTTACATACATTGTTGCATAGCACTATCTATGTTATATGTTCCCGAAAGCAAGCTGTAACCAAGTTAAACATGGACGTGACGAAGGTCATGTACAACGCCCATGCTAATGCTAAAACTAACTCCAGTCAATACACGCTTGTGTTGACGATGACATTGTGTGCTTGTACTTGCTTCAAAATATAGTTCATGTACATAATATTTATGAACAACAAATATGACGATCGTCGAATCGAACTTAGTATTGGCGTTTTCTTCTTGTCCAAGTCACCGCACTTCCTTAAGTTCAATATCAGTAGAATATTGTTTTAACGTTGGTTCCGAAACCACGTGTTTTGTAAGCGGGCTTTAAAACAATAATCCAATAAACTTATCATAACCGTACAACGTTGCCGGGCTTTAAACCCACCCTTTTAACCTAATTTGTGAACTTGACATCGGGAAAATACTCCACTGAAGTGGAGTCAAGTCCATTAAATTAAAATAATAATAAATCAATATCAGTATGTAATTAGTTTCGGTATTAAGCTGTACGAAGTTCGCGGGGTCGACTTATTTTGTATAAAGAACAAATGATCGATGAGACAAAAAGATTCGATTTGCAGCGCATTACACATAGAAGGCCAAACCTTTTTTTGGGATTTTGTTTTTAAAGTTTCGTCTGAGTTTTAAGTGTAGCTCAAATACGGTGCTAAAAGTCAGAGTCCGTTCTTAAGTTAGGAAACAGTTGGGGTCGTTAAATAGATCAATTTAGGAACTTTAGTTCGGCGATTTACTGCGGTCCCTTTTTTCATCATAGGTGTTAGAAAAAACAATACCAATGCTTCACGGAACTAATAGGGACTTGTCCAACTCAAAGTTGTACTAGCTTCTTTTTCAGATAGTTCGCAAAGAGGACTGCGTGTCCACTAACTAGGACGCGCGTTTTCTTTTTGTCTTGCTTCTTACTTTCAGTATTGAAAAACTTTTAAGTAGCAAAGAAATACTTGTAGAAAAATACTACACATATATAAACATCTTTACTGATTTTAAATAAAAAAACTTTAGGTTGGAACCTACGTCTGAATAGGTTTTGAATTAATTGCCGTTATTTTAAAAATAATGTTATATATTCAACATAATTGAAATACCCGTACAAGCGATGTTTACTGTGCTTATTTATATATAAGTACAGGCTGTCCCGCGGTTTCACTAAAATACAGTTTTTTCCCGTTCCCATGGCAATTTTGGGAAATCCTTTCTTAGTGCTCACCTCCCTAAGGAACCTACATGCAAAATTTCAGCCCGCTTCGGCCAGTAGTTTCGGCTCTGCGTTGTCTGTCAGTCAGTCAGTCAGTAACGGAAGAGTTTTATAATATTGATGATTATTGTAGCGTATTCTCCATAAAAAAATCGAGGTTTTCTGGTAGAATCCTGTTTTTTTTCCTGAAAATTTACGTACTCTGCCGTGTCGGTATGTTGTTACTATCACTGGCTCATAACTGGTATAGTACCGACAGGTTCGATCCGAGCAGACCCTCGAGGCGTTCTAATTAAGGGACAAGCCGCCAACATTCCGCTAACCTCGATTCAATACGAAAATCGAAAATCGGTGGCATTTGTGAACTCTATCGTCTGAGTCACGCAACGCTACGATGGTGCTTTACAACTGAATTAAAACCAGTACCGATTTTGGTACAAACTCATGTGAATAAAATTTAAAAATAATTACTAACCATCTCACGGCCAACTCACCGAAAATTTTAGGCAGATATGCAGGTATTATACCTACATTTATTCAATATTTTACATAATTGGGTCGGCAAATCCCTAAGTATATAGTAATTTCAATTGAAGCTCAAGGTGTTTGTTGTTTTAAATATAGCTATTATATTATCGAGTATTTAAGGATTCTTTATATAATGAATATAGTTATTAATGTGCGATAAAAAACTAATCTTTTTGGTAACGTAATAAATTTACTACAAGCTAAGTAGGTAATAAATAATAATAATAATAACAATTTTGATACAAAAACTTAATAAATTATTATGCACATACGGATGGCATCAAGAAAGATAAACGAAAACGTATTAGTTTTTCAATTGAATTTCAACAAAACCTTGAATTTTAATTTACCTTTTCTTTTTTTTTTTAAGGCGGGGAAACTCCTAACGAGTACCCTGCGACCCCGGGGGGAGTCGCAGGGTTATGTGGGGTTCACACCCACTAAAACCCCGCCGGTGTCCTTCTCGGCTGATAGCAGGAGGGTTGCGGGTAAGCCTGTGGAATTCTCCGCGACCCCCCCCAGCATTGGCTGTATAGCCTCTCCTCGGAGGGACACGATGGTTGTCCCCCCGGAGCGTGGTAGCTTTGCCAACGCTCAACGGCGGAAACGGGACACCCGCGTTCCGCCGTCCTTCTCGGGGCCGTTATATGACTACACGAGACCCCCGCCTGGAAAAACTCAAGACTCGAAATAATTACATATAAATACTTTTTTTCCAAGAAAGGACCAAGGTGATGCGAAATGTTATTGTAAGATCTATCAGAGTAAGAATTAATTCTTCTCGTATTTTTTGAGCAGTCAAATAATTTATTCTACCTACTTAGTTACATAGAATATATATTTCTGCCTACTCAAAAAAACGGTACCTAACAGTGCACACCTAACAGTTTTTGCTATCGTTAACATGGAAATGAACTCTTGGAAAGGAGATTGACCATTCTGGACCAAATGCTGCCCACGCATGTGAATATTTTTTTTCTTCTTCACATGAAGAGATATATATATGAAAAATAAAAAATAAAAATTAAAACCACGGATTTATAATATATACGTAGTACCTTAAAACTTATTTTTTTGGTGATCTTACATTTGATATATAGTTTTTTATCGTTTATGTTAAATAATATTATTATTATCTTACCTATTCTACCTCCCGAGTCCGGTTCCGACATGGATATGTCGGCATCATGCCACAATCAAATAGAAGAGGCTCACAACTTACCACACTCGACGCAAATAAATCGCGGTTGTGCACCATTTGCCGGTGGCCTGTTGAGGTGGTAAATGGTCGACTAAAACGGGATTTCAAGATTTTTCGTCATGAATTCTGTAATCTGGCCATGAGCCACTTTTATACAGATCTTCAGATTGCTGCAGCCATAACCAATGCCTTCCATGTTGATATTCTTGACAATGCCAATGCACATGAATTCATCAATATAGCCAGAGAGCGGCTGAATGTTCCCAATCACTTAGCTGATTATGTTGATGAAAGAAGGCTAAATCGGAACAGAGCCAACTTCGAAAATATTTCAGTGGTTAGGGATAATGTTGCGTCATTTCCCATGTTAACCCCGGAGCAATTGAGTCTCTTTGCAGTAGGAACATACCAAATCAAACTTGCGCCTAGCTATTACAGCGAGCATGTACGCACCACAGAGACATTTATTATTCAAAACTATGTCGGTCGCCTCGACGACCTCTCCGATTTTTCGATGCCAACCAGCAACGTACAACTGATTCGAGCGCACATAAAGAGCAGACATACATCGGCAAAAGTGTATCATTGCTATATTTTAATTGACGAGAACAATCATGGGCTCGATTCTGTTCAACATTATTGCTGCTCATGTTATATCGGGCGAAGAACGATCGGCAGTTGTGCCCACGTTGTTTGCCTAGTTTGGTTTTTGGGATGGGCTAGGCACCAAGACGTTGTGAGGCGCCCTGCTTTATTTTTAGATTCCATAATTATAGACGACGATGATGATGACGATTGATATGGTATTTTAAAATGTTTATCCTTAAATAAATGTTGATATTTTAAATGATACACCGTCTTTTATTTTTAAAATAAGCTGTTGGTTAGGATTTTTCGTCAATGTAAAATAGATTATTTTTCAATATTCCTTGGATAGATTCTTAAGCGCTTTAGGTTACAGACTACTGTTAGTCTAATGAACATTATGCACTATGATTCAATGCTGGGCAGCCTTGGTCCAGCGTCCATACAAAAATGGTCAATCTCCTTTCCATAGCAAACGGAGAAATGCCATTTTTAGCTAACGACAGGATAGATAGACAGCTGATTCCTACTTGTGAGGCCTACATCTAGTTTCTAAACTTTGTAACCTAACGCCTCGCTATTTCGCCTCGTGGAGGCAATTGTTTCCATAAGAATATTTGGAGTGTATCTTTACGTCTCTAAATTAAATTTCACAGGAGCCCCTAGGCCATAACTTATTTAGCACTTTAACATCAATGCACTAACAGAAAATATTAAAATTCAAACGTACAAGTAGCACCTGGCTTTTTTGCTTATTCAGTGAAGAGTAATGTCAGAGGATGCCAAAAGAGGCCACTTTCAGCACATCATCAGCCTTTGCAATACCGAAGATTCTACAATTCATAGTACCTAAATAGTATAGTACCTAAATAAAGCTACTGAATTTAAATTTTACGTTTATGTTTTTTTTTAAATGGTGTTTCATAGCGTCTCCAAGCCTTTACACATACACTTACATATAACTTAATTGTCTTGTCAAAGGTTTTCCTATTTTGAGATAAAAAAAATGCTACTTAAATAAAATATAAAAAATGGTCTTTAAAAATATTAAATAGTAACGAATATCAAACGATTAATCAATTGCATTAGCTTACTAGCCCTCCTATAGCTATCATATCCTTATGGAGCTCTCTAAAATAAGTTTTCACTTAGATATTTTCTAAAAACCGAAATTAATGTTGTACAGTATGGTATTTATAAAAAACAGACAATCAAATCTGATGAATTCCTTGCGTTAACAATATAAACATTTATCAACCAAAATTCGTTGGCATATTTATTGGTTGGCCGTTTGCACAAGTACTTACTACGGTTTTTGAAAATAACAAAAACTTTAAGCAATAAAAATACGAAGAAGAAAAACGTCACACGGATCCCATATAAGGTTTCGTTTTCCCATTCATCACTTGCAAAAACAAAACTCTAACTTGTGAAAAAGTCGCAAGACTAAACATTACGATCTCTTTTATAAAAAAAAAGGGAGCAAAAATATCTCGCAGCGACTTATAAACGATGTGAAATTTCTGTTAGGTTTGTATCCAGCTAGCGAAGCGTAAGTGAATCAATACCCAATCGAGCATCTGAGCATTGTATAATTTGAACATCGATAAGAACAATCGAATAACGCCTGGCGCCAGCTTCTGTGCTTCCTACCTATTCTTATTGTATTACCTCTAAGAGGTAACTCTTGTTGAAAAAACCGTTCACAAAATGCCTGGGTTCCGCACAAATCTACAGTAGGAAATGCTTTCATTGGTGTATTTTGTTATAAATAAAATATAATTTATAATATAATTTATATTTATAATTTATATTTTAATAAAATATTTTAAAGAATAATTAATGCTGAAGTACTCTCTAACAACTTGACGAAGATGGAAGGTATATCGTTTGTCACCCGGCTCAGCTATGTAGTTTGTGAAGCGGCCTGGGCGGGGGCCTCCTATAAGCCCTGTAGGTCCGGGCGTAAGAATAGATCTACGGTATGCCCTGCCTGTCGTAAGAGGCGACTAAAAGGGGTCTTTGGGGTCGTGGGTGTGAAGGGCGGGGGCCCGACACACTCATCAAACGGCCCCGAGATGGGCGGCGGCACAGCTTGATAGTAGCAGCAGCAGATAGTAGCTGAGCGTGGGAAGACTTCGCACGCTATAATGTGTGGTTCCAGGGGTTCTTCCCAAAAGCGCCAAGACGGCCGCCGGGGGGTTTGAGTGGGTGCGAGCCCCACATACACCCGACGCTCCCCCGAGCGTCGGGAAATGCGATAGGCATTTCCCCTCGTTACAAAAAAAAAGGGTGCCTCCTATGTTATTAGAGGCCAAAGCAAGCAATCTAGCAATCTATGAAACAGTATTAAGTAAAAACTTGTTTAATAAAGCATATTTTTATTTAATAACGTTTTGTAGGTTCAAATTGTTACAGCAAACGACCCTGTGCTTATATTATAGTTAACTATTATTTATTTTCAATAGCTAGCATAATATTGTATGTATGAATCCGACAACAAGATAAAGAGCAGTTTTCCTTTTTCTGTGCGACAACATACCTCTACCATATCATTTTTTTATGGTTATGGTACCTCTCGTTACGAAAAGGTTAATATACACTAAACAAGATTATATTAAATTCTTAATATCATTTCATAGGTACATAACGTACATATATCTCAGGAATTTTAAGATAAGTACAAATTTATGTTAGCTTGGTAATTACTTACCTGCTTAATCTTTTGAAATATATTTTTTGCGAAAGTCAATACCATGAATATACTCAAAGCCTTCGTTTTGATGATAAATGAAAAGAAAATTTAATTACTTCGCCTCGTGGTTTTGCTTTGTAATTAAAATATTTCTTGTCTTTGTGTCTTTCAATTGAATTTTCATCTAAAATAAACTTATGTTTTAATTTTTTATACTCGTGGCCGGCAATATTTATAGGTAAGTAAGTACATAGGTAACTTAAATCCTCAACTTTTCATATTTTCTATTTACGAACGTGATCCTAGTTAGGCACTTACATACTTCAGCAAATCATAAAACTATCTCCAGAAGACTATCATAATTTTACGATCGACTATATTCTCCTAATTTATGGCCTCGTAAATATTGCTTAACTAAGGAAAACAAAGCTTTGTTGGTTGAATGTCTAAAAAGTATCCCGGCTAGAAATAGAACAAATAGTGAAAGTTCTCCGTATCATTTACTATAACTACAGCGTACATTGGACCTAAACACAATCTTAAGAGTATATATAAATTTATCCTTTATTAACTTCTATTTGCCTGTATAAAGTTACCACTTTAATGGAGCAAACTGAAATTTATGCACGCTTCAAGTTTGATGAAACGATTGCAACTTGATAGCTTCTTGAGGCGGGAGCAGCTGAGTACTATCGCTGCAGCCAAGTAAACTGAGACATTATGGAAGACCGATAATAAGATAACTTGTGTTTTTTTTGTAGTAACTACTTTCCAGATTTCTAGTCCTAAAAATGTTTGCTTTCGGTTAGTCAATATTGATTTTAATAAATATTTGTGTTCACTGTGTCTGATTTGCCTCAGGAGAGAGTGTGGGTGGGCGTGGGCCTTGTTTTCCTGTTAAATCCAGACTTATTGTTAATTTTTTATTTTTAAGCTAACATATTCTACCTCTTCTTTTATTGCAAACAAGCAACTTTAACCAATAAGCCCCTATAACTGCGACTCGTCACGGCGTTTCTTGTTACCTACCCTGAGTTTTATACTCTTTTTCTGTTACAAAACCCTTATTACTATTGGTACAGACTATTACATTTTTCCAGTATTTTGATCACAATATTAAAGAACTTATAAATACGAGGCAGGCACTTGAAATGTCTGCATCATGTCAGTATCTCTCTTAAGAACATGATCGATCTATCGAATATAATTTATATTGTCTATTAAAACAATATGAACAGCATCAACTGTTCATACAAAATTGATGATTTATTTATAGATTGGCCTGCACTTAGCTGGCGAGAGCTCTGTTAGCGTCGGATTTACTCATAAAGTATAATTGACGTCAGAACGCGATCTTCAATATCTTTATTCAATCTCGTCGTAAGCGAAAGTGCCAGAGAGATAAATAAAGGTTTGCCCTACAACATCGTTGTATTTAAGATAAAGTATTGAAATAGGATAGTTAGTCAATGGACTCGAGTTGAAAACATCGTTGTGACTGAGAAGATGCCGTGTCTAAATGTTTATTTCAGAAGTGCGGCTTTAAATGTTAAGGTTAGTCCATTATTGTGAAAGAAATGCATGTAAAATGAACTTACTGTTTGCTTACTAAAACTTATTAACAAACGTATGCATTAACTAACTTCTTTCCCCTGATTATAGTTTTCGGGTATGGTAGCTAGTCAAGGTAAAATTTACCAAATTTCATCCCAATCCGTAGTTTTTGCGTGAATTTTCATAAATTAATTCATGAATCCTCATCAAATTTTACATTTACATATAAAAATACTATTTAAATATAAAGTAATAATATGATATGGTAAATAAATACAAATAACGAAATATTATTATGTAAATTTTCATTATTTAATTTCATAAACCTCAGCGCAAAACAGCCCAATTACAACGAGCATTTGCAAATAGGATCAAAATTTATTTAAAAGTCATGTTCTTTGTTACATTAATTTTAAATACTAGGTATAGTTAAATTTTATCTTCAATTTAGAATCTTTAAACTCTGAATTTTAATTTATCTATTATACATTACTAGCAGTGCCCTGCAGTGTTACCCCAGGGTTATACCGCAGTAAAAAGTCTTTTTGTTAATCCAGGGTATCAGCTAACTCTATACCAAATTTCATTAAAATCGCTCAAGCTGTTTAGACGTGAAGAAGTTACAAACATACACACTCACAAACTTTTGCCTCCATAATATATTAGTAAGATTCATTATTTAAGTGAAGCCATGTTGACGAGCATTACAAAACATAAGTAAATCTCTTTTGTTCGCGGCTTTAGTTACACAAATTGCCTCTGAGAATAAATTAAAAAGGCTGTTTTGGAGAAAAGGTTCTAAACACGGAAATATACGTTCACTTCTGCATTATACCTACATGTGTTCGCGTGTTATTAAATATAGTTTACGTCGGCTAGTTTCGCGTGCGCCCGTTTCCCCATATTTTTTGTGTCAATTAATCATTTCCGCTTCTAACCCTTCCTCATCGGCACAAACAAAACGTACTCACGTTCTTCCTCACGCTATTTACTCCAACTACGTCGTTGACCCGAAACGACATATATATTTGTAAAATAATGGTATGAAATTAAAGTTGTAATCACAGTAAGTAAGTATACGACTGTACAAAAGTAAAGTTGTAGCTTTTTTGATGTCCTAAGAATAGAATGACAATGAAATGGGTCCTGATTGGTTTTTATATTTCACAAAAAGCTTATTAATTTGTTTATAATAACTGCCTGCAGCCAAACCTTACAACAATGAATAAAAACTTTCCATTTCAAATATACATTAACCATTAACCTTGATAATCCTCCCACTCTACGTCACAACGTACAAAGTAACTTAAACAATATAAATTTGACATAAATTTACTCCTCAAGCTTGAGATCTACCTAGGGACCACGCTGGAGACAGCTTGAGGTTACTTCGATTTGTCCCCAAAAGCCGCCACTTAAATACAATCTCGACAGGTCTTGACAAATTTCTCTAATGATTCACCTTTACAAATTCAATGTAGAGACGCGTCTAGTTTAGACCTGACATACATTAAATACAAACAAGAAGCAGGTATATTTGTTGTTTTGGTATACAAAGAGAATCTTTGATCATTGCACAAAAAACCGACAACCTGTCCCGCGGTTTCACCCGCGAAGATTTCTCATAAACACATACATCCCGTTTTTTCCCGTTCCTATGGAAATTATTAGTCTTAGTGCTCCCCTAATACTGCCCAAGGAAGGAACCCACGTGCAAAATTTCAGCCCGCTACGCCCGCTAGTTTTGGCCCTGCGTTGCCTGTCAGCCAGTCAGTCAGTCAGTAACGGAAGAGTTTTATATATATTGATAACAGTTTTTTAGCCTTACATCAATTGCATGAAATAAATCGCTAAAAGACAGTCAAGGAAATTAATAATGCTGAGTTTCTCTGCGTGATAGAAAAGTCCGCTGAAGAACCAAAATCACTGACATACCTAAAAAAAATTGTAAAACATAAGTTGTAATAGGCAGGGTCGAGTAGACGAACCGATGACGGTCGATAGGACCGAATATTATGAAAATAGCCACCGCGCACTGAAAAAGACAAGAATACCGCCCACTACGGTCAGACGATAACCTGCTAAGGTTGCGGGAGAGCATTGAATTAGGGTCGCACTAGATCTTCGTTGTGGTGATCTATGACAAAGGCATATTCCCAGTTTTGCAAGTCTTTTAGCTGTGATAAAAGTTACTTAAGAAAAATGTGTTATTCAATTGAAGCAATAATAAAGAGTCTATCTATCTAAGTATAAATTAAGGACCTGTAGTTTGAAGCTTCTTACCTAATTAGGTATGAGGGTCCCCCACCCTCGCAGCTGTGACATGCGCGCGTCGAAATGCGAAATGTCGCGGCAGTATTAAATTTTATTACTTTTCATACAAGCCGAAGTTAAATCGAGATGTTTATACCTACCTTATGTTTATAAATACTTTACTTTACTTTATGTTTATAAATAAAAACAATCAGCGGTTTAAAAATAAAATGGAAAAAACGGAACAAAAAGGGGTAACTTTGAGATTTTTTTCTATCAACTAAAATTAATTAGATCCTGTTTCCCTTTAGTATGATGACTAGATTAGATCCTTAACTAACACATATATTTTTTTCAGAATGAAGACATCAATTTTGTATGTCTCAGATTGTTTAAAAAAATCTGAAAAACACAAATTTTTGAACCACCAAGCCTTAAGGGGGGATTTAGCGGTACAATAGCGGAAAGCTCTTTGCGAGAAAAATCATAAACCTGAAAAAAAAAATTATTTAAGGATATTATCTAGGGCCCTTATAAGTTTGTTTTACGATTATATTAATGTGATTAGATAAAAACAATTCCCAAATACAGAAAAAATTAAGCAAAGCTACGATTAATTTGTATGTTATGATTTATCTTGCAAAGCGCTTTTCGCTATATCAGGCCCTAAGTTTTTCACTCAGAGTCTCTTTTTAGGTAAACCTGTATCTGGGTGCTTAAAACATACCAAAAAGAAACAAATACACTCAGACCGGGAAACAATCATTGATACTCAACATAACAATGTTCGCCCCCGCCGGGAATCGAACCCGTGTCATTGAATTTATTTTAAAAAGAAGTCGAATTCTATTGGTTTGGCTCCCAATCTGATACATGTTTGGGGTTTCACTTTTAAGGCTTCTGGTAAGTAGAGCTTATTATTCCACCATAAATCACTGCCGCGCCGTGTTCAAGTTCAAAGGTCAATAAACTGTACCACCCGGTACGATAACTAGCCCGGTCGGCACGCAGGAAAAAGTGGGGTTTGGTTGAATAACCGAACTTCTTCAACCAAACCCCATTTTTTCCTATGTTCGCTCTGGCTGGTCAAGGTCCAAAACTTGATCAAATGGTATCATTCCTCAACAATATAACAAGTTTGGATAACTTTCGGTCTTTTTCTACCTGAGAATTTGTGCTGACTTTACCAAACCGACAAATTGTCTCAATATTGTTAATTTAGTTTAAAACTTGATCCATTACAAGTATGTATAAATAACTAAATTGCTTGTATTGTACCTATATTAATGGACAAAACAGACTTTTCTGTTTTCTGCTTGCCGGGACAAAAAAACAAATGTGTGACTGACAAGGCTTGATAGAGCTAAAAGCCTTCTCATGTTTCAACTATCGGATGCTCTCTAAACAACGAAACCTAATCATACAAAATCTTGTTGAAAAAAAACCGACACCGCTGCGCGGGTCGTATCCTTGATTCTAGGTATACTAAAACGAACAGGTAGGTAAGTAAGTTAGCGCATCGTTATAACTGGGAACTGTATGTTTTACGTAGGCAAGGTACTTCATGAAGTCCTGAAATATTCAGATTTCTGTGAATAACTTTACGTTTAATCATGAGAAATAACACATAATAATAATAACACATCACACTCAGAGCCCCTAACTAGGAAAAACCTGTTTCTAGGGTGCCCGACAGAACACACACACAGAGACGAACATCACACCCAGACCGGAAACAAACATCGATATTCATCATATCAATATTCGCCCCGCCCGGGAATCAAACCCGGGAGCACACGTTTACTCAGTCCACATCACTGCCAACTGAGCCACAGAGCAGTCGAATATAATAAGAATATCATATCATAAGCCCATAAGAAAAATCGAGGGGATTTTGATTTGAAACCGTTTTAATAAGCATGAGTGCCAAATTAATTTCAACACATTAACTCCCATATTATTTTCAGGGCAAAAAGACGAAAGATGACATAGATAGCGAAAATACCTAAGCTTACGAATAATGTGTAGAGTTATTAGGTATTGTTAGGCTTCCCGGATTATTTTTCAGTCTTTAATATTTTTTACTATGTTTTTAACCTTGACAAGTTTTCTCATTTCCGTAATCAGTGAAATAAAAACGTTAACTGGCAGAAGTGATTCATTACTTCTTTATGGCCACGTTAATCTATTTCAATGTAAGTAATAAAGCTTTCATCAAACATCATTTGTTCGGGCACATTTTCTTTAAAGTCGTGCCTTTTCTTTATAGTAGGTAGGGATAATTTTTATGCAGATAGTATTGAATTAAAAAAAAAACATAAACATTTTATGCTATGTATAATTAATTAAGCTTTTCAATATAATTCTTTACACTGAACACAAGATTTTGTTGTTGTTATCTGGTTTTGTTATGGTCATTTTCCTATTCTGACATCATTAACAATGCTAACAAAGTGTTACGAAATTAGTTTGATTACGTTTAAAAACATCCCCTACAGGTCCAACACCGCATCGACCGCATCGTTAATGGTATTAGGACTGCCGAAGTAAATATTTCTAAGTAAGTAGGCTAAATTGACAGACCATTTATTATTATAAAAGAATCGATAAATCATTTCCATTCTATTAATTTAAAAGCCTATATTTTCAAACGTCGAAAATTTTCAGTGAAAAAAGTGATTAGCGTTTATTTTGTGCCTATGCTATTTAAAAAAGAGTTAGTAGGTATCTTAGATACAGAAAAAAAAAATTAAGTCCATGTTTCAGCGTGCTTCCATTAGCGTTGAGTAACGTCACTTAACCATTCGGAGGTACGAACACACAGTGCTCGACGCTGGCAGCAAGGCAAAATGCTAATGAGTTACGAAAAAAACTTGGACAGAAGCGGATTTGGGTACTACAGGGTCAAGAGTCAAGATTGTTAATTTTTTTAATGAAACCTATATAATATTTTTAGTTATAGTGGGAAGGGTACATACTTTTTGTTTTTAAATTACGTCATTAGGATTGTTTTTAGATTCTTCAGTCGCGTCATCTTAGCATGCTTTCAGGTTTTAAAAATCAATTTTCGATTATTTCGCAATGTTTGTTAGATGTTCGTTTTGAGTACATAATTAATAACTAATATTATCTACCTATTTTACATATCATAAACTAGACGAGCAAATAAACGTGTATGTATGTTTCATGAAAAGTACCGAGCTGGTTTTCGCGAAGAGAGCTACTTCCGGGCAAAGCCGGCGGGCTCCATCCGGCGATTTGAAATCTTATTTTACGTCGCGTTTTACATTACAAGGGGCACTAAATCTTGAATGGGAACTTTACGTCGTGTTTTTATTGCTCGTGAATAAGTGTTTACCTGTCAATCGCTTTAAAAGCTGAAATTTTCCCGTTTACGCGATTTTCTGTTGATGACGCGTCGGTTTGATAAGGTTGCACGTCTCGGTCTGGCGCGAAAATCTTTTAGTGCGATTTGTTTTTTTTTTTAATTCTGCTTCATCTCGTTTAAAACTATTTATTAAGAACATTTTTATTTTAAAATTATAAATAAAGATGCTGGAGGTGCGAAAATATTGTTACAATATTCTTCTTTTTAAAATTTACGATACAAAGCTCTTATCTTCAAATAATAAACGTAAACTAAACTGAGACATGATACATAACAATATTTTACTTGCGACAAATGCATCAAACAAAAAATATAGAATTTTTTAATCCTTAAATTTATTGATTTTTGCGTCAGAAATCAAAACTAAGGTAAAATAAAAAGTCAAAGTCTTCTAGTTGATCACTTGAAGCCGCAATAAACGAAGTCAATATCGTGACTTGAATAGATTCCGTGATCCCATTTTAGGGAAAAGATGAGAAATACTTATTCAATTCACGAAATCATTTCCTTAACCTACAGTTATTATCGAAATAAAGTTTTTTAATTATATAGAGTTACAATTATTCAGTGCTATGCACCAACCGACAGTGCAGATTTAGTGGTAAAAGAAAATTTCTACGAAATGCTGAACACCACGGCACAAACTGTTAAGAAACAGGATATAATTATCTGCATGGGAGACTTCAATGCCCAACTTGGGAATGATAACAAAGGCATAGAACACTGGCTTGGCAAACATGCAACAGGAAAAAGAACTGAAAATGGCAATTACCTTATCGACTTCTGCTGCCAGAACGACCTTGTGGTAGGGGGTTCCATATTCCCTCATAAAAACATCCATAAAATAACCTGGGTTTCTCCTGATCGAAAGACCGAAAATCAGATTGACCATTTTATGATCAGCAGGAAATGGCGTCATTCACTTCTTGATGTTCGAAACAAACGAGGCGCGGACGTTAACAGCGATCATCATCTACTGACGGCAAAAATTAAACTTAAAATTGCCAAGATTAATCACACAGTCCAGCCCGCTACAAAACGTTTTGACATTAACAAACTGAAAGACGACGATGCAAAAAGACAGTTCTCTTTGGCGCTACATAATAGATACCATGGCCTCAATGTCGAGGACTCTACAGTCGAAGAACAGTGGGACCATGTACAAAATGTACTGAAGAACTGTTGTAAAGAGTTGCTTGGCTACAAAGTACAAGGTAAAAAGGATTGGATGTCTGACAACACCTGGGACAAAATCAACCTCCGTAAAACCTTGAAAGCAGGATTAAACTCAGCGAAAAATATTGAGGAAAAGGAAACACTTGCATACAACTACTACCTCTGTGAAAATGACATCAAGCGCAGCCTCAAGAAAGATAAACGCACATGGGCCGCCGACATAGCTACAGAAGCACAAAACGCCGCAGCAACCGGTAACATGCGGGAACTATACAAAGCAGCAAAACAGCTCTGTAACAAACACCAACGAAGTAGACCCATCAGAAGTAAGAACGGATCTCTCTTAGTCACCATAGAAGATCAACTTTCCCGTTGGCACCAACACTTCTCAGAGCTTTTCACAGCACCAGATCAGGAGGAGGATGATAGTACAGATGTACCTATATCGGAACCCCTTGATATAAACATTAATCCTCCAACCAAACAGGAAATCTCCAAGGCTATACGGTCTCTGAAAAGTGGAAAAGCACCTGGCAACGATGGCATTCCCATAGAAGCCCTAAAAGCCAACGCCGATGCATCAGCTGATGTACTACTTCCTCTGATGAAGAACATTTGGGAAACTGGTGAAGTTCCAAGCAACTGGAAGGAAGGCATAATAACGAAACGTCCCAAAAAAGGAGATCTTTCTGATTGCAATAACTGGCGAGGCATAAACTTATTGCCAACATGCTCTAAAGTACTGTGCAAGATACTACTGCAGCGCATGGCAAAGGAAGTCGACCGGCAACTAAGGAACGAGCAAGCTGGTTTTAGGGAAGGCCGGTCGTGTACGGACCAAATCAACCTGTTAAGGATTATTCTGGAATCCTGCACAGAGATGCAATGTGAAGTGTTTGCTCTATTCGTGGATTTCGAGAAGGCATTTGACAGAGTGAGATGGTCCAGCATTTGGCGCATCCTGAAAAAGAGGGGGATTCCAGAAAAAATTATTCAGATAATTAGAAGTCTGTACGAAGGATCCCGGTGCCGTATATCACACGACGGCCAGCTTACAGAGGCCATACCAGTTACAGCAGGAGTTAAGCAAGGCTGTTTATTATCTCCGCTTCTCTTCCTCATCGTTCTGGACGATATCATGTGTAGAGTAACAAGCGAAAGTCAAAGAGGTATACCCTGGGTCCAAGGAACACAGATGGAGGATATCGACTTCGCGGACGACTTGTGCTTGCTCTCTGCCAGCGTTGGTGATCTCCAGACCAAGACGGACGATCTGCAGCACCAGGCGATGAAAGAAGGTCTACGCATCAACAGCGCCAAAACAAAGGAGATGCGTCTCAATACAGCAGATACCACTCCAATTTGTGTCAACGGCAATGTCGTTGAGCGCGTGGATAAATTCACGTACCTGGGCAGTGTCGTGAATCCGGGCGGAGGAGCGGAAGCCGACATAGAAGCTCGCATAAATAAGGCACGATCAGCTTTTGCCCAACTCAAGCCAGTGTGGAGGTCCTCAGTCATCACGCGCCAAACAAAACTCAGAATCTTCGAGTCCAATGTGAAGTCGGTTCTCCTTTACGGCTGTGAAACCTGGTTTGTCAGAAAGGATCTGTCTGCTAGGTTGCAGGTTTTTATTAACAAATGCCTTCGACAGATCCTTAGAGTATTTTGGCCCAAGACAATCAGGAACTCTGAGTTATGGAGAATCACGCACCAGAAACCTGTTGACTTGGAGATCAAGACAAGGAAATGGCGTTGGATAGGCCACACACTGAGGAGACCAGACGACCATCCGTCGAAGATAGCCCTTAATTGGTGCCCACAAGGACGTCGCAGAGTCGGCCGCCCTAAGCAGACCTGGCGCCGCACGGTCGAACAAGAGGCTCCCACACTCGGAGCACCGTGGGGCGAGATGGAGGAGGTTGCCCAAGACAGGAGCAAGTGGCGAGCTTTACTGAGAGCCCTATGTCCCTGATGAGGGATAAGAGGACATCATCATCATCATCATCAATTATATAGAGATTTTACCTATACACGTAAGGTTTCTAATTATAATACATGAGCAACACGGTTATAGGTAAGGGGGTACGAAGTTCGCCGGGTCGACTAGTAAAATATAAACAAATAAACTTTTAATCGCAAACGCCTTAAATCTAAACTAAAACCGTGTTGAATTACTCATAGGTATAGCGTGCATTTCCCATAACGCGGCGCAGATGATGTTTGCAGGACTTTACAGCCGCAATACATACATGGTCAACAAATAAGCATAAATTCCAGCCACTAAATTAGGTAATACTTGATGATGATGATGACCGCATTATTTTGGTGATCGTTAAGTTCATTAAAGTTAGTTCTATTATGAACGAATTACCTAGTAACTATTTAGTAATCTGTGGTATTATTCAATAGTGCTAGGCTGGAACCTATTTTTTATTAGAAGAAGGGATATATTTTACGTGGCGCGAGTGTTGCGTACAGAGCATTCAACGTTGCGTAAATACAAAGTTCACCTTAACTAAACAAGTGAATTAGTGATGTGATTGCCCGCGCCTGCGTGAGACCGTCGGCCGAAGTGGGTGGATCATGTTATCCTGCAGGATAACGAGGAATCACGTTCGTCCCCTACAATAACAAGTCTTAAGATATCCGCTATCAAAGATGCTTTAGGGAGACCTTTGAAGTAACGTATTTTCAACATTGCTCACATAAATAAGTTACTCCAAAAGTTATTTAAGTTGATGATCGTTAATGAAGATATACTAACCTAACATACTTTTAGTGTTCTCTATGAATGGTTTGTTTTAATTATTTCTAAAGATTTTATTTCCCATAAAACAACTCAAATAAATAGAACAGTAACCTATCGATTCTAATTCTATGCCACGATTCCCTCTATCAGCCCCCTACGCAAACTTTGAGTTTGTTTGATACACTTTACTCACTACGTTCGCTACCTATTGTAAATATTAAAGGAACAGCAAGCAGCCAAGGGTAAGGTCAATATGTGGTATATACTGGTTCCACAAAAGCTATGCGACAAAATTTCATTATTTCAATATTCGTTTCGCATTAATAATTTTTTACTTATCACCGAACTAAAGAACAAATAAATATTATCATTGCTACTAAATATTTAACATTTAAACAAATAGGTAACAACGTGAGTTAAAGTATTATTAATGTTCGCAGTTAATAATTAGGCTAGTATCACATTTAGGATATTCTTCCTTTGTTCTTTTATTATACCGTAATAAAGCTGTCATCCAATTAATTTACAGATTTATGTGAAACTTTTTTGTTTTGTGACACAATATTATTATGTAGGCTTAAACTCAATTACTCATGCATAACTATTTTTATTCAATAATTTCCTAATTTTTATTTTTATTCCCATTCAATCACAATCCAATTATAACGTACTTAGTAGCACTTACTGGTTCATTAATAATCTGTGTTACAAAATGAAGCCTCCCTCCGCTATTTAATAAAACACATTTATGAGATAATGGAATTATCATTGTTACTCATATTTGAACCTGAATTTCATTGGGTATACAAAGCTTGTTTTATCAAATCAAAAAACAATTTTAAATGTTGCTCTAACAGAGTGATATGATAATATCAGTTTATTTTTAATAAAATAATGTATAAAACTGGCACAAGTTACTTATTAAAAGTTATGCATGTTCATAAATAACGTAGATGTACCTACCTTTAAAAAATGTTGCTTAAATCAGCTAGAATATTTTAAGCTTCTTGGTAGAACACAAGCATACGTCTCCTAATGAAAGTTAAAATTGTTTATACATCACATTGCCATAATACATGGCTGGGGGCAACTAATACGATAACAGACAGCAGAATAGATTAGAAATTATAATTATGATAATGATGCCCTATTCCCCTCATCAAGCTCGCCACTTGCTTCTGATTGGGAATACTTATGATAAAAAATAAAATTGTGCGAGGAGAAATAAACAGTATTTCCGCCTTATAAATATTCCCTCGGGTCCAATTTTCCGATCGTTTACATTGTAGAGGGTCCATTAGCTGTAATGGACAGCTCGTACACAGTCCAGGCAGTGACGTCAGACGTTTAAAGATACCAATTTCTTCGTCTCACGAACATTGACAAGATTTCGTGTCAAAGCCTCCTTCTACAAACTTCCTTAGGTTCCACAAACACGGAGACCAAGGAGATCGATTTGTCTCCAAACACACTTTGATAATGATATTGTGTTTCTTTGTGATCATCCATAACTTAAATGATAAAATTTATTGGTTTTAGTAGGTACATTCTAATTTGAACGGTAATTTATTTGTAGTCACGGGGCTACAATTTTTGGAACTGTTTTTTCTGAGTTAGTAAAACATTATTTTAAATCTTCATGATATATTAAAAACAATTGAAATTGCCTGATTCGTTCCGTTTGTTACCCGTTTCTATCCCAAGACCGATACGTTGGTGCATCTAATTGCTCATTTCCGTCTAGCCGCAGGGCGGGCCGTCGTGACTGCTGCTGGGTGACATTTTCTGTAAGAGCCCGCCTGGAGGCCTGGAGCGCCCGCCCCGCAGCGCACCCGGGAGCCGGGATGAAGTTTTATTAATAATACTTATTAGTTTTTCATTACTGTTCAATCGCTTGTAATTTTATGTAAGCTTATTTTATATCTTATTTCTATGTTACACGACTGACTATTGCGATATCCGGTCATAGCTCTGACGAGACCATGAAATTAATAAGACGGTAAGTAACTACTTCGATCAACATTCAACACTATTAATTCCATGAACTAGACATTGTTCCCTCCTTGCAAGCCAGCTAACGCGGTGGGTGACTGCTTGCGGCAAGAAAAGACATATAACCTGTCATACTAAACTGTACCTACTCTAAAAATATAAATCCAAATTTTCCTATGCTTTGTTTGTAGATTTATTACTAGGAAACGGAACCTTTTTTATATAAAAATAAATGTGTTTAGCGACTATATTACTTTTGAAATATTATTTATTACATAGGTTCTACATGTAAATGAAATAATAGCCTAACTCATAAGTTATGCGTTTACGAAGACGAGTTTTTGTTTTTTTTTCTCATGATATTACGGAACGTACTTATTGTAAATTTAATTTATCCGGCTATAGGCTTCGAACTAAGGCTGGACTTATATTTTTTATATTTATGTTACTTATGGCGCAAACTTTAAAATTTTACGAAAGTAAGTAAAGCGGCCCCTAAACCAATAATTTAATTTTCAGTTAAAATGTAAAAATTATGCTCTTTAGGTAGGTAGGTACCTACATATTTTAAATTTAAGTGCGTAAAATGAGATCGAAATTGAATTTGCATCATAGTATGTGCAAGCTTTCCCTTCCCTACACTTCCATATCGTATTCCACAACTTACTATATAGATACCTCGCGTAAGAGTATATTAAAACATCTAAACATTTTGTAGTTCAACACAAAAATAAAGACACACAAAACACGCGCTAAATAAACGCAATAAAACATTTTTAGAGTGTAAATATTTATCTGAAACATTACTCGGTATTCTCTTTGAAATTGTTTTATTTAAAATGAAAGAAATATAGTCGTTTGGGGATCTTGAGCAGGAAATGTGGGCATTACCGAGGGTAGCGTTGATCGAGCGGAGACAACCCTTGCAATAAGCATGACATCATCAACGCAAAATTATATCGTAATTAAAAGGTTTATTAGATTCTAATTATTAATATATGAATACGTGGTGTTAAATTTACTTTTATGTACATATAAATAAGTCACTGATTATAGTATATGAATATTCCACTATAAGCCATGTAAAAATTATGTTTTAAGTTTTGTATTGACGTAGTAGGTAAACAGAATTTAATGATTTGTAGACATTTTGTAACGATAAAATTAAGGGATTTTTGAACTAAAATATGTATACAAAAGTAATAGGTTTAATACAATATAATATTTTTTGGGCGTAAGTTATAGCAGAAATTGAGAGAGGCCTTGAGAGAGGTCCCACTGCGGGGTGGGACAACGCAAGCTGTTAATAAAAATAATAGTGTTAATTTGATGCTTTTCTTTAAACAAAATTTCTCAAAATCCGACTTTATAAAAGTCGAATAAGATAAATACTTATTTTAATATTTTAATGCAGTGGCAGCAATAAACAACTTATCTAAAACGTTTGCGCAAATTTAGTTAAACAAAGTTAAGCTGATTACAAAATAAGCACTTGAATTTAACCGTATATAATTACTTATTTATTAAAAGGGTACTTAATATTTACCTGTGGTAGCGCCGTGGTCCGCCTGGGCGGCTTAGCCGGCCGGGGCGGCCCCAACTTTTCTCCGCATGGCGCGAACTGTTGAACAGTCACTAGAACACTTTAAAAACTACACTTCAGTCAAATAGTAACCGCTTTTTAATGTCCATATAAATTAACAACCAATTTTATAAGTTTTTTAAAGTGCCTAAATACAAAGTCCACGATACATTCGCGAAAAGGTAGCAAAACGAGGCGGTAAGCGGCCGCTCTGGGAAGTGGTGAAGCCACACTGCCGCTGGGCGGGCGCCCGGGCCGCGCGCCGCCCTCGGCCCGCATAGCGACGTTCATGCCTTCAATTCTTCAAATAACACACGATATTTTCCATTGGAAGAATGAGGGTATAAAGACATTAAATTAAGTGGTTTTACAAAAAAAAACGTAAGGTACTGAGCAAAGCACAGCCGAAACAGCTTGTAAAACCTGAAAAACTGCTAGTGACTGCTAGAGCACTAAAAATTCTCATAGCAGCCACAGGTAAAATTTTAAATGAAAGTGCTGGAAATGCTGCGGGTATTCGTAATGTACAGTACGCCCAAATTAATAATGAGCATGCAGCTCTTCGCTAGGGGTCGTTTACACGGAAACACCCAATCAAAAAACATAATTTTACTTAATAACGCACGAAAAATATGTCTTCCGATGCTCGGGAATACGACCGTAGTCGAACGGAAACGATGATTTCTATGCGCATTACCACTTTTGTAGCACTGTAATGTATTTATGGTCTTTCAATTGCACATTAATATTCGTTATTGAAAAATGGCAAGTTCAGCGTAGCAATAATTCCACGAAAACATTTTTTAGTAATGCTTTAAAATAATTTATAATATTTTAGATAGATTTTACAAAGGTGGGTGGGTCAGGCTCTGATGAGCTGATGCCTCTGCCTCCTTCGGGGAATAAAAGGAGTGAGATTATGTTATGTTATACAAACAAAGGTAGAAAGACGTAATTTCAACAAAATCATGCGATTTCATTGAACCGCACACTACAAACAACCGCGTTCGGCGTGACGTTAGATGTTCGTAAATCAGAACTATTTCTTGCTACAGAAGAGAATTTTTTTTTTAATTAATAACCCTCGAGTGAGAAAGGCGTCCAACAGTTTTGTATGGGTTTCTTACACCCATTTTTTTAATAAAGTGTATTCAGAATGATAATGATTATAAAATCAAACTAATGGTATACAACTAAATATTTTAAGTATATACCTCATTAGACTTACTTCCGTCTGTCCCAATGTATGCATAAATATTTACTGCTCTTGTTATACCTTGAATTTTAAAGTCCTCAAAAATCCTCAAAACTACGCAACCGATTTTGATGCGTTGATAGAGGAAGGTTTATGCAACGGATTTTAATTCGTTTTTTTTTTTTTAATAGAGGTATTCAAGAGAAAAGTTTATAAGTATAATACATGAGCAAAGTCGACTAGTATAAAATAAAGTCGCTTTTCGTGTCTGTCCCTGTATGCTTTAAAATCCTCAAAACTACGCAACCGATTTTGATGCGTTGATTTTTAATAGTTAAAGTGATTCAAGAGGAAGGTTTATAAGTTCAATGCACAAAATAGTAAAAGGTTTTGCGGTACGAAGTTTGCCGGGTACTAGTATCTAATAAATTAAACATAACATAAATTTGATAAAATCCTTCTATATGTACCTAACTTATAATTTGTTGTGCATAAATTCCATTTGAAAAATGTTATTACATTTGTATTAACTTTACCTATTTGGTATTGTTTGTTTTCCTTGTTATTTTATTAAACGTATGCCCTCGCTCGCAACGCGGCATACCAGTATACTCAATTTTCTCCACATGTATGCTCTAATGTAAAATAAACTTTACGCGCTTTTATTGTTTTTTCATTAAGTACCGACCTGAACATATTTTTTTTACATTTTCATTCAACTGAAAACAATGTTGCACAATATCAGTACATATAATGTTATTGTCATATTGCAAACTTTAACTTACCTACTCTTCACTGGTGTTAGTAAAACTAATTACATACCTGTAAATATCATAATATTAATTTAAAATGTGCCCTATCCAACATAATAATTAATTTATGCAGGTATTAGTAACTAAGTACGTTCCTATAGGTACTTGTATAATAAATAACAAGCTTCAGATGCGGCATTGTAAAATAAATGTTAGGTACCGGCTACAGTCCACCAGGTGCCCAATTCTCGTAATCGATTGTTTTGCTATGACAATGATATGACGAGGGTGTAGGTAAATCAAGTCTTCTTCTTTTTAACCATTTTTTTGACTATTAATAAATGAGACAATGGTTTCCAAACCCCCTTCATAATATAATTGCAACATTGCTTACGTGAATTAACCTCCTGGTTACATAGGGGATAGCGTGGGTGATGCGATGCTTCAAGTCAGAAGGATAAAAAGGTGCCGGGAAAGCAATTAAGGTCTCAACTAAAAGCTGGGCAGAGTTCGTTCCGCATCGTTACAAATTATGACCGCACTGAGTCACGCTCTCGCTGAATGCCCTGGCTTGATCGCCCCTCAGCAAGGTATCATCCATCAACAATGTTAAAACCGACTTTTCAAATCACGTAAACCGTATATATACGGTTTACGTGATTTGAAAAGTCGGTTTGAATATATTCAAATTGTCATGCATTCATACAATGACATGCAAACTGCAGCCGACCACTCGACCGTGGTTTGGATCCAATATTGGCTCTCTGGCTGTAAAATAGCTTCAACATAGTAAATGTATACAACATAGTAATACACCCAAATTAATCAGGATTAGCAAATGAGGAAGTTATTGTAAAATACCTACACAAAGTTTTTTCTTTTCAGAATAACAGCGAAAGCTTAATGAAATGAAAAACTTAAGAGTAACCAACTACAGTTTTTCAAGTACTTAAGGCGTAACACTTCCGGTTTTTCTGTATCGCAAAATAGCTCTTGTTCTTTGGTAATACAGTCTAGGGCTGACGAAACCATAGACAAATCTGTTACGGCCTCCTAGTCCGCCACTGTACATGATAAAGTATAGTTCCGGCACCTTAAATTACACCTTTATTGAAACCCCGTCATGCCTTAGTTAGAATAAATACAAATTAAAATTTATCGATTATAGATAGCTAAGTAGCTTAATGATAGCGGAGATACATTGTGTAGCGAGCATGCATCTACAACACTCACGTTTCTCTTATGACGTCACTTGGGAAATGTACACGACGGTAGCCCAGTTTTGGATCAATGGCCAATCTACAAATAGAAAAATCCAATTCAAGCTTGCACGCGCTCTATGCGCTCGTAAAACAAACGAAATTGGCTTATAATTATTTCGGTTGTTTTACGAGCGCATTTCGTTTCGTTTCAATAGGAACGTTCTGTTTTTGAAGACGATTTCTACACATTGTTATTCTATCTATACTACGCACCAGCAATAACGAAGACTATTCAAAAAAAACTTGGTTACAAAAGTTACTGAACACAACATTCTAAGTAGGTACTTAATTTGAAACTTATCACTAGCAATTAATTTTCACATGCACTCTTTCTCAAATCTGATAATTGTACATCGGCTTTGTATTCGATGTATATTGTTAAACATGCAGCTTCTCCGAGTTGCTTGGCACCTTACGCGCTTTAAATCCTTCCCTATACTAAAAAAAAAACTACAATATTGATTGTCTATGGTCTAGCTGTCAAACGTCATTCTTTGTGTTCGCGTGGTGCCGGCGCTTTGTTTTTTAGTAAAAAATAGTTTCGTTTTATAAAATAAGTGAAAATAACAGCAAAACTACACGAAAATGTGTACACAAACATAAGTCAAAGGACAGGAAACTCGAAATATATCGAAACAAGTTCCGAAAATTGTGAAATGCAGGGAAATAAAAAGCCTGCAACAAGGACGTTCGGAAATTTTCTGATCTGCAGGATGAGAATTCTTCAGGTATAATTAAAAATTACATTGGTTACGCACCAATATTACCTCATATGACACAATGTGGGCAAACAAGCCCTTTCTAATGACACGGGTGGTATACGCGATATACCGACGTGTTTGTTGGCGCATGCCTTTACAAACAAGCCCTTTCACATTGACACGGGTGGTATACGAGATATACCGACGTGCTCGTAGGCAAACATGCCGTTTTTTGGTTTGATATGGGCGTGGCACGCGCACGCTATGCGCAGACATTTTGGCGGCAAAATATTTTTTGTCTTCTGAACAAGACACAGGCTGTGTACGAGATACATGGATGTGCTCTACAATTTCTTAAGTGTCAAATCACAAAGATTTACTCAAATGAATCACAATCAACATGAGGCACAAATGCCAATAGAACAAAGGATGGAGATAACTTATCTTCTCCGTAGCAAGTTAATACTACCAATGTACTACCACACAGGTAGGCATAACATTCAGGTTCAATCAGTGACACTGAGGGAGATACCTATTTCCCCAACAACCTTAATTTGGCCCAAAGAAATAAGCTCAAACTTCACTTTTGGAAGAGCTTTTCCCAGAAAACCAAGTATACCTTGTGGATAAGGGAATTTAAACTAAACAAAATCAATTTGTTTTGGAACTCCATGCTATGGGAAAATTCTTGCAACACTAACAGCGAGTTAAAACATAGACCAGCTGAAACTTATATCCCCACTGCGATGCAGTCAGGATCTTTGCTGTCTTGCATTCTATTCAAACAAAAGCAAGAATAAATTTTACCATGTCTAATCTAGAGAAACCATTCTTTGAATCTAGTCAATGATGTACTGCGGGACGAGTTCCTTATTTTGGCCATGATCTTCAACAAAAGATTGCAACAATGACAATTTAGTCAACACAATGCAAAAAATCAATATGCAAAAAGCCACCTGCAAACCCTGAATGGGAAAACTTTATCAGGCCATCCCATTACTACCATACTGGTTTGCACTTTTGTATGGAGAAAACCCATGAAACCCCTGGTAGCCAGGAACTACCAATACTAGAACCACCATAGGGTTTTGCAGGCAACAGCCTAACGACCCAGACGCAGCCCTGTCTAAGCGGCATTTTCCTTCTGACAAATAGAGGTAAGCCATGGTGGCAAGCTTATTTCCACTTTTTTCCTAAGCTAAAGGAAAAATCTGTGTGATACTTTGTTTATTTTGGGTTATGTATGTTAAGGGTATAACTACACCTTCTCATTCAATAGAATCTTAAAATCTGTCCAAGAACTCAGTAATATGTTTAAATTAAAACCATTTAAAATATTTTAACGTTGCCCAGAGTACCATCAATACTCTGAAAATTTATTCAAGAACACAGTATTATGGTTAAATTAAAACCATTTAAAATATTTTAACATTGCCCACAGTACCATCTTTAAATAAATTAAGTAATGGATATAGTCAAAAATTTAATCGGATTGTTAAAAGTGTGACTTAATCAAGCCAGTCAGTTATATAAAAATCATGTCTAAGTACCAAAAATGGTGATCATGGTTTATTTTATTTGAAATATTTCATCAGTTTATAACAGTGGTATTTTTACACGTCTATTGCGCAGGACATTTAGAGGTTTAAATCATTTAAGATTATGATTTTTACATTTACATGAGTTCCAGACACATTCTTATGGATGTGTACAGTTTCACTTTAAATAAGGAAAGTGGTTTTTAGCTTTCTTACATCAATAAAGCCTTTATTTTGTAAATTTTTAAATCTATTCTACAAATATATGAAAAAGTATAATTTTATGCAAATACATATTATGTACAGACAAATGCGAATGCATGAAGAGTTAACAAAAATTATCACATCTAATTATCACATTTACCCTCATATTTGCTACGCTCACAGCATTAGAATGTAATACATGGAATTTGTGTACAAATGTGTACCAAGTTTTTTGAGCCAGCGAGGGGTATTAGTAACAGTTGTGTGTTTTTTGAGTACTTACAAGCTGTTTAGACCAAACACTTTCTATAAATGTTCATATAATATGTACATTGATATGTACATACATACATACAAACATACTTATCGCTACGCCTGTTTCCATAGGGGTGGGCAGAGAGGATTGATTTCTACTTGCTATGATTCTGACAAACCTTTTCTTTTCGCTTCTTTAGATGCAAGTTTTTAATAACTCTTTTCATTATTACAATGATTCAATTAGTCAAACATCTTGAATTCTTATGCCCAGCTAAACCAAAAAACTTTCGCAATTTACTTACTTTTGACACTTCATATGTAACATTAGTAGAAGCTTGTCCAGCTTCTTGCTATGCATGGGTGAATTTTGGAAACTGGAACAAAAATCCTGGAATGTTGATTTACTGTATCTAGTGTTAATTATGTTACTAGCATAATGATGGTCATCACAACTTTGGTTCTCTGTTATGGATTATTTTTTGGTTTTTTTGCAACACGAAAGAAACCTTTCTTAATTATACCTGAAAGAAACCTTTCTTAATTATTATCTTCACCTTTCAGAGACCTGCTTCATTGTCAGATAATATAGAAACAAGAGATATGCTCTAGCAATACCAGCTTAAAATATCAGTACTACTACTGTCATTTGTAGAAATTATAATTGAGTCCTCAGCGGTGAGCATTGAGCAAACTCAATACAATAATAAAAATAACAATGATCCATTTTTTGTTTTTTGTTCCATATAAATGGTCATTCCTCCTAAGAATTTTAATTCAGGTGCTTCAAATTTTTATAAATTTGATTTTATGTTGAATGGTGGCTCTAAAATAGGGGATGATGATTGTATTATGAAGACCTACCACCATTGCCATATTAATGTCATTGTTTATTTATTTATAAATAAATATAATATTACATGAGATATGATTAAAGTATTGAATGTGAATGACAGTTAAAAGAATAGTATCCTAATGATAATTTAAACCAAAAAACATGTTACTAGCTTTAAGTAGCTACTGCTACACAGAACAAATATTGACTTACTAGTCATGTTACTAGCTTTAAGTAGTTACTGCTACACAGAACAAGTATTAACTTACTAGTCATGTTACTAGCTTTAAGTAGCTACTGCTACACAGAACAAGTATTAAGTTACTAGTCATGTTACTAGCTTTAAGTAGTTACTGCTACACAGAACAAGTATTAACTTACTAGTCATGTTACTAGCTTTAAGTAGCTACTGCTACACAGAACAAGTATTAACTTACTAGTCATGTTACAAGCTTTAAGTAGCTACTGCTACACAGAACAAGTATTCACTTTAAAAAAGTAAAGTACTAGAACTAAATAAATACAGACTTAAATATACATAAAGTTACACTGATATTGTTAAGACATTGAGTTTTAGAGTTTTTGTAAACCGAATTAAATTAATCAAAGCTTTTGAACGTGAAAAAACTTCTGTTCTGTAAAACTTCGTAAAAAACCCATTGTTAATTCTTTCAAAAAACGACACAAATCTGTGACCTCATCAACAATAGGACGCTGGACCAAAAATATTTTGCTATTTTGGGGTAAAAAGGGAGTAGAATCTTTTAAATAAGATGATATTTTTTGAGTGCGTCTCCTGGCGGCTTCCATCATTGGCTTCGATGATGGGTCTGATCGAAGGCGTGCCGCGGCAGGGTGCTGCCTGGCTCGTGTAGCATGACGTAGCTACGTACAATGTTTTGCTATGCGGACTGGTCTGTCCTTTTGGGGACTGTTTTTGCCTGCGCCTCTTGCGAATAGGATACTATATTAATAAATATAATGATATGAGACTTGAAATAAGAAATACCTTGTATCCTATGTAGAATAATTTAATTTTAAATTTGAAAATTAAGGTGTTTGCAGGACAAACACAAGCTATCTAGCAACCACCAAAAAGGTGTGTCATTAGACAGACAGTTGACTAAACCAGTAGGTCTTGAACTATGTAGAGGTTCACATACAACTCTATTCATGTGATATCTTTTTGTTTTAGTTAAGAAGCGGTATTAATACGCCGTTTTGATACTAAATAGGTATTACATTTTAACTTTATTAAATTTTCTTTTAAGTTTTAATTAATTTTCATATTCCTTTACTAAGGATATATAAAACAACTTAATTAAGTTTTCAAACAAATCTGTTTGTCCTTTCCTATATTAGAAGGGGTTATCTTCGATAGAAGCCTCACAACTTTTATTTTAAGATATTATTATTGGCTCTGAACATCTGCATGTTTAACAATATACATCGAATACAAAGCCGATGTACAATAGGATGATCAAACGAGCTCACCTGAGTGAAGTTCGATCATTATTGTACGAAGGCTTTGTATGAAGATGTATATTGTCCCGCCCGCCCTTTACAATTTGTAAGTAACCCAAGTTGTGAGTCAAGCTCGTTATGGCTCTAAAGAATGACGTTTGACAGCTAGACCATAGACAATCAATATTGTAGTTTTTTTTTTAGTATAGGGAAGGATTTAAAGCGCGTAAGGTGCCAAGCAACTCGGAGAAGCTGCATGTTTAACAATATACATCTTCATACAAAGCCTTCGTACAATAATGATCGAACTTCACTCAGGTGAGCTCGTTTGATCATCCTATAAATATATTTTAGGTTGACCATATTATAAAATAAATATTATAAAGTTTTCTATGTTATTATTATTTTCTTACTAAGTACTTACCTTACTTATACGTCTATTGGTGACTTTCATAAGTAGCACTCTCAAAAGTAGCACTTTACGACTTTACTATCATATTTAATTTATAGCTAGAGAAAAGACTGATTAATGAGAATTTCGAAAATAGATTCAAACTTTAGAGCCACAGAGACACATTTTAGTCAACCTAGTTACTTTTAAATAAGGCAATATCCTATTTCGTTACACAGGCATTTAGGTGCTAGACAGAGGCATTTATTAATCTAACAAACACAAACGTGGCCGCTACTTTGGATCATACTAAAATTTTTAACTATTACACCAACTACCAACCTCAAATTTAATTAGCTGACCAATCACGGTGATCACCATTGCGTTGGTTTATTTCTCTGAGACCATCGCATACAAAGTTAACCTAAGTAAGTATGTATCAATGATGTTATTCCTTTCATAGTAACTACGTTGTTTCCATAGTTGGAGGATGGAAAGTAAACGTACATACCCTAGGTAGTTTAAAAGAAAGAACCTTTCCAATAGTAAAATGGATTGACGATGTTTGCTCCTAAAGTTGCTGAACAAAGTACTTACTTAATAGTTTTTTCATGCTAGGTATACCCATTTTTAATCGGAAAATGATTTTATTAATTAACTTAGCATTAAGTTTATAAGGATAGGCTGGTTTTGCTACCATACTTTTTTCCTTTTCTGTATAGCAGCAATGATTTTTAGCACCAAGCAGGCTACATTATGCATGTTCACGAATCATTGCCTCATTAGCAGGTTCTACGTACCCGTCGTGGTCGCCATCTTGCTCCTCCGCACTGTTACACTCCTCCACAACCACCTCAGGTGGATCACTCATTTTCACCATAAAAATAAGGGTAAACGCACAGAAAAAAAAAAACAGGGGAATAACGTTGCCCCGCAAGCAAAACCCGAAGACTGGCATACTTCGCCCTTGGCTGAAGATTACAGGCCCGCATGTACCATTATTAAATTAAGTTAACTTACAGACAACTAAACCATAAGCATGCGACGTCGAGCAAACGGGTCACGAACGTATGGTAAGGCTTCTAGAGCTCCGTATAATCCCTTTACATGACGACCACTCGCACCGTTGTTAAACCTATACTTATGTATGGTTCCTGTTGTAGGTGCCTAGGTAGATTTATCAGCAGTAAACGTTGTAAGTAGGTAGAACATTAATCAATGACTCTAAGCATCGTGGTTTTCATTTTTTAGGACAAGGGGCTCCCTCGAGACTTTCCCTGTAGAGTTATTGCGTTTCCGTCCGCTTCACTGTTAAGGTGAAGCGGAAGCGGTGGTCTCTGAGGACCCGACTTGTCACCAGACTACATGACGGATGACCTCTCCTTTCGAATACAGGATGCACGCACACGTGCTATTTAATTATAATCTTTTTTTTATTAAGTTAAATTTTCTATAAGTATGTTGTGTGGTGTAGAATACCACCACCCCATATCCTCCCATTAAGTCGTAAAAGGCGGTTAGCTTAAACAAATCATTCGCAAAACTTTAAGGCCTGCAGTTTCAAGCATAAGTTTCAAAACTATATTTGAAGATAAATTTGTGCACACAGCCTGTATAAAGTGTATTTAGTAATTGTAATGTTTTTCGTCGAAACGGTCTCCCGGCCCAGCCGCCCAGCCGCCCGGCCGCCGCCGTATAGAGCTGTCAGGGTAATAAAATACCCTGCCTGCAACAGCAGGGCTCTTTCTTCCTTTCATATATCAACTGCAGGAATTAAGTAAGAGGTATGATAAAGTAAAAAATAGTAAAAAAATCGGAAAAAGATTGGTTGCGTTATTTATATGCAAGTAACCTTTTTTCATGTTTTGGGACAAATATGGATGGTTAATTGAATTATATAGCTATTAAAATATTTCTGTATTTAAGTACAATGTGTATATATTCATTTATTCATTCTCGACCACGATCTTCCGTGCTCTAATCCAGGCTGGCACACTGCAGTGCGTTACGGAGGCGGCGGGTAATAAAAGTCACTAGGATTTTCTGATTTCTTTTTTGAGACGAATATCGCTTGAAGGGTAAACACACCAAATCAAAGCAGTACAACATAATGTTTCTATACTTATAAAGTACCCGGCGAACTTCGTACCCCCTAAATTTTTACTATATTGTGCATTTATTATATACTTATAAACATTCTTCTTGAATCCTTTATCTATTGAAAAAACGCGCATCAAAATCCGTTGCATAATTTTAAAGATTTAAGCATACATAGGGACAGACGCGGGAAGCGACTTCATTTTATTATTATGTATTGATTGATAATGGTGATAATTAATCGATTTTCGAAAAACTATGAATACCTTACGGTTACGGTTATTTTAAAAAGAAGTAAGTAGCTAAGACAAAGGGCGCTTGGCGTGTTGCTCTTATTTTATACTTATGTATCTCAAGCTTGAGATTAAGACGTAGCGCAAGTCGGCTTTCATTAAAGGAATATTTCAAAACCTACATAGGTACAGTAGCGAACACGTACTACATAACACTTTTGTCTATGGTCATGTGCGCCCTAGACTGTAATACCAAGGAACAAGAGCTATTGTTTAATAAAGAAAAACCGGAAGTTTTACGCCGACCTAGTCCGCCACTGTCTGTACATAACAAAGCTTTCTAGAAAATTATGAACGTACTAATAACGCATTAAACAAATAATGCTTTCGTTTGAAACATGAGACATTAGTAAGATTGTATTTGTACCTAGTAAAAATATCTACAGCACCATTTTTAACCCCCGACAAAAAAACACAGGTGTGTTATAAGTTTAACGTGTGTCGGTCTGACTGTGTATCTGTCTGTGCCATCGAAGAGCCCAAACGGATGAACCGATTAAATTTTTTTTTTTTTTGTGGCATAGGTAATTTTAGCCCGAGTGTTCTTAGTGGTTCTTAGCCATGTTTCATGAAAATTTGTTCAGCCGTTGAAAGAACATCAGCTCTTTTCTAGTTGATGAGGGGATCTAACTAGCTTCCTTATGTATGTCTGATCGATTCGAAATTTGGTACCGTGTTACTTCAATGATATTGAAAGTAGCTATATGGTAAGGTAATAGGGCATGAATACCGGAATCTCGGAATATCGTAACAAGACATTTAGTTTTATTTGAGTTCTAAAATAAATGTTTTTAGAGTCCACAAGGCTGCAATATAATAAGTAACTGGTAATTAATTTCTTCTTAGCTTTTTCTTTAATCAGAAACATTCTTTCAAAGCAGTTCACTTAGGTATTTGGTACTTTGTACTGGTAAAATATAGAAAAGCAGACACAATATTAAATATAATACTTACTTAGTTAGTTACTTAATAATAAAAATACATAATTTTTTTTTTCAAATTACAAAATCATTTTGTATTTTTTTGTTCTCATTGTATTCAAAATCATAGGAAGAGATCATCTCAGCTTGATTTCTGTCTCCACAAAACATGTTATTTAAATTTAGTATACAATTTTATAGTTACGATTAAAATTTTAGTTTCTTGAATAATTTATTCCGATATTGATAACGGAATTCCGGTATTGAGATAAAATGTCTGATATCAGTATCGGAATTGAAAACCTTCCGATATTACATGCCCTATAAGGTAACCATGACCTGATCTGCCGTTTATTATGATCAGCTCTTAAATAGTGGATAAGGGGATCTAACCATGATCTGTGGATCCTTGAAATTGTGACTGCACTCAGTTTTAATATGAGCATCCTCATTATAATAACTAAATATCACTAAACGATGATAGATGATACGCCCTTGTTAATTTCCTGCAATAAGTCTGTATAGCGGAGCATTTTAATAAAATATTTTTTTTTATTTTATAATTATTTATTGTATATTTGAAGTCTATCAAACTAATATTGCATTCATGAGCGCTCTTATGACATTGCTAGGTTTCATTCATACACAAAAGCATACACACATCTTTTATTTGACTCTAATTTAGTTAAAATAAATTCAACAATCACATTTTAAAATAATTGAACAATCAAAGGAATGGCAGCTTGATCAGCACTTGAATAATAATAACAAAAAACAATCACTTTCAAAAAGTTCTTAAATACGAAGCCAAAGCACGTTTGTCTATTCTTAGCGGAAACTCCAGTTATTTTAGAAAATGGCCTTATTAACTTTTTTTAATGTTTTGATTTGTATCTAAAAAAGTTATGCAAAAATAACTCGTTAAAAATAAAACCTGTACTTACGAAACCATAAATGTGGGAAACTTTTTAAATTCGCTATAAATATTTTCCCAGGTACTTCAGGAAGTAGCACCATGCTTAAGTAATTTTTTTTTATTTAACAAAATTGGTTATTTAAAGAAGACCTTAATTCTGATACCATCACGGTTCGACAGCCGAGATTAGAGGCTGCATCCTAAAAGGTCGTATTTCAAAATAACTGATGTCCACGTTAAGTACGTAAAGACACACGTACACCACCGAATACAAAATAAATACAGACTCGCATTAATTTGGAAACATCTAAATAATACTTCTACACCAATATAAATAACTCTTAAGGCGGTAACTCTCGCTATGGCGCGAAGTTAATTTTTTTTCGCGTTTTGTAATTATTCTGGCGAAAGTATTCGTCCAAAAACGTTGTATTACAATGTGGGAGATGGTTTTTTACATTCGCGAATTCATTTATACTTTAGGTATTTAAAATGAATACTTTCGCCAGAATAATTACAAAACGCGAAAAAATTTGAATTTCGCGCCATTCCGTGAGTTACTACCTTTAAAGATCTAAACTAATACTGAAAAGCCCCTGTGAGATCAATCACTTTTCTATGTTATTATAAAGCTGTAACAGACCTACTGCAGTACAAACAAAAAAATATAAATTATAAAAATTGAAATGTTGGTATTTGAACCCAGTAAAGTTCAAAGTTTAAAGCGCAGCAGCTGTTACTTTTGTATGTATAAACATGCTATAGAAGTAAGATTTCTCTATTTGAAACTGTGAATGATCTTAGGGGCACAGTAAAAAATACAGGTCCGTCGGTAACATCTCGATTAAGATTAAGTAGGTAGTAATACAAATAGTATAGGTAAGTACATTAATATTATATTCTGTGGATAAAAACACTAACATCAGTTAATTGAAGTAGTTTTTTGAATATAAATAGTAAAAAAAAATAGGTTTATACCTCGAATGAAACAACACTTTTGTAGACCCTCGTTAGACAATATAGACTTTAATTTTGTGACTGTAATCAGTGTCTATCTTAAAAAAAAAAACAATAGGCGAATAAGCTAAAATTAGAATTTATGTTTGGAATGTGTAAGCTGTAGCTCAATAACGAAATTATATAAGTAGATTTTATTTTTTTACATCGAATCCCAGAGTTGTGTCAAAGACAGATAATAAAATATACATGGCGGCACAATAATCTAGAAATTAAGAAGTGGCAACACTGTATGGATTTATTTTTTATCCGTTTAATTTCCATACAGTGTTGGCAGTTTTTAATTTCTAGATTTTTGTGCCAAGATATTGGTAACAAAAAATCTCATGATGGCGGCTGAACGCATGCTTTCTCGCGTTTATTCGTATGAGAGAAGAGTTAAGACGAATGACAGTCGAAACAACGGCCGCCATTTTAAGATCGTTTCTTTATGTGCGCTGGTTTATAGTTACTTTTTGTGTGACCAACAAAGCTTTGTTGAACAGCCGAAGTGACAAGTAAGTATATGGTGGTTTACAAATTTTAGAATAATCGTATTGCTTGCGCTAACAGATAAATTGGAAATTCGGACATTATTACATTACCATATTTTGTGTATTTTTCAGTCGTGGGTGCGATAATAATAGGCAATTCTCATCTACTAACGTACAGACCAAATATATTTTAAAAATCTATACGATTGGTCTAAGACCATAGTATGATATTTAAAGTTAGAATAGTTAACTTTTTTAACCAAACTAGCAGACTACCAAACATGCTACCTTTAAACGTCCTAAATCAATAATTTAACACAATTGTTCTACGAGAATAAATAACCGTTTTCCCTGGCACATGCCTTGAAACTTGGAACACTTTAACTTTACACAGAAATGAAATTAAACGGAGCGGTTACAGAACTACAAGGTATGGCTTCCAACGTTTGAAAGGGCTAAGTCGGAAACATAGACAAGGTGATACAATAATTTGTATCAGTATCGATCGAAATGTAATATAGTTACAGGATAGTATATTGTTGCTGGCTTACATATTAATTGACTAGTAAAGTTAATACCTATAAAACATCAAGCGCCACTACATTTCAAAATTCGGTTGCACCAATTTTTTCATAACTTTCTCAGTTCTTATATTTTTATCGTAAGTGACGCTCGGTACATGTTATTTTGAGGCATAGCACAGCTAGACAACAGTGCCCTAAAATACTAAGCTACATTATCTAGTGGAATACTGTTTCCATTTTTGATATTTGCCTTTGTTTAGAAGATATTAATTTTTTTCAGCGGTGGCGCTACTTTAGCTGTGCTATGCCTCTGTAGTTTAAACTTAAAATAATATGGTCGAAAGGCAATAAATTAACACACATTTTAATAAACCAACCCAGTCTGTTCCTCTTCTAAAAGAAACCCGTTAATTTTAATTTGCCGTGCCGTACTTTGCAAACATTTTGTTTTTCGTAATGTTTATGTGAGCAGTTTTCAGATATGCTGACAATTATTGCTTTCACGTACGTACGTTAATTTAAGTATAGTTTACGTTTGTTTCTATTTTCTAAATCTAAATATTTGTGATATAATATAATACTCTAATAATGTAAAAAGGATGCCTGCGCGGTATCAATACGAATGAACTGCGAAATTTAGAGAACTATCAATATTGGTTATGTAGGTATTGTAAAAAGAATTGGTGTAATTTATTTTAAATATTTCAAATTATAAACTTAATGATTTACTGATATTAATACATATCTAAACTGGCCACATGCACCAACGTCAAGTACGCATAGATTTTAGATATCTTATCTGGGGAACATAAACGAGTATGAATCATTATGTTTACGTCAATTAGTAATTTAACATTATTCGACTGTATTAATATACGAGCTTTCCCGGCTAACTTCGTTACGCCATAGATTAAAGATACGCTAAAGACTTGGCTCTATAGACTTTGTTCCTTAGACTCCCCAGAATGGGCGAATAAAGAAACAAACAACAACAACAAACCACTTGTCAAAATATGTAAACAATGGAAAAATATTGCACCTTGGGTTACTTTATTCGAGTTTAAGTAAGGATCCCTAATTATTTTGAAAATCTTATATAGCCTATGACACTCGGGGATAGTGTAGCTTCCTACCAGTGAAAGAATTTTTCAAATCGGTTCAGTATTTCCGGAGCCTATTCGTTACAAACAAACAAACAAACAAACAAACAAACAAACAAACAAACAAATCTTTCCTCTTTATAATATTGGTATAGATTAAAGCGATTAAGATAACGACATTTTGTGAATTCTCTCTCATAATGATAATGAAAAATACTGATTGGACAAAACCCAAAGATACTATAAAACCATAAATGGGGATTTAAATATATATTATTTCAGTCAAAACCAAAAAAGGTGTGACGTGCATTGCAGTGCAGTGTGGTTACTAACACAACATCCTTGACATTGTTCCTTATATTGGTTCCATGTTTGACTACGGATCTACATAGCTATACATAAAGATACCGAGTGTTGAATGACACCTCATTATAATGAATCCTCATTATTTTCAATGGCGATGTATTATGATAGTGTAAATGTTCCCAATGTTATCTTAGCATTATCGTTTAGCAAATACACGGCAAACTGGGTGCGGACAAACAAATCGTGTCCTACTCCCCGGTGTCTGATGCTCCAAGCCTCGGACGCGACGCGATCTACAATTGTCATTAGCGCAATTTGAATAGCAAAGGCTTAATTAATTCAACAAAGGTTGCTCTAGCCACTTCTTCTACACGGCTAAAATTATCCTTTGAATGGCATTTCACAAAGGCTCTAAATAAATACATGTTTTCGATCCTCCAAAGCACTTTTTGTTTGAAGTAGCAATGTAGGTTAATTAGATAAGTTAATAGACAGTAAACTCTTCAAGGCCAAACCACTCCTACTATTAGTCAACCAACTTACAGCATAATAAGATTTTTTATGTACTTCTACTATATTTATATAAAAATGAATCATGGTTCGTCAGTCTCTCTAAAACCCAAAACGGCAGGGCTGATTTAAATTATTTTTCGTTTTTTCGTTCGTCGTTTTATTTTCCAGGGAAGGTTTAAAAGGTGAGAGAATATTGGAAAATGTAGGGATAGTTAGTAAAAACAGTTCGCCGGGGCAACTAGTTACTTTTTTTATTTTATTTGACATGGATCTAAATAAAATGCAATTCAACAATGAGTACTTCTGAAAATTCGCTATAGTTCGAGGCCAAGAATAATTAAGGGGCGAACGGGTGCGATACTAGCGCCACTTCGATAAATAATTTATATCTTCTAAACAATGACCGAAATCAAAAATATGCTTCAATGATGCTCTAGATTATCTAGCTTATCATTTTTAAGGCTCTGTTGTGTAGCTTTAGGTTCAAATACTAAGGAATATACTGTTTGTTGCCTAATGTGACCACTTTAATTTCAAAACTGTATATTTCTAAGATTATTATCCTGAAAGCTACACAACAGAGCCTTAAAAGTTATAAGCAAGAATATCCTATCTCATTGACGCATATTTTTGATTTCAGCCATGGTTTAGAGGATATTAATTATTTATAGAAGTGACGCTAGTATTGCACCGCGTGGCCTGTTTAGTAAAAAATAAGTATGACAGCTTAAATATTGTGTAGTGTTGTAAAACAAAATTTATAGAACATGGTTACTTTCTATTCATTACGTTATGATATGACCTCTACTCTCCGTATTTGTCATGGATGGTATTTAACTTTAAAATATAAATTGAAACATTATATAAATATAACATGAAAATAATAATTTAAAAAATATATATTTATCATTAAACTAAACATGTTGGAAAATGAACCAAACTATGTATTAAGTCTCTCCGACTTAGGCGCGTTATTATCGGTCGATTACGATCAATTGTCATAGTTTTATTGCATTTTCATTTTTTTTATCGCGCCAGTTTGCAACTTCATACCCTTTAAAATGTGGTTCTGTCAGCTTTTAGCAAGTAATGTATTTAGCTAGCGAAAATAACGCGTCTATGTGGTAGAGTCTTTATACAGTAATAAAAACTACTATTTAGTCTCTAAATGAGTAAGATTTGTTGGATATTAAATTTACCTACTTAAAACCGAATATTAAATTTTAAAGTGCAATTACAAATTTTAAATCTTACTATATTTATTACTTCTAAATTTAGCTTTGGTAATCTAGTGACTTTAAAAAGAATTATTTGATAATGTTATTAATAATACTCTCTCAACACAATTATTACTAATTTTTCATAATAAAAGTGCTGCAGCTTAGTGTATTTTGTGCACTTAAATTGTACATTTTCAAATCACACTAGAAAACTATCAATCAATGGCAATATTTTAATATTCTACTTAATAATCACACTGTAACTGGGACTTTAATTTCTTTGTTGACAACATAGAACTTGTGCTTTTTGCCAACCACACCCCACACCACAGCAATGTTTTCTATAATTATATTGAGAGGTATGGTAGCAAGTGCACCTGCTACAAACAGCATGAACTTCCACGGACCAAATCTATGAATAGGGAATGACTTAATGACACCAAAAATATACATGTAAATGTTTACAGCACCTATGAACCCACAAACTAAATCTAATATGTGAGGACATGGTATGGGGCAGATGGCTGCCAGTAAGACATTGCTAGTTGAGAGTGGCAGGGTCACCCATGAGTAGCAAGATAGAGCCAAGAAAATCTTATGTAAAAATGGTATTTCTTTTGCATGTACCACAAGTAGTATACCTTGGATCCACCTCTTTCTTTGTTGCATGAAATCCCAAAGGGTAAATGGTGATTTTTCCCACATCTCTCCTTCAACAAAATTAAAGCTGTATCCTTCCACATGCGCTTTCATTGCAAAGTAGCAATCTTCAGCAACGGACCCATCTAAGCCATTATCAAATGATACTTTTTTCTCAGCTCCAACCTGAAATAATTTTCAATTTATATTATATAGCAAATAATTACTGTAGTATTAGTATTAATAATATTGTTTTGGGCACCCTCTATACAAGTTCTAACTAGTTTGGGGCTTTGAGAGTGATGCATTATTAGTTTTACTCCTACAGTTACTAACTGATGGTCAATGTACTGTACAGCCAAAATTCTTCAGATAGTTTTGTTTTTAGTTACACAGAAGCTAAGCCCAATGCATAACACAATATTATTATTATTATTTGCTAAATTAATTTGAAATGTTGTTTGTTACCTGAGTAATAACATAGGATCCTTTCCAACTGAACAAGGGCTTGTGGAACAAATAGAACTGCAGTCTTAGTTTCCCCATGTCATCAGCAACACGAAAACTATCAGCCAAAGTTGTTAGCCAGTTCACAATGGTTTCATTAGCATAAGTTATCAAGCCTTGCCCAAACTGATGTTGCCCATCAAGCACAAAGTTAAGGATGCCGCGCACAGAGTTCTCAGTGAGGAGTGTCTCCTCATCCAAATGTACAATCCAATCATTGTCACTAAGAATGTTCACATCATCTTCAAGGCAGTACTGCAGTGCCCGGGACTTAAATAGAGCTCCACTTTTAGTTTTATACTCCAATGGCACAACCACTTCTCTAACTTGCCTGTGCTTGGCCAAGTTGATGGCTTTGTCAGTCACTACTTCAATCATAAAGTTTTCAAGACCAACATCAATACATTTGTTCAAATTCCTTGACACATTGTCTTTTACCAGTTGTGGGAAATCTCCTCGTGTGACCACTCTTATGCAGATGAAAGGTGCAAGTAATGGTGATCCTTTTAACTTCACTTTACCAGGAAATGTATTGAATAATGTTAGACCAGCAAAATTACACAGAACTTGTGGTATGGTGAGCAGAGTCAGAAGCCTGAGCACATAAAGCACTATAGTTCCAGCAATTCCATAAGTCTCCCAAGGGTCCACAAATGTTTTCTCCGTTTCATCCAAGCTTATGGCACCAGCAATAACCAAAAATAGGTATATAAATACCAGAAAAAATGTGCAATGCATTAAATGCTTAACCCGCCCTCTGATCATTCTGGAAAAAAACCTTGGATGATGTAAAGCAAAATATGCATTATTGTAAGGTAGAGGTATGTATGTAACCTTGATAATATTAATTGGTTTTATATTTGTATTCATCATGAATGAACTTTGTGTACGTAATAAGTATGTATTATACATGTAGGACGATAAGCAGCAGCGTCCTTCGTTGAAATAAAAATGAAAAGGTAAGTACCTACCTAATAAATAGGCACACTCCGCACACTCGATCACCAACCGCCCACAAAGCGTGCCGATTACTAATGTTGGACCAAAAGAAATCTGTTCTGTAGTGTGTATGGGGGCGATTTATGTCCATCAATGTAGGTTTGTCGGTCGGTGTCGTTAATAGTAAAATGATGTATTGTAATTCAGTGATGGTAGGTATTTTATTTTATGCAAAGAACCGAGTTCTCAAACAAAAAATTTACTCACTTACCTCACGTCTGTATGAACTCCCGTCTGAAGTATATATTTACTGTATTTTTAACTATTGGTTAGGTAGGTATGGTATGGTAGTCCCACTGTTACATACAAACAATACATGCAAGATAAATTACAAATAAAATAAATAATAAAAACACCGCACGGACATCCACACGCCCCGCCCAACGAACGGTGCACGCACAGACCAACAGAAACAGAAACGAACGAACGGTGCAGGAAGACACAGTAGAGCACAGCACCGATTAGATTAGATTAGCAGCAGCACACACACCAGTGATGCGAACTCGGAATAATAAATGGAGCTATGTATTATGGCTTAACATCATAGGTCTGGGCTCTTGAGCTCTACTTTTCCACAATTTAAGCTTTTTTCCATTTACTATGATTGCGTTTATGGATAAATAGGTCGAAGTTAGGTGTACTTCAAGCTGTAATCCTCATCTTTTAAATCTTCGCTAAAACAAATTTTGAGAATGCAAATAATTAGTCCAAATTGGTCCACAAAGTAAAATAATTAGTCCACTTATACTTTAGAAGTTATAGCCAAATGTTTGTGAGGATTATGGCTTGACGTTCAAGCTGTAATCCTCATCTCTGGTCCAAGAAAACGGTAGGGTCTATCGACTTGGTTTAGGTCTAAATAATTAGTCCTCAATTGATCCACACGACATGCCAAATCTCAGAATTGGTTCTCAAGAGGTTCCGGAGTTATAAGGGCATCTTAGTGAGAATTATGGCTTGAACATTTGGCACCTTCAATTATCTCCGGAACGCCTATAGCTATTGGTTTGAAATTTTGCCAGAAATTAATCCTCAATTAGTCCACCAGAATTATAATCACTTTGAACTAGGTTTTCTTTGAAGAAGTACGTTAAAATCATCAGTTTTACTTTCCCATACATTGCGATCCATGTACAGTTGTGCACAAAATAATTGATTAACATTGATATTAACCAGTTACCTAAACGATTCTTTAGAAAAGTGAAAGTGGGTTTGGTTTTCGTTATGTACTTATGTTTAAGACAGCCTGATTGATTGATTGCTATCACTAGTTGCAGGTGAATCATTAATGAACCAAAAAAAACTTCTATGTATAATTTAAATTTTTGTAAGTATATATTCAATTACAAGTTTACAATAGTGTATTTTCTTACTTAACTTAATTAAATCACCGTTTATATCACAATACTTATATTTACTTACTTATTTTTAATAACTAACAATAATCTCAGTTAGTTCAATTATAATAATAACAAAAAAAAATGTTTTAATAATCACAGTTGCTTCATTGCAATAATCACAGTTTTTTATGGTGAGGTGGTAACTTTCGGTATGGCGCGAAACTATACTTTTAATAAATAAACGAAATAATTTTATCAGGTATTTACATTGTTTTTTTTCTCATTGTTTTTTGACTGCTCTGTAGCTCAGTTGGCAGTGATGTGGACTGAGAAGCGAGTGCACCCGGGTTCGATTCCCGGGCGGGGCGAATATTGATATGATGAATATCGATGTTTGTTTCCGGTCTGGGTGTGATGTTTGTCTCTGTATGTGTTTCGGGCACCCTAGATACAGGTTCTTCCTAGTTAGGGGCTCTGAGTGTGATGTGTTATTATTATAGTTATTATTATTATTATTATCTCCCGATTTTGGCTACAAATATACCCGTTTTAGCTACATTCTAGTACTGTTCTAGTTTAGCTAATAACAGTCCCGCGACGCGCGTCAGGCGATATACTCGTGTACCTATATATTATTTAATGTAACTCTACAGGAGTATCTCGCATGATGACTCAACCCAGGATTGGCCAAATAGCGCTATCCTTGTCTCCACTGAAAAACAGCGTGCACGCAATCGAAGATAGAGATCAGTGCTACAATATATACATATAGAGATAGTAGACGTAAGCTTCCCTTACACTGTGTTGTTTGTTACTGTTGTCATCAATGTCATCAATACATATTATAAAACAATATATATAGCTTTCCGCGTCTGTCCCTATGTATGCTTATATCTTTTAAACTATGCAACGGATTTTGATGCGGATTTTTTAACAGATAGAGTGATTCAAGAAGAAGGTTTAAAGTATAATACATGCACAATGTAGTAAGAGGTAAGGCGGTACAAAGTTCGCCGGGTCAACTAGTATTTTATACAATAGTAGTAGGTACCTAATAATAGTAATATAAATAGTACTTACTTACTCCCCGCAGCTCCGTCTCCCCTCCGCGTTTAAAACACATTTTGCGTAATGGACAGAAAGATCCAAAGTCGCCCTTACAAAATCGCTTAATTATTATTGCTTACATCCAAAATAATAAAAATATGTATACATACACATAGATAGCAATTTACGTTGACACAGACACATAATGTCAAACATATTAACACTGGTTACTTTAAATAATTTATTAAAGAGGGGTGCAAGCGCAAGTACATAACAAATATTTGTTGTTGTTTTATTTACACTTGAACCAACTGTGATTTTGTAAAAACTAAATAATTTTTGCAATATAAACGGTGCTGTAATTAAGTTAAGTAAGAAAAGAAACTATTGTAAACTTTTAATTGAAGTACATGCAAAAATATAAATCATAGATAAAGGTTTTTTTTGGTTAAATATCTTGGTAAGTACATTTACGTAATTGGGAACTCGTCAAAATAATAAGTACATACTTTACCCACTTTACTCTTCTAAAGAATCGTTTAGGTAACCGGTTAATATCAATGTTTATCAATTATTTTGTGCACAACTGTACATGGATCGCAATGTTTGGGAAAGTAAAACCGATGATTTTAACGTACTTCTTCAAAGAAAACCTAGTTTTTTTTAGGATTAATTTTGGGCCAAATTTCAAACCAGTAGCTATAGGCGTTCCGGAGATAATTGAAGGTGCCAAATGTTCAAGCCATAATCCTCACTAAGATGCCCTTATAACTTCGGAACCTCTGGAGGACCAATTCTGAGATTTGGCATGTCGTGTGGATCAATTGAGGACTAATTATTTAGACCTAAACCAAGTCGATAGACCCTACCGTTTTCTTGGACCAGAGATGAGGATTACAGCTTGAACGTCAAGCCATAATCCTCACAAACATTTGGCTATAACTTCTAAAGTATAAGTGGACTAATTATTTTACTTTGTGGACCAATTTGGATCAATTCATGACTAATTATTTGCATTTTTAAAATTTGTTTTAGCGAAGATTTAAAAGATGAGGATTACAGCTTGAAGTACACGGATTTTCGAGAATTTCCATCAGTTTAGCCACTTTTTAATTTCTAGATTTTTTGTGTCGCAAATTGCGACTGCACTGACTGTACTGACTCAGTGAAAAGACTTAAAGTATAGAAAAATCATTACGTTTTTGTGCAATATAATTTGAAAAAAAAAATATACTTCCTCTCTACAAATACACCAAACTTACAACATATAAATAAAATTAATTCTTAGTATAGTTATTATAAACCAAAAATCAATATTCACACCTAATAATACACCAAATCAGTAACTCTGTCTTCCAAAAACGTTGTATGAAAATGTGGGCAATGGTTTTTTACATTTGCAAAGTCTTTAAAATTTATTAAAAACGATTAATTTCGCCAGAAAAAATAAAAACGCAAATAAATTTGAATTTCGCGCCGGACCCTGACGTATCCTCGCCCTTCATATCTGTTTCACACAAGAAACTGTGTCAATGGCGGCCGGCACATTCGCATTCGCATCACATTCGCAACTTTTTGATGCGATTGTGAATGTTGAAGCGAAAATATTATCGCATTTGAATTCGCGAATGCGAATGCAAATGCGATAATATCTGAAAAAGAGCTTAAAAGAGTTTTTTTTTTAAAGAAGCTTACGACAATGTAAAAACATTTTGGTTATGAATATAGTTTTTTCCATCCATACTTTGCGCAATCTAACTAAATGGAAAAAAAGCTAAAATTGTGGAAAAGAAGAGCTAAAGAGCTAGATCGACTTCTACTATGTTAAGCTTTATAGTTCAACACAAAACAAAAAAATAAGTGGCAACACTGTATGAAAATTTTATGGATTTTTAAAAATTGCCATACAGTGCTGCCACTTTTTAATTTCTAGATTTTTGTGTCGCAATAAACATAGCAAACCAATCTGATAAGGAGCTATATCGAGCTCTAAAAATTACGGGTTGACAACGCTGTTCAGCACAGCACAGATTTTTGTTGTTTTTAAATTCGTCTATATTCTGGGCAGGCAAAGGAACTTATAACTAATATAACTTCTATACAGCCAAGTATTCAGTAGTTTTTTTCTTAGTAGGTAGGTAATCAAGTCTTCTGTAGTTATTATTATTATTTAACTAGTCGACCCGGCGAAATTCGTACCGCCTAACATTTTAGTTCATTGAAATGGGAGACCATTTTTGCATTTCAATGAGATATTCTAGAAAAAAGAAGATTCTACAGAAGACTTGGCTGTACTTTTGCCATCTTCTATGATTTTGTAAGATTCTTGATTCCGTCAAAAGGAGCCATAGTCATTTTCATCAAAAGGAGCCATAGTCATTGTTTTTACAAGTCTTGTTTTTACAAGATTGTAAAAACAATGACTATGGCTCCTTTTGATGAAAATCTTGTGGCAACACTGGGCAGTCAGCATTTTGGTATGATAGTACCTCAGAATAAAGACAAGCATAGAAGGAGTCCTAAAATAAAAAGTCACATCATTGTGTTACGCTACTTACTCAAGTGCAACCATTGAATATGTTAAAAAGAGACCAATATACTTTCTCCACTGGGTCGTATGACTCTTCCGCACCTTGCCCGTACCTGGGTTCGACTTTTTATTTTTAATTTTCTAAAAAGCTAGTGATGGCAAAAATAACTTGTCCTAAATCAAGTTGTCTATACTTTTATACAAGACATGGTTCTTTATTATGGAACTTATCATAACTAATTCAGGAGTAATTGTATGGTATTATAATAACAAGAAAACAAAGACAAAGATAAAAACGCTTTATTGCTATAAAAATGCAAATAAAAATACAAAATGTAACAAACCGTATAACATTTTTAACAGAAAAAGAATAAGGGCAATTGTGCCTTATCGATTAAAGCGATTTCTTCCCGGAAACCTACTGCACACAATAAGTTATTTTAATGAATAAAACGGGTGTCTTGATAAAAATATAATAATACTTACCTATTTCTAAAGATTTTCCGTTCATAAAAAACTCTGTCACATCAGATATTATTAGCACAGCTCTAAAATAATTAAAACTAAAAGATGTGTGCCTATAATAATATGTATATATAAAACAAGTAAAACAAATCTATTTTTGGAAATTTCATAATGTATGAATTATGCGCTTCTTTCTTTACACACTCATTTTCAATAATCTTGCTCTGCACTCTGCACCTCAAATGTTTGTTTTTGCCTGGGTTGATCTTGATCATCACTTTGTTTGTATGTGAAAAAACCCTGCTTGTGGTTTTTTTTTGAGACCTAAAAATATAATATGTTTTAATTAAAACTTATAAAAGAGAGTAAGTATTATAAAACCTGGGTGTAAACAATTTATACATACGTAAGTGATATCCTGCAGCAACAATGGCGCTTTTGTTTTTATCACAAAGTAAAATTTTCATGGAATTTTATTTGTTTACAGTTTACAGCATTGATTTACCCAAATTTACGGTTCATATATTCTGTAGCTTTTTTTATCAAAGTATTTTGTGAGGCCTGTAAGAAAGCAAGAAAAATGTTCTTAAATATTATATTCAAGACAATAATAATAATAATTTATTCAAATATATATTAATTAAAGCCTTCGTATTTTTTTTTAGAAAACAGGTATCTTATAATATTAACTTAAACGATGACATCCCGCAACTTAAACTTGAAATTTTCATATACAATTAGTCTGCTATCTGCAGAAAAAAAACATAGATAAACTTAAACCTGTTTTATCCAGAATGGGCAAATTGTATGTCACGATATTTTCTTTAAGGCCTATATCCAGCAGTAGACGTTTTTAGCTGAGATGATGGTATTTTCTGGTTGCATTTCTTTCTTAGATATGAAATATGAATTGTCCACTGAATGTCGCTGTCCTATTTCCTTTAACATTAAGTTGATAACGAATAACATTTAATTAATTTGATATAAAATAAGCAATTGAAAGGGCAATATTTTATGATTACCACCAACCAACTTATTCAAATTGCAGCAGCAAAACTGTTGTTACAGTTTCAGGTTATAATCTTCACCATCTTAAATCTTCTTTGTTGATAAAACAGTATGTTGTGAATGTTTAAAATCTTGTCTCTTTATAGCATCCAGTCATTTTGTTTTTAGTATATAATTTACTTGAAAACTGAAAAAAATACAACAATTAGCATATTATTGTGTCTGATTTTTATTTGTCCTTAAGTTAGAACGGATGATTTAGGTTCGATAACTTTTGTCTAAACATATTTTGGCACAACACTATCACAACCTTTACAGAAGGTGTTTTACCGTAATAATTCAATAAATTTAGGTACGAGTTCGACAAACAGCGTGTAAAATTGATGTTCTTGATAATTTATTAGTCAAAATAGTGCCCAGAAGTCTACAATGAAACAAAATTATTTACCGAATGGTAGGTGACCGAAACATCAAGATTTTGATTCCTTGACGCGTTTGATTCACATCCCGTCACTACACAAGAGATTGTTATACATTAAGTTAAAAATTCACAATCACAAAACCAATTTATCACACCTTTTTCATAAAAAATAATCATAAAACTTTTGGAGCTGCTACCGATGTTTACAATGTCATATTATACGTCAAAATAAAACAAACCATAAACAAACCACCAAATATGTACCAAATTATTGGTTTTTAATTTTGTACGGTACTATTAGTACTATGGTTTATTGATGACACTGGTTTATTAAACCAGTGTCATCAATAAACCACTTTGATACCACAAGAAGAAAACTTGCAAAGAATTCTTATATTTTATCTCTCTCTAACTAATAGTCTTTTTGCCGTTTAGTAAGGAGCGTAACAATATGAAAATAACTTTTTATTTTAGCCCGGTTTCTATGCTTGTCTTTATTCTGAGGATAGTACCTATTCGTATTTTGTCTTGACTGTTTTGTTTTTTGGTCTGTTTTCAATTTTCATCACATCAAGAAATAAATCAATTTTTATTTGTATTAAGTACCTACCTACTCAAAAGATAAACATGTAGATTGCTGATTTCGTAAGTTTTAGTAACCTATGCCTGACCAAAATAGGTCTCATATAAACGATGTGTAATAAATAGGATATACCTAGTTAGCAGAAGAGAAAGTTTCTCATGGTAAACAAATCGATATGAACATGTCCGTCACTGATATCTCCGTAGGGTGTCGATTTGCTGATTACTTCGCCATATGTGGCCTCGACTTTGACTCCGGTCTTGAGCCTGATAGACTTTGTGGTAAGAAAACCTATGAACCTACCTACCTACAACAACGCCTCTCGAAAGTGATACCTACACTAACTTTACTATTCCATTGTTCTCTTTTTTCTCAGGAGACAATCTTCATGTCTCGCCGCTCGATAGATCTTATAAGGGCAAAGTGCTGGCCCATTACCCTGAGAATGTACAAAGCAACCAATTTGATGAGCATGCAGTGTGTATGGTAAGCTCACCAACAATTTAAAATTTTGCTTTCTGTCCACAGACTCACTAACTGTGTAAGGAAGGAACTATTTAACCAATTATGATAAAACTTGCTGCATTCTTTATTTTAAAAAAAATTGTCACGGCAACTTTGACACTGTTTATAATAGTAATATTGTTTGTCCTTTTTTCCCACAGTTGAGTCTACCAGCTGGACTACAATTTAAAACTCAAAAACATTCGTTGGAGCCAAAATTTCACAGTTTTGTCATAACTAGAGAAAATGCTTCAAGATATTATGGATTCAGCCTTATATTTTATGAAGAAGTTAGAAACCGAAACATATGCAGCGCTATGCATACTCTACAGGTACAATAATTTTTATGATTGTTTTAATAAGAATTTAAATCTTGGTTGGAATGTAGCCTTAGGGGCGCTATGGAGGCGAGACTTAGAAAAATTTCGAAAAATTTGTATGAAAAAATTTTATCCCCCTTAAGGGTACTTTTTTATGATAGGGGCGTGTAGAGGGACACAATACAAGCACTTTTTGCCTCTATCGCGTTTTCCCTAAAAAGCCCCGTTTACGGAAAAAATTACCGGAAATATTTTCCCGACCTCTAACTCCGAAAGGGGGCCTCGGAGCGGCAGGGTTCTTTGGGCGCTATTGATAATCATCAGACACACTATCAAACCCCATTTAAGGATTTTCAACTTTTTTTTTTTCGGACTTAGAATTTTCGTCAGCTTGCGTAGCGTTAGGGGCTGTATGGAAAAAAGACTTAGAAAGTTCGATCGATATGAAAAAAAAAAATATCCTCGATGAGGGTACTTTTTTATAATGGGGGCGTGTAGAGGGACACAATACAAGCACTTTTTGCCGGTATGACATTTTCCCCCGTGTCCCGTTTCCGGAAATCCGAAAGAAGGCCTCGGAGAGGCAGGGTTTCTTGGGCGTTATTGATGAGTATCAAACACACTATCGAACCCCATTAATGATTTTCAACTTTTTTTTTTCGGACTTAGAATTTTCGTCAGCTTGGGTAGCCTTGGGGGCTCTATGGGAAAAAGACTTAGAAAAATCGATCGATATGAAAAAAAAAAATCCTCGATGAGGGTACTTTTTTATAATGGGGGCGTGTAGAGGGACACAATACAAGCACTTTTTGCCGGTATGACATTTTCCCCCGTATCCCGTTTCCGGAAAAATCGTCCGGAAATCCGAAAGGAGGCCTGGGATCGGGAAGGTTTTGGGAGGGGGGAGAAAAATGCAAGCATTTTTGCCTGTATGACGTCTTCCTGAAAATGCTTCGTTTCCGGACAAACGACCGGATTTTTTTTTGGCTGACCTCTAACTCCGAAAAGGTTTATTGTAGTGGCATGCTTTCCTGCGCGTTATTGATCAATGTCAAACGCACTATGGAACGCTTTATGCCCCTATGACGCTTTTCACAAAATGTTCAAATCGAGATAAGTAAAGTTTTTGGGCGAGAATCGTATGAGACGAGATTATCATAGGCGAGAGTTTCCATTCAAAATATCGCAATAAGGTGTGTGTAAAATTATGCCACTCACTGGTGCTATGCTATCCAAACCAAACCGCGATTTAGCTTCCGGATTTTACCAAATCAAGGTCACATCGGAAATAACTTTACCGAAATTCTCGCTACCTTTTAATCGACAAAGGCAAATCCGATTTTACAGCATGCTGGACTTAAAAATGCGCTTGCCTGTTCTCAAAACCTTGTGAATCCTGAGATGCCTTCCGAGGTAACAGGCTTCTTGCGGCTTCGTGTACCTTGACGATATATTTATTTATTTCGGTACTTCCAACCAGTAAAATATTTGAAAACCTTATTCTTGCACAATTAGTGTAATTTAGGGGAAGTGGAATTTAGGAATTTAGTTTTATGGTGTTTGCATAAAAACAGGGTTGTGGGTCACACGAGTTTCGGTACTCGTAATGATCACAACACAGTTACCGGGGTTCGATAGTGTGTTTGATGCTCATAAATAACGCCCAAGAAACCCTGCCTCTCCGAGGCCTCCTTTCGGATTTCCGGATGAATTTTCCGGAAACGGGACACTTTGGGGAAAATTTCATAGGGGCAAAAAGTGCTTGTATTGTGTCCCTCTACACGCCCCCATTATAAAAAAGTACCCTCATGGAGGATATTTTTTTTTCATGTCGATCGATTTTTCTAAGTCTTTTTCCCATAGAGCCCCTAATGCTACGCAAGCTGACGAAAATTCTAAGTCCGAAAAAAAAAGTTGAAAATCATTAGTGGGGTTCGATAGTGTGTTTAATGCTCATCAATAACGCCCAAGAAACCCTGCCTCTCCGAGGCCTCCTTTCGGATTTCCGGACGATTTTTCCGGAAACGGGACACTTGGGAGAAAATGTCATAGGGGCAAAAAGTGCTTGTATTGTGTCCCTCTACACGTCCCCATTATAAAAAAGTACCCTCATGGAGGATAATTTTTTTTTTTCATGTCGATCGATTTTTCTAAGTCTTTTTCTCATCATAGAGCCCCTAACGCTACGCAAGCTGACGAAAATTCTAAGTCCGAAAAAAAAAGTTGAAAATCCTTAAATGGGGTTTGATAGTGTGTCTGATGTTCATCAATAACGCCCAAGAAACCCTGCCGCTCCGAGGCCTCCTTTCAGAGTTAGAGGTCAGGAAAATATTTCCGGAGTATTTTTCCGGAAACGGTGCACCTTGGCGAAAAAGTCATAGGGGCAAAAAGTGCTTGTATTAAACCCCTCTACACGACCCCGTCATAAAAAAGTACCCTTATGGGGGACACGTTTTTTCGATCGAAAATTTTCTAAGTTCTGACAAAAAGTTTTTTAAAGGGAAAATAATTTTTTAATTTTTTTTTATCCGTTTTAAAGCCTCCTGAAGCGCCCCTAAGAGTATACCCCAACTACGACTCCCGCCCCTAAAACGACCCACCGACCTAAATCTTGGAAAGGCCTGGCTGTTTTGATAAAATAAAAACATAAAATGTGAAACCCCATGGACAAGCTCTTAGAAAAAGTTGAAATCCCCTTTCCTATCAATCACTAAACTACATAATAGCCATTATGGTGAATGTGTGACTTATCAATAGGGTGTTTATAGTAAAACCTATTTAATAAATGTTAATTACTGGTAATTGTCTACAAATATTATTATTTTCAGTCAATGTACATAACAGAATTATCAAGTGGCCAGACCCCACCAAACTACAGAAAGAGTTCAGGAAAAGAAAGTTCCCGCTCACTTCCACGGTCCTTCAAGCTCGCACCACACACTGGCTCAGCTCTCACCTACTATGACATTACCAAAGATAAACTCTATGTAGCTAAAAGTATTGCTCTGATTTGCCAGTTTCCATTTGTTAGAGTAGCTCAACTGTTTTTAGAAAATTTATTCAGGTAAGATTCAAGATTTTTTGTTTTCTTTTTATTGAGATAAAAATACTATTTTAGTAAGGTCAGTGTGGGCAAGTCCAACATACTTTTCTCCATATTCACTTTGAGATTAAATAAATATTGATATTTGCATTCTACGCCGATTTATGTGCTCGAAGGTAATAGAGTATGAAATATTTTTTTATTTATCAATGCAGAAAATGTATTCACTTTCATAAGCTTCGAGATATAGATATTTAAAAAAAAAATTGAAAATAGACGGACTTCCCGCACATGAAGGGCAAGTCCGTCTAGTGGTTTATTATCAGAATATTCTATGGAAATACCCTTGGGAAATTCATTCAGATGATAACGACAACTGGCTTAGCACTTTGGTTTTAAATCCATTGTAAATAGAGTTGAGATTTCGATAATAATCCAATTTTATCATTTTAAGGGCAAGACCGTCATATTCAAGCGAGCAGGGGTTGTAAACTTTTTTTTTACTGTAACTAAATAAATAATTGTGTATATAATTGACCCCCATTATAATGAATTGAACTGAAGGTGATTTCGCCGTGAAGTTCATCTTCATATTTCAATAATATCAAGCTCAAAGCTGTTTAAAAATTGATTTTTAACAACCTGCACTATACTCAAGGTTTACAATATCTGATATTAAGGGAATTCCGTCATAGACTTCCCAACTTTTACATTTCAATGTTATGATTCTTTTTGGATGAGAAAATTGTTTAAAACAAGTGATTTTATCAAATCCAGTGTAAGAAAAACAAAAAAGAATAATTAAATTACCTATGTAGAAACAGGAAATGGTAAAACTCCTTCAATTTTCATTTTTTCAAAAATTATTTCGGAAGTACGTCACCGCTACACTTCAAGTTCAAATATGCAAAAAAAAAGTGCCAAATTTCTCCTAAGATAATGCTTGTAGCTACATCTATGATAATTAGCTGAAAAGTAATTTACAGATCTGCTTTACCGATCGAATCGTAACCGCTAAATTCCTTTTAGAACGGAAGTTATTGCCGCTAGACGGACTTACCTCCCAGACGGACTTCCCCACATTGACCTTACCTATTATTTTTTTAGTTTTAGAAGGTTGCTGTTATATTAATTTTAAATTAATCTTACAGAAACATATAATCAAACACAATCTATGCACTCTATAGCTTGCCTATTATTAATTTTATCCATGTACTCGGAAGCTTGTTTTTGTTGTTTAATGTTATTTTCTAGTCCTACGTAACCGTAACTGTCTTCTAAAATGTAATATTAAGTGTATTGTCCAACAGATCTCTTCCTCGTCAGCCGGGACCGGGACTGAGCCCTGAGTCCTACGTGTACAACCTGCTGTACGAGGTGCCCGTGCCACTGGCCGGCCAGGCCCTCCGACTCTACTTGCCACCACCTGAACCTCACTTAGATCCTATACCTGTTGTATGTTCTTTCAAGTTTGATAGTATCCAACAGAATTATCGACAAAGATGGTAGTTTTGTTAGGATGGATAGTTTCATATTTTTCTAGGACTGGCTTTATTTATAACTACAAATTTGATGTTCTGTTTAGTGATATGTGGATTGTGGATCTTATGTTTAAAGAAATAATTCTAAAATGTATTTCTTGATCTAGTTGATCTTTTTAAGGTTCAATGATTTTACTAACTGTATCCAGGAAGACAAATTTAAATGTATGTTTTTTATTATTTTTATAAGGTGATAAGAATGCCAAATCCTCCAGAAGAGTTGCCTCTACTGGACTACCCCCTGAGGGTGTTGTTCTCGTCGCTGGGCGTCGAGTGCGTGGTGCAGCTCTTCACCTGTGTTCTGTTAGAACATCAAGTGCTTCTACGATCTAATGGTAAATACTTTTACGCTATATTTGAAGTTAGTAAGAGTTTTTTTGTCTTTCAAATAAAAAAGTTTGTATTGATAAACAACAAGTTTATTTTTAATTAGTGAACGAATCTTCACAGGTAAATGTGGTATCCACCTGTAGATCTATTATATTTAGAAAATCAAGGTCATTGAACTCTTTGGTCATCGATCTCCAAACATCAATAAAAAATATATACTTATGAATGAACAGTAAAGTTTATCGTATACAAGCTGACACGTACCGCCTTGCGTTTTGAACTTTTGAGAATATTATTTAGATTTGGTCACCCAGGGATAGTGTAGCTTCCCAACAGTGAAACATTTGTTCAATACGGTTTAGTACCTTTGAAGCCTTTTCAATGCAAACAAATAATCAAATCTTTCCTCTTTATAATATTAGTATAGATGTCAGTCATTCATTCAATAATTGTTCCAGATTACAACAAGCTAATGCTAGTATCAGAGTGCATCGTGGCGCTGCTGCTGCCGTTCACGTGGGCGCACGTGTACGTGCCCATCCTGCCGGCGCCGCTCTATCACTTTCTTGACGCTCCGGTGCCTTTCGTCATGGGTAAGTCTGAAAAATGGGATGAAAGTTAAACATTTACCGTGATTGAATAACTGGGTTTGTATGACTTTGTTTACATCGCGTGACGCCTTGATGTTTTGTTTTTCCGAATTATTGTTTTACGCTCTTTCTCTTCAATAAGTTTTAAAGCAAGTTTTGATTATTGATTTTCAAATACATAACAGACTAGAGGCTGCCCCGCGGCTTCACCTGCGCAGATTTCTCATATAAACCAAAATCCTGTTTTTCCCGTTCCCAAGGGAATTTCGGGAAAATATTCCTTAGTGCTCCCCTACATCCCCCCAAGAAACCCACCCACATGCAATATTTCAGCCCGCTACGCCAGTAGTTTCGCCTCTGAGTTGTCTGTCAGTCAGTAACGGAAGAGTTTTATAGATTTGAATTAAACATATACATAGACAAATCTTTATTTGCGCACAGAAAACATACAATACAATAATAAGTTACAAACTAAGTAAAGAAACAAAAAAAAGAAATGTATTGTAGGTAAGTGTTGTAGGCGCAAAATGCCCCCGACTCACGATATAATTACAATTAAAAATGTGATTTTATACAATCTATACCAATAAGAAAGATTTGATTGTTTGTTTTTCCATCGAATAGGCTCCGGAAATACTAAACCGATTTGAAACATTATTTCACTGTTAGGAAGCCACACTATCCCCAAGCAGGCCTGGCTCACTCCGCAATCTAATTATTAACCTGCAAGTACGTGCGGCGGCACCGCCGGCGGTAACTGTCAGCCGCGGGCCGCGCCGCCGCTCGCGCGCTGCCCGTTGCGCCGCACGCGTCTCATAATTTTCGCGCCAAGTTCTCGCATCCTTAATAATTGCTCGATGCCGTCAGTCATCCTAAAACAGGCGCTCTCGCGAAGTAGCACGGATCATTATCGCATGAATTAGCATTGTGGCTTTGGAGATAAGAGTGAGAGAGAGATATTAACTCAAGGTTATATGTAACAGGATCGAGCTAGATTGTGCTATAAAAGTATGCCGTTGAGTGAGCCATCTGTACCTGGTACTATTAGGTATTCTGTGCCCCGAGTGACAAGGGCTATATATGTATATATTAAAAAAAAATAGGGATTCTTACTCAAACTGAAATAATGTATGGTGCATAATAATAAAAAAAAAAATGTTTATTTCAGGATACTTAGTCCCATATCCGATGTTTCACAATAAATAAAATAAAAATACAAAATTTTCCTAAACTAGTCTTATCTAACTAATATGCACATGCCTGTCAGAGCAGTGTATGACATAGGGGCAGTCAAGTCTGTTCGCAACCATGGCCAGGACAGAGTTAGAGCTCGTACGCACTCTACGCACCAGCGCCGCTGCTCGCTTGCGCATGGTCGCATAGAAGCAGTCCGTCCTGGCCTCCGCAAACATGCTCGACGCACTACACCATCGTGGCAAGCCCATCACTGCCCTGAAGGCATTGTTGAACTGGACGCGGAGCGTCCCGTAAGTTTTTTGCGTGTAACTAGCCCACAGGCTGCAAGTGTACAAAGATGTGCAGTATGCTTTAAACAGTGTAATCTTAACTTCACTAAAACACCGAGCGAACCTGCGGGCTAGCATATTTGCTCTTACTGACAGTGACCTCCGCTCCCGCTCAATGTCCGCATTGTCTTTGAGGTCAGGTGTGACCAAGTGCCCCAAATATTTAAATTTTTTAACCCTTTCTAGGGGCACACCACTAAGATACACAGGTGGCACATTTTGTGGTCTTTTTGTACCGGCCTCAAAAACCATAATGCATGGTTTTATGCACCCAAGGTGCATAAAAAATTATCCGTTTTTTACGTACCTATTTATTTTGATGGTTTGTAAAATTGTGACAGTTTGTTTTTATGTGCCTATTCTGGGTAGTCATAAGAACATAGTCCATACAGCCAATTATTTAGTATACTTACATATAATCTTAAAAGTTATTCTATGGCGTAAGGCGTAGTTCGCCGGGACAGCTCGTATTAAATAGACATGTCTAAACCACAACCATGGTTCCAATTAGCAGTGATGTTGACTGTGATTTCGTAGTTAGATTACAAGCGGGGACGCGCATTGTCCTAGTTACAGGTTCTTCCTAGCTAAAGGCTCTAAGTGTGATGCGTTATTGCAATGTGTAGGTCTGCACTGCGACAGCTCAGCAGCGACGGCGGGCGGGGGCGGATCGCGCGCTCTGGGCTCGGAGGCGGCCCTCTGCCTGGTGGACGTGGACCGGGGGGACGTGCAGCTGCCCGAGGAGCTGCCCGCGCTGCCGCACCGCGCGCCCTTCCTCGACGAGCTCGCCCACCTGCTCGACAAGTACCAGGTGAGTCCGCCCGCTGACGGAGACGAGCCGTGCCTGGTGGACGTGAAAATCTGACGGCAGCATTTTCGCGTATTAGCCAATGCCATGCTCATAACCATCGCTGCACTAATGAGTCAGTGGATTTAAGAATAATCTAAATTTTCTTACAGATACAAAGACCAGAGACGGAACCAACGAAGCTGGGCGCGCCTTTGAACGGATCCTCGTACAAACACATGAATGACAGCATGACAAGCAGCTGCACATTGCCATCAGGTAATGAACTTAAACTTTTACCTTTTAGAGTTTTACCGTCTTATTCATAAAGATACAGTAGATTTTAAGTAGCGTTACTGGAGGTCTACTTCTCTGGTTTGTTGTATGGTAAATACGTGACATCCAGTCTAAATTGACATACGTCAAATAACTAAAATGCTCTTTAACTTTTTATGAATAAGAGGGTTACAATCTAATTAAATTATTTCTATACCAATCAAATGGAATCTCATTCTCCGTTATACTTAAAAAAAAACAGATTCCTCTAATACCCATGTCTATTTATTTTATTTTTTAGGTTTTTAGACAAATTGCAATTCATGCATTGCTACTGGTCTTTGTATGAGGGGGAATTAAACACTGCCTGATACAATTGTATACTTACATTCATTGCACGCTATAACTTGCGCACATAAAAAACAGTTTTGAAAAACCATGACAAACATCATGCTGTCTCGCTTACTTATATTAATTTTGAGCCTGAGAAATAAGCTGTCATGTATTTTCTAAACGTTTCTTTATCTGCGTGAGTTATACTAAAAAAACGGCAGTGGATCGGTGCTTCCTGTGTCGGGACGCGTACCGCAACCCTTACTTAACCTTTACCGCCGCTTTACCACGCCTGACGCCTTAGGAACTGCGCGTCGAGGTAGGAGGTGAGGTAGGTCGGTCGGGGCCGCTATGAGTCGATCATGTCGTCGCTCTATCAGTTGCCGTCAACGCTCATGTCAGCCCCGGCTTACACCTCGCCGCGCGCTTCCTAAACTATAATAAACTGTTTCCTGCAGGAGGTCTCCGTCGCAAGCACTCGTACAACGACGTGCTAGACTGTACAGAGAGCCAGCGGCTGACGTCGTCACCGCCGTCGTCACCGCGAGCCAGGCGACACGACGCTCTCATAAGGATACGAGACATTGTCAGACGGACTGGTATGCTTACATTCATTCATTCTGGAGGTTCGTCGCAAGCACTTGTACAACGACGTGCTAGACTGTACAGAGAGCCAGCGGCTGACGTCGTCACCGCCGTCGTCACCGCGAGCCAGGCGACACGACGCTCTCATAAGGATACGAGACATTGTCAGACGGACTGGTATGCTTACATTCATTCATTCTGGAGGTTCGTCGCAAGCACTTGTACAACGACGTGCTAGACTGTACAGAGAGCCAGCGGCTGACGTCGTCACCGCCGTCGTCACCGCGAGCCAGGCGACACGACGCTCTCATAAGGATACGAGACATTGTCAGACGGACTGGTATGCTTACATTCATTCATTCTGGAGGTTCGTCGCAAGCACTTGTACAACGACGTGCTAGACTGTACAGAGAGCCAGCGGCTGACGTCGTCACCGCCGTCGTCACCGCGAGCCAGGCGACACGACGCTCTCATAAGGATACGAGACATTGTCAGACGGACTGGTATGCTTACATTCATTCATTCTGGAGGTTCGTCGCAAGCACTTGTACAACGACGTGCTAGACTGTACAGAGAGCCAGCGGCTGACGTCGTCACCGCCGTCGTCACCGCGAGCCAGGCGACACGACGCTCTCATAAGGATACGAGACATTGTCAGACGGACTGGTATGCTTACATTCATTCATTCTGGAGGTTCGTCGCAAGCACTTGTACAACGACGTGCTAGACTGTACAGAGAGCTAGTGGCCGACGGCGTGCCAGGCGGCACGACGCTCTCTTGAGGATACGAGACATTGTCAGACGAACTGGTACGCTTAACTATACCTTAAATTCATTCTGGTTTATGTTTGTCTGGCCGTTTGCGAGTTCTCTGCTGAAGCCACAAAATATTACATACTGACATTTCAAGAACATCCTGTATAATTAACACCATCTATGATGGATTGTGAACTTGCGCTGCCAATAAACTGACTACTGGTTTCCTTGGTTAATTAGCATTTAGTACAGTGGCGGACACGATCGGCGTAACACTTCCGGTTTTTCTGTATTGTAAAATAGTTCTTGTTCTCTGGTAATACAGTCTTGGGCTGACGAAACCATAGACAAATCTGTTACGGCCTCCTAGTCCGTGACTGTACAAAAAATAGCCAGTTTCCGAGTCATAGATGATTAAACAAAATCGATTAGTGTAGATTTAGTTAAATGTAAATAAACTGTAAACTGTAACAAATAAATAATTCAAAATGTATCTCTTATCAGTTGTAAACATAGACGACGTAGACTCCGACACCGTGATGCCAACGACAAAGAAGATAATACTCAACGACGAAGAGCAGTACAGCGAAGACTTGCGGTTCAACGCGGCCGTGCGCGAGACCTTCCTCAACAGATTCGTGCACATGCTGCTCAATTACGAGAACTTCATCATAATGCCGGACCAGGTAAACATTATTAGACGCTAAATAATCTACATTATTCCTCTTGACTCAACTTTTTTGGTAATTATAATTTCAATAGAATATTTAAAAATTGTGTGTAAAGTGACGTATTGTTGAGGTGCTCGTATTAAAACTAGAGCGCAGTGGGAATTTCAACTTGAATTTTAAAATTTGAACTGATGGTGATTTAAGGACATAGCGATGTGCGTGCGTACTTTGTGAACGGTATTGAAGTGTAAAAATGTCTGGGATAAATCCTCGCTTGAACACCCTTAATTCTATATCATATCATAACTCAGTCATGGAACACGGCTAACGACGTACGTTTGTAACGTTCAGGACCGCGAATCGTGGCTGTCGGGGCGCGAGTCGATGGCGAACTTCGACAAGGCGTCGTTCCTGTCGGACCAGCCGCCGCGCCACCGGCCCTTCCTGTCGCGCTTCCTCGAGACGCAGATGTTCGCCACGCTCGTCGACAACAAGATCCTGGCGGCGTGGGGCGACCATGATGCCCACTTGCTGCTGTTCGAGCTGAGGATCAAGGCTGTCAGGTGCGTTACTTGTGTAGTGTGCGTTACAGACGGTAGAGACGCAGATGTTCGCCACGCTCGTCGACAACAAGATCCTGGCGGCGTGGGGCGACCATGATGCCCACTTGCTGCTGTTCGAGCTGAGGATCAAGGCTGTCAGGTGCGTTACTTGTGTAGTGTGCGTTACAGACGGTAGAGACGCAGATGTTCGCCACGCTCGTCGACAACAAGATCCTGGCGGCGTGGGGCGACCATGATGCCCACTTGCTGCTGTTCGAGCTGAGGATCAAGGCTGTCAGGTGCGTTACTTGTGTAGTGTGCGTTACAGACGGTAGAGACGCAGATGTTCGCCACGCTCGTCGACAACAAGATCCTGGCGGCGTGGGGCGACCATGATGCCCACTTGCTGCTGTTCGAGCTGAGGATCAAGGCTGTCAGGTGCGTTACTTGTGTAGTGTGCGTTACAGACGGTAGAGACGCAGATGTTCGCCACGCTCGTCGACAACAAGATCCTGGCGGCGTGGGGCGACCATGATGCCCACTTGCTGCTGTTCGAGCTGAGGATCAAGGCTGTCAGGTGCGTTACTTGTGTAGTGTGCGTTACAGACGGTAGAGACGCAGATGTTCGCCACGCTCGTCGACAACAAGATCCTGGCGGCGTGGGGCGACCATGATGCCCACTTGCTGCTGTTCGAGCTGAGGATCAAGGCTGTCAGGTGCGTTACTTGTGTAGTGTGCGTTACAGACGGTAGAGACGCAGATGTTCGCCACGCTCGTCGACAACAAGATCCTGGCGGCGTGGGGCGACCATGATGCCCACTTGCTGCTGTTCGAGCTGAGGATCAAGGCTGTCAGGTGCGTTACTTGTGTAGTGTGCGTTACAGACGGTAGAGACGCAGATGTTCGCCACGCTCGTCGACAACAAGATCCTGGCGGCGTGGGGCGACCATGATGCCCACTTGCTGCTGTTCGAGCTGAGGATCAAGGCTGTCAGGTGCGTTACTTGTGTAGTGTGCGTTACAGACGGTAGAGACGCAGATGTTCGCCACGCTCGTCGACAACAAGATCCTGGCGGCGTGGGGCGACCATGATGCCCACTTGCTGCTGTTCGAGCTGAGGATCAAGGCTGTCAGGTGCGTTACTTGTGTAGTGTGCGTTACAGACGGTAGAGACGCAGATGTTCGCCACGCTCGTCGACAACAAGATCCTGGCGGCGTGGGGCGACCATGATGCCCACTTGCTGCTGTTCGAGCTGAGGATCAAGGCTGTCAGGTGCGTTACTTGTGTAGTGTGCGTTTCAGACGGTAGAGACGCAGATGTTCGCCACGCTCGCCGACAACAAGATCCTGGCGGCGTGGGGCGACCATGATGCCCACTTGCTGCTGTTCGAGCTGAGGATCAAGGCTGTCAGGTGCGTTACTTGTGTAGTGTGCGTTACAGACGGTAGAGACGCAGATGTTCGCCACGCTCGTCGACAACAAGATCCTGGCGGCGTGGGGCGACTATGATGCCCACTTGCTGCTGTTCGAGCTGAGGATCAAGGCTGTCAGGTGCGTTACTTGTGTAGTGTGCGTTACAGACGGTAGAGACGCAGATGTTCGCCACGCTCGTCGACAACAAGATCCTGGCGGCGTGGGGCGACCATGATGCCCACTTGCTGCTGTTCGAGCTGAGGATCAAGGCTGTCAGGTGCGTTACTTGTGTAGTGTGCGTTACAGACGGTAGAGACGCAGATGTTCGCCACGCTCGCCGACAACAAGATCCTGGCGGCGTGGGGCGACCATGATGCCCACTTGCTGCTGTTCGAGCTGAGGATCAAGACTGTCAGGTGCGTTACTTGTGTAGTGTGCGTTACAGACGGTAGAGACGCAGATGTTCGCCACGCTCGCCGACAACAAGATCCTGGCGGCGTGGGGCGACCATGATGCCCACTTGCTGCTGTTCGAGCTGAGGATCAAGGCTGTCAGGTGCGTTACTTGTGTAGTGTGCGTTACAGACGGTAGAGACGCAGATGTTCGCCACGCTCGCCGCCAACAAGATCCTGGCGGCGTGGGGCGACCATGATGCCCACTTGCTGCTGTTCGAGCTGAGGATCAAGGCTGTCAGGTGCGTTACTTGTGTAGTGTGCGTTACAGACGGTAGAGACGCAGATGTTCGCCACGCTCGCCGACAACAAGATCCTGGCGGCGTGGGGCGACCATGATGCCCACTTGCTGCTGTTCGAGCTGAGGATCAAGGCTGTCAGGTGCGTTACTTGTGTAGTGTGCGTTACAGACGGTAGAGACGCAGATGTTCGCCACGCTCGTCGACAACAAGATCCTGGCGGCGTGGGGCGACCATGATGCCCACTTGCTGCTGTTCGAGCTGAGGATCAAGGCTGTCAGGTGCGTTACTTGTGTAGTGTGCGTTACAGACGGTAGAGACGCAGATGTTCGCCACGCTCGTCGACAACAAGATCCTGGCGGCGTGGGGCGACCATGATGCCCACTTGCTGCTGTTCGAGCTGAGGATCAAGGCTGTCAGGTGCGTTACTTGTGTAGTGTGCGTTACAGACGGTAGAGACGCAGATGTTCGCCACGCTCGCCGACAACAAGATCCTGGCGGCGTGGGGCGACCATGATGCCCACTTGCTGCTGTTCGAGCTGAGGATCAAGGCTGTCAGGTGCGTTACTTGTGTAGTGTGCGTTACAGACGGTAGAGACGCAGATGTTCGCCACGCTCGTCGACAACAAGATCCTGGCGGCGTGGGGCGACCATGATGCCCACTTGCTGCTGTTCGAGCTGAGGATCAAGGCTGTCAGGTGCGTTACTTGTGTAGTGTGCGTTACAGACGGTAGAGACGCAGATGTTCGCCACGCTCGTCGACAACAAGATCCTGGCGGCGTGGGGCGACCATGATGCCCACTTGCTGCTGTTCGAGCTGAGGATCAAGGCTGTCAGGTGCGTTACTTGTGTAGTGTGCGTTACAGACGGTAGAGACGCAGATGTTCGCCACGCTCGTCGACAACAAGATCCTGGCGGCGTGGGGCGACCATGATGCCCACTTGCTGCTGTTCGAGCTGAGGATCAAGGCTGTCAGGTGCGTTACTTGTGTAGTGTGCGTTACAGACGGTAGAGACGCAGATGTTCGCCACGCTCGTCGACAACAAGATCCTGGCGGCGTGGGGCGACCATGATGCCCACTTGCTGCTGTTCGAGCTGAGGATCAAGGCTGTCAGGTGCGTTACTTGTGTAGTGTGCGTTACAGACCATTAACTGCCACAGAAGGTGGAGAGTGAAGATGGGACACTGTGGCGTCCCGCCTCACGGGGCGTCACAGTCACTTTCAGCTGTGAGAGTGCTGCGGTCCATTGCGCAGTGTCTCTCGGTTTAAGTGTTCGTATGACCTCAAGGCTAGCAGTGGACGTCTTTCGGCTGAGAAGATGATGATGATGAGTTTTTTGTACAAAAATGACATTCGTATTGTATTTAACAGACGTCGTCTCGGCGAGTCAGGCTGGTCTGGTCGCGGGTACAGCGTGTGCCTGTGTGCGAATCAAGCCAACCTTGCCACACCCGTAGAACTAGAAGTGTCGCCGCCGACCGAGCGCCTGCCGCACCGCGCCGCCTACTACCGCGCCTTCCCTGCGAGACTAGACCAAGCCGCACTCGCCCCGCCCTGCACTAGGGCTGACTCCAGGTCTGATATCGTAGCTAATGATACACATCACGCCACGTGATAATAACGCTCTGGAACAAAAGTAGACTAGCGCGCCAGTTAAGTCTGCGGGACAGGTGGCGCTACTCTATACGTACAGCTTGGCAACAGATATTATCTAGAAAATATGGGGGCGCCACTTTCCAAGAAGTGTTTTTTTTTAGGTTTTCCAACTTTACATAAAAATGGTTCCGTTTCAAGACCTTAAAACAAATGACTGATCTTCACTAGTCCTTAAAACAAATGACTGATCTTTAAATGGTTCTTATATAGACTACGCGCAGACTTATCTAGCGCGCCTCTAGTTCCTCGACGGCCGGCTTTATGTTAACGTGACGCGATCTATAGTATAACAACTAGATGAATTCATATACTCTACTGAGTATTTCTGACTAGGTGAATTATTATTTCATTCAGTATCACTATGTCAGAAACTACTCTGACATAGTGATACTGAATAAAAAGGTAACGAAACGAGGTAACGAAACGCAAGGTACTCTTTATAACACAATCCCATGCAAAAGACAAGGACTGTAGACAAGACCCGTTATTTTGTTTAAAAAAAAAGCTGTCACCGAATTCCGGGCTCTGATCAATGGCTCTGATTACGCTCTGATCCGTCGATTCAACGTCAAACCCCACTTGGGCAACGCTATACATTTAAATCGCTGTTGTTGAAATTGGTTGCGGATTCAGGAGTCGACTACGTGTCTACTGAAAATGCTTGCTGATATTAAATAAACTTATATGATAAATGAATGACTCGCCACTCACTACTCTGTCCCTATATTTCTATTACCTCGTTTCGTTAAATATAATTTAGTAATAATTTATTGAACAGTAAGACTTATTGAGTAACGAAATGACGTGAATATAATAAGTCTTTTAACGACTGGTGCATGCTCTGTCATCATGTTTTATAGAAATAATAGATGAAATTATTGTTGTTTTTATTTTGTATACTTATTTATTTTATGATGTTGTTGTTTGATGTGCAATAGATGTTATAGTAAAAGTGTAAATACATTTAGATATCCAATTGTTTTATGCGTGCAGGAAGCTGATAGGGGTCTCACCTTTCGTTAATCACTTAGACTGTTACGTATAATGTGAAAGCGAAAGCATAGCTTTATTTATTTTGCTTAGTCTAGGAATAAATGAGCCTGCAAGCTTGTGCGTATTATTAATTTTAAAAGTAAAACCAACCAATAAAATTGACTATAACCCACACTCTTTTGCCTGTTCCACATTGAATGATTAATGCTCAATTTGGTTCAGACCAGACCTGTTATTAAATTGCCTGGCATCAAACAGGTCGGGTTAATCATGTTGGGTGTTATAACACAGCTACGCCAATGCATGTTCCTCTAACGCATAAAAAAATGCAATGTTTTGTTTCAATGTAAAAATAAATTAAGTATACTTTAGCATAGAGTAATAGATAACTAAAAGAGTAAATACTGAAGTTTTAGAATAACTTAATAAAATGCAATTTTGATAAATGGATTACTAAACGATCTCAAATCTGAAAATATTTATTGGTTGAACTGTAAAAGTCTTCCTTTATTGTGATAAATAAAACTACTGTTTTTTTAGATCCATTTAATTTAGAGATCTGTATAAAAGTCTATACTTTGTTTGACATTTAACACAAGTGATACTTAAATTACTCAATTTGTTTCTTATAAGTACAATCAAAGTGACATGAAAAAGAATCTCAGATTTTCAAACATTCAAAACTGCAACTAATATTTTTGCCGTATTAACTATGTAGTTAACTTATTATAGTGTTAATGGGTTTTTAGTCCTTCGATACTTGTTAAGAGCCAATTTACAGCGATGCTAGCGCCATTGACAAAAAAAAACCTCTAAACTAAAGCAAATATCAAAAATGTGGCACAGTATGACACTAGATAATGTAGCCTAGTATTTTTAGGGCACTGTTGTATAGATTTTAGGTTTAAGACCAAAGAAAGCTACAAAGTGTCGCTAAAAGTGGCTACTTTTAGCAACAATCTATACCAATATTATAAAGAGGAAAGATTTGTTTGTTTGTTTGTTTGTTTGTAACGAATAGGCTCCGGAAATACTGAACCGATTTGAAAAATTATTTCACTGGTAGGAAGCTACATTAACCCCGAGTGTCATAGGCTATATTAGATTTTCAAAAAAATTAGGGATCCTTACCTAAACTCAAATAATGTAACCCAAGGTGCAATATTTTTTCCGTTGTTTACGTATTTTGACAGGTGGTTTGTTGTTGTTGTTTTTTTTATTCGGCCATTCTGGGCAGTCAAAAGAACATAGTCTATAGAGCCAAGTCTTTTGTAGTATCTTATAATCTATGGCGTAACGAAGTAAGCCGGGAAAGCTCGTCTGTTTATAAATTTGTTTTTTTAAGTTAAAAAATACTAAGCAAGATTATCTAGATCAAGTATATCTTCTAAACTAAGACACATACTGTGCCTTAGTTTAGAAGATATACTTTTTATTCGAGAATGGCGCTAGCATCGCGGTAAACTGGCACTTAAAATTCGAACTGAAAAAGTCAATGATTCAAAATGTTACATATTATCGGACAGTATCGAGTAGAGCCCAATCTCGGCTGCCGATCCTGCATGGAATTATGACAAACCCATTGCTTGCCCGATATTCTATTTACACTTAGAATTAAATACCTACATACATAATCTCACGCCTTTTATTCCCCGAAGGGTTAGGCAGAGGTACCAGTTTAAGAGCCTAAATACCTAACTATGGTTTATTATTTTTATGAACTTAAATGTTATTGCAACTAAAGGGTAACTACATGTAAGGGAACACTGACATGAAGCTGTTTTGTTAACACTCCGTTTATTTTTTTGCATGAACGTGAACGTTAGCTGTGTTTTGTTATGCAATGCATGTTTACATCTGCCACAGGGAATACTATAATGTAATATTATAGGTAGCTAATTATTTTTATTTATACATAGTTTTATATTAATACTCGGTAGTTCATTACTGCTGTATATCAGCAAATTTACTCTTTGTAATAAGTTTTTTTTTTTGCAATGGCTACATTTTATTTAAATTCAAGTTTACGTTATCAAATCTGTAAAGTAAGTCGGGCTCAGAGCAAATTTAATACTAATTTAGACATTTAGTTTAAAAAAAATTGTTGCCTATTTTTTTTACGAGAAATAAAAGAATAAAATCGTTTTAATAAATAAAAATAAGTTAAGTATAATTGTGATAAAATATGTGAAAAAAAATCTTGGCTAGAGCTTATTTTTGTTTTTGAATTTGAAACCGCTTCATGCGAAAACGAATTTATGTTACTTTTATCCGATTTAATAAAACGTTTTTTTTTTAATCTCTTTTGTTTGCGTTATTTTGATATATTTTTTTTTTATAATTACTTATTAATTGTGAATTTGTTTTCCTAAGTTGGATTAAGTAGTTCAATATTTTTTTTATATCAAAGCCTTATTACTATGAGAATATATTTAAATAAAAAAATATTGTTATGACAAAGTTGTAAAGTATTTATTAAATTTATGTAATAAAGTGTTGAGGAATATAGAGATTCTTTTATTCTTTATGGGTTACCAAATAACTTTGGATCTATGTTTAAAGATGTTTAAAGGTATGTTATTACATTTTTTACTTTCAAATATACTTGCTTTTTGTGTTTATAAGAAAAGTAAGTTGACTGCACATCGACTTTTCCACCCGTAGTTTGCTTGTCAGGCGTCTAAATAACAAACGTTTTTTAAAGGATAGGTTAATAAGTTTTCTGCTGTAAAAAATAATGTTTGGTATGGATTAAAATCACAATCATTGTGTATAACTTTTTTTTACTGGCATGCTTAGCTTGTTTTGCTTTTCCACTGCACTATTGCACGAATCATTCGTTTCGTCCTAACAAATTTTAATATTGTGCATGTTTTTATTTTAGTGACTTTAGAAACTAATATAATTGAATAAATTGTCTAGTGTTCTCCTAAACTATTTAAAGGTTCAGGATCTGTAATTAAATTCTTCATATCATAAAATATGCAAATAAACTTTTCGCAAATATCTAACTATTTAACAAATGTACTTACTATAAAATTAACAAATTAAATTCCAGAACGAACAGTCTTAAACGTATAAAAAACGCCAAGTGGCAAGTGAAGGATTGCCCGCCCGAGCTGCTGCTGGGCGACATCAACAGGCGCCTGTCGACGGAGGTGACGCCGGCGGCCATCGCGCAGAATAATAGAACTTTTGTGGAAAAACTCCTAAAGGTACAAGGAATATCTATGTACATATATTTATTTACTAGTCAAAGCCGGCGAGCTTCGTCCCGCCTTATCTATTACTATGTTGTGCATGTATTATACATATAAACCTTCCTCTTGAATCACACTATCTTTAAAAAAAAAACCGCATCAAAATCCGTTGCATAGTTTTAAAGATGTAAGCATACATAGGGACAGACGCGGAAAGAGACTTTGTTTTATACTATGTATTGAAGTAGAAAAGGGGGAAAACGGCCTTTGCCAAGCAGTTGGACAGCTAAGGCTAGTAATAATTAGTAATATAATTTGTTTGATAAAGACGAGGACATAATATCTGAGTTTAAAAACCACTAGAGGCTGCCCTGCGGTATTTCCCGCGCAGATTGCTCATAAACACAAAAATCCCGTTTTTTGCCGTTCCCGTGGGAATTTCGGGAAATCCTCTCTTAGTGCTCACCTACACTTCCTAAGGAACCTACATGCCAAATTTCAGCTTTGTTCGCCCAGTAATTTCGGCTCTGCGTTGTCTGTCAGTCAGTCAGTCAGTCAGTAACGGAAGAGTTTTATATATATTGATTATTCCTTAATCTGGTAATAACGTATTCAATTTAAATTAACTTAAAATTGCAGTTAATCGTTACCGCCCAAGTATATAGTAATCGGGATTGGTTATTACAGTCGTTAAATATAATTCGCATCTACCTATAGTACGTCTAACGCTACTAAATTAAAAGCTCCTAAATAAAAGGTAAAATTGTAATAAATTGTAAAATTGTATTCCATAACAGGAATGCAAAAGTAAGACAAAGCGAATGTTAGTGGAAAAGATGGGCACAGAAGAGCCAGAGCTTGGCCTCGGGGCTGAAATATCCCTAACAGGTGTCGAAGAGAGCACAATGATCGCGTCCCTGTGCGATTTACTAGAACGACTGTGGTCTCACGGCTTGCAGCATAAGATGGGAAAATCGGCGCTTTGGATGCATTTGCTCAATTACCAAGAGTTGGAGCAGTGCAGTAACTCTACTGAGCCGATTGATCCCAATTATTTGACTCCGGGTATGTTTTTTTTTAGATCTTGTTATGATATTTTATTAAATGTTGTTTAATTTAGTTTTAAGACATTATACTAAAAGAGTTATCTTTATACTCATGCAGCGTTGGCTTGGTGTGTTTTAAGAAAACGCTTGGATTGTAAGTATTGGCGCAATAAGTTGATCTTAATTCATTTATTAATACATAGAAATTTGCTCTGTGAAGCTTAATTATGAAGTCAAAGTATCATTGACAAGCTTTCCCGGCTTACTTCGTTACGCCATAGAATATAAGATACTACAAAAGACTTGGCTTTATAGACTACGAGCTTTCCCGGCTTACTTCGTTACGCCATAGAATATAAGATACTACAAAAGACTTGGCTCTATAGACTATGTTCTTTTGCCTGCCCAGAATGGGCTTGATAAATAAACAAACAACAACGACAAACCACCTGTCAAAATATGTAAACAACGGAAAAAATATTGCACCTTGAGTGAGTACATTAATTTTACCAGTAATTTTTTTTTAAATCTAATATAGCCTATGACACTCGGGGTTAATGTAGCTTCCTACCAGTGAAAGAATTTTTCAAATCGGTTCAGTATTTCCGGAGCCTATTCGTTACAAACAAACAAACAAACAAACAAATCTTTCCTCTTTATAATATTGGTATAGATGTTCTTTTGACTGCCCAGAATGGCCGAATCAAAAACAAACAACATCAAAAAACCACCTGTCAAAATATGTAAATAACGGAAAAAATATTGCACCTTGGGTTACATTATTTGAGTTTAGATAAGGATCCCTAATTTTTTTGAAAATCTAATATAGCCTATGACACTCGGGGTTAATGTAGCTTCCTACCAGTGAAATAATTTTTCAAGTCTTCCCACACAAAACCATCCCATGCTTCCCCATAGGTGTCATAAAAGGCACCCACAAAAAGGCAACGATCGAACAGTGAAAGAAGTAAAAAGAAGTCATATCCCCTCATCAACTAGAAAAGAGCCGATGATCTTCAAACGGCTAAACAGATTTTAATGAAACATGGTTTTAACACTACTCGTGATAAAAATTTAAAACAAAAAAAACTAAACGACAATTTGTTTATCCGTTTGGGAGCTATGATACCTCAGATAGACACGTAAGACTTATAAAACGCTTCTATTTTTGCGTTGGATTGGTTAAAACCATCAAAAAACGCAATAAACCTAAATCAACAGATCTATCATCAGTTGGTTCAGAATGTGAATCTCAGCAATCGTCTTCATCGAGCCGCTCGCGTGACAGTTCCCGCGGCGGGTCGCGGGACAGCTCGCGCGACCGGCTCAGCGGCGGGGGCACGCTGGAGCGCCGCCCGCCGCCCGCGCCGCTCCGGCCCTTGCCTGAGAGTCTCACTTTTGATATGAGGTAATTTTATATTTTAATTAAGCTATAGGATAAACCTTCTTTTTTTTGTTCCCACTTATATATACTTGACTCCCTTCTTCTGCTCTCTTGTCGTTGAAGTAATCAGCAGTATTTTTTGTGGTAAATAAAGACCTTATTAGGACTCGACTATAATATTTATTTTATATAATAAAGACTCTCTTTTTCTTTTTCCCTATATGTATTTTTTCCCGTTTTAGGCTTTACAGCTTTAGGGAAAATAACGGTTTTCAATGTTTTCAGTAAGTACCCATTTTTATTTTATATGCCTTTTCCAACTGACACTGAGAAGCTATTATTTATGATATTTGTTTGTTTGAACAGGAATGTCCAAGCGATGACGGACATAAAAACAGAGATAGGTTACGCGAGAGCCTGGGTCCGCCTGTCCCTAGAGAAGAAACTGCTGTCGAAGCATCTGCGAGAGCTCCTGGCGGACACCACGCTCCTGCGGTCACAGTATAAAAGGACGGCGTTCCTTAGGTGCGAAGAGGAGAGGGAACAGTTTCTGTACCACTTGCTCACCCTGAATGCTGTTGACTACGTCTGTTTTACGAATACTTATCCTACTGCTAGTAAGTTTTTATTTTATTTTTTCGTAACAGCCTAAATAACAATGTGTTTACACAAATTTAGAACAATCTTATTTCGAAATTGTAATGACAGCTGCAATTCATAAAATTAATTTTATTCTTTTTGTTTTTGAAGATTATTTATTCGAGCTAGCTTCTTTCTACCCTAGTATGTAAATGCATCCTCAACTAAATGAAGACACAAAATTTAAAGCCAAACTGGAAACATCTACAAACATAATACATAATCTCACGCCTTTTATTCCCCGTAGGGTTAGGCAGAGGTACTGGCTCAAGAGCCAGACCCACGTTTAGCCGAGTTTTTATGCTTTATTACCAACGTGACAAGGGGCCAGCTTGTCGCCGCGGTTATAACGACCACTACTGCGGCCGGGACCAACGGCTTAACGTGCCTTCCGAAGCACGGAATCATCTTACTTTACAAACATCTACATTCATTAAAAAATGTAGGGGACTTTCAAACAAGCTAAAAGTTGCTTGTCCGCGCAATTGCTTTGCGATTGCGAATAATATGAACCATGAACAATTTCAGAACTGCCATACCGCGTGCTGATCGTGCCGTCGCGCAAGGCGAGCCAGACCACGGCCAACTGCTGGATCGCCATCTCGGGCGCCGGCGGCGAGTCCACGCCTAAGATACCGATACCGAGAAATACCAACGAGTTTGTTTTTCATGTCAGTATCTACAAAGCGTCGCCTACTTTGACCTATTTTTTTTTTCAATATTTCCACGTGGATTGACTGTAAAAAATCGATTTTAGCAATAAGGTGGCTCATTGCATGCAAATTCAATTAAGTATTTGTAGCTTTAATTGTATTTTACTTGTGTGTAATTGTATTCTTTTTATCTATTGACATTATATTTACGGACTATTTTACTAATAACTTATTATAATGCAGCGATGTTGTAAAGGTTCGAAAGTAGTTTTATGCGCGTTACTTTAGATCGGTATTTTCATTGAAGAAGTTTGAGGGTGTCTATGTGAGTCTAATTATTTAGTGTTTTTTTTTTCTATTTTAGCATAAAAATTTGGGCTTGCTTTCGACGTTGCGGATCGGACATGACAACACGGGAATGTCTCCTAGATGGCTGATCGATCAGATATATTTGAGAAACGAAGTCACTGGTCACACGTATACGTAAGTATATTGATATTTTACTTCAGATTCATATTTTTAGATTTTCGGGCTCTACTCCCGATAAGATTTTTATTTGCAATTATTTAACCGGGTAGAGGGGCTGATGGCTACGGAAGCTATGTGTACGATGTACATCTTTTAGCTTACTTAGACAATTCCTCCACCGTGCGGTCTCACTTGAAATGTAAAAATCAGTTCGCATCCTGTCATCAAGACTACCGCGCGCTCTCACCTAACCATTTAGAATTAACAAGACAATATAATCAGTTTATTAGTTAAACAAGATCTTTGTATTTACAACACAAAAGATTGTGGTCCTAGACCATACATATTAATGGTCTTTTGAGCCGGATTTGAACCAGAGACCTATGGATTATTACTTATTACCGTTTAAAACGACCGTAAGAAACACATAGATAGCAAAAATATAAAGATGCATTATTTGTATACGGAAAAAATATGTAAGTATGTGTATGTTACCGGAAAATAATACTTTCGTAAATGTATAAACAACCTAACCTACGTTGTTTTATAAACTGACGTACGTAAGTTTATAACCTAACGGATGTGCTATTTTACTGTGACATATTTCTTGTGTAGATTCCCTTGCAACCGCTGGCTAGGCACGGGCGTGGACGACGGGTCCACAGAGCGGCTGCTGGTGGGGCAGCTGGCGCGGCCCGAGCGCAGCCCGCGCGCGCCGCCCGGCCCGCCCGCCGCGCCCGCCGCGCCCGCCGCCACGCCGCACACGCCTACTTCCACGCATCTCTCTACGTCTACTATACAGCATATGATTGGTAAGTCTTCTTTATGTGACATACCAAAGAGTTTTTCTAACTGATTATAATCGACAAGGCAAAAGCTACAACAAAAAGGCGCCATTTATGTGACGCTGGACATCTTGACGGTAAAATTAATCAAAATATATTTTTACCTATGTTTGTATAATCAAGCAAAGTATGTGTTTTATTTTTGCCTGGACATCGAGATATATTTTGAAAGCGCCGCGACATACATAACAACCTCTGTTTATTGTGTGCATAAACCACTTGGTTAAGTAACCTCTTTAGTTTTATATATCGCCTCACGTGGGTTGCCTCGAAGAAATCGCTTTTAGCGATAATGCCGACCATTGCATGCAAATTTAAATTCTCTGCTCCCTTAATTTAACAATTGTACTTTTTGTGTGTTACTTTGTATGCAATAAAGTGTTTCTATTCTATTCTCTATACTTTTGATCATTGTTATCACGAAAGTATAACTTCTCAAATGCGGAGATACCCATATGGTGTTTAATTTGAGCTTACACTATTAAGATTTTATTTTCAGGTGACTGTGTGAACGCAATAGTGAAATGGCACTACCAGACGAAGCGCGACAAGGACGCGAACTCTCTCAGCGTGTTGCTGTGCGGAGAGAACGGACTCGTCAAGTGTCTGGAGCAGGCTTTTCTTTGCGGATTCAAGTCGAATCGCTTGTTTGGCAAGAATCTGTTTATTTGGGATTATTTTAGTAAGTTTAATCTTTCATTGCTATTGGACTATATTATATCGGCTTATATCAAATCAAACCCATGTCAATATCGGTTCAGCCAAACGCGAGATTATCTCGGACAAACATTCATATACATACATGGCAAACTAAAAAGCTCCTTTCTCGTCTTTGTCTAACTAATATTTGGGCACGCATTTCTTTTCAAAGCTTTTCTTTGTAGTTGCGCGTTACAAATATAGATAGATAGACAGACTCTTTATTACAATCAATCAACTTAAAATATTACAATATTCTTAAATTGCAACAATATTCTTAAATTGCAACAATGTGCTTATAAATTTTCAGCACGCGTAAAAGACGAGTTCAAACTGAGCCTCAGCGACGATCCGTCGTCGCAGAGCAGCGCGTGCGGCGTAGCGTACAACTGCCGGCAAGACCAGGAGCACCGCGCCATCTGGCGCTGCTACTGCCACCTGCTGGACGAGGTGGCAGTCGCCGGCCGCGCGCTCGGCAAGGACGGCAAGTTCCAGCTCTTCATCTGTCTCAGCTTGAGGTGAGTTGTCGTACAACTGCCGGCAAGACCAGGAGCACCGCGCCATCTGGCGCTGCTACTGCCACCTGCTGGACGAGGTGGCAGTCGCCGGCCGCGCGCTCGGCAAGGACGGCAAGTTCCAGCTCTTCATCTGTCTCAGCTTGAGGTGAGTTGTCGTACAACTGCCGGCAAGACCAGGAGCACCGCGCCATCTGGCGCTGCTACTGCCACCTGCTGGACGAGGTGGCAGTCGCCGGCCGCGCGCTCGGCAAGGACGGCAAGTTCCAGCTCTTCATCTGTCTCAGCTTGAGGTGAGTTGTCGTACAACTGCCGGCAAGACCAGGAGCACCGCGCCATCTGGCGCTGCTACTGCCACCTGCTGGACGAGGTGGCAGTCGCCGGCCGCGCGCTCGGCAAGGACGGCAAGTTCCAGCTCTTCATCTGTCTCAGCTTGAGGTGAGTTGTCGTACAACTGCCGGCAAGACCAGGAGCACCGCGCCATCTGGCGCTGCTACTGCCACCTGCTGGACGAGGTGGCAGTCGCCGGCCGCGCGCTCGGCAAGGACGGCAAGTTCCAGCTCTTCATCTGTCTCAGCTTGAGGTGAGTTGTCGTACAACTGCCGGCAAGACCAGGAGCACCGCGCCATCTGGCGCTGCTACTGCCACCTGCTGGACGAGGTGGCAGTCGCCGGCCGCGCGCTCGGCAAGGACGGCAAGTTCCAGCTCTTCATCTGTCTCAGCTTGAGGTGAGTTGTCGTACAACTGCCGGCAAGACCAGGAGCACCGCGCCATCTGGCGCTGCTACTGCCACCTGCTGGACGAGGTGGCAGTCGCCGGCCGCGCGCTCGGCAAGGACGGCAAGTTCCAGCTCTTCATCTGTCTCAGCTTGAGGTGAGTTGTCGTACAACTGCCGGCAAGACCAGGAGCACCGCGCCATCTGGCGCTGCTACTGCCACCTGCTGGACGAGGTGGCAGTCGCCGGCCGCGCGCTCGGCAAGGACGGCAAGTTCCAGCTCTTCATCTGTCTCAGCTTGAGGTGAGTTGTCGTACAACTGCCGGCAAGACCAGGAGCACCGCGCCATCTGGCGCTGCTACTGCCACCTGCTGGACGAGGTGGCAGTCGCCGGCCGCGCGCTCGGCAAGGACGGCAAGTTCCAGCTCTTCATCTGTCTCAGCTTGAGGTGAGTTGTCGTACAACTGCCGGCAAGACCAGGAGCACCGCGCCATCTGGCGCTGCTACTGCCACCTGCTGGACGAGGTGGCAGTCGCCGGCCGCGCGCTCGGCAAGGACGGCAAGTTCCAGCTCTTCATCTGTCTCAGCTTGAGGTGAGTTGTCGTACAACTGCCGGCAAGACCAGGAGCACCGCGCCATCTGGCGCTGCTACTGCCACCTGCTGGACGAGGTGGCAGTCGCCGGCCGCGCGCTCGGCAAGGACGGCAAGTTCCAGCTCTTCATCTGTCTCAGCTTGAGGTGAGTTGTCGTACAACTGCCGGCAAGACCAGGAGCACCGCGCCATCTGGCGCTGCTACTGCCACCTGCTGGACGAGGTGGCAGTCGCCGGCCGCGCGCTCGGCAAGGACGGCAAGTTCCAGCTCTTCATCTGTCTCAGCTTGAGGTGAGTTGTCGTACAACTGCCGGCAAGACCAGGAGCACCGCGCCATCTGGCGCTGCTACTGCCACCTGCTGGACGAGGTGGCAGTCGCCGGCCGCGCGCTCGGCAAGGACGGCAAGTTCCAGCTCTTCATCTGTCTCAGCTTGAGGTGAGTTGTCGTACAACTGCCGGCAAGACCAGGAGCACCGCGCCATCTGGCGCTGCTACTGCCACCTGCTGGACGAGGTGGCAGTCGCCGGCCGCGCGCTCGGCAAGGACGGCAAGTTCCAGCTCTTCATCTGTCTCAGCTTGAGGTGAGTTGTCGTACAACTGCCGGCAAGACCAGGAGCACCGCGCCATCTGGCGCTGCTACTGCCACCTGCTGGACGAGGTGGCAGTCGCCGGCCGCGCGCTCGGCAAGGACGGCAAGTTCCAGCTCTTCATCTGTCTCAGCTTGAGGTGAGTTGTCGTACAACTGCCGGCAAGACCAGGAGCACCGCGCCATCTGGCGCTGCTACTGCCACCTGCTGGACGAGGTGGCAGTCGCCGGCCGCGCGCTCGGCAAGGACGGCAAGTTCCAGCTCTTCATCTGTCTCAGCTTGAGGTGAGTTGTCGTACAACTGCCGGCAAGACCAGGAGCACCGCGCCATCTGGCGCTGCTACTGCCACCTGCTGGACGAGGTGGCAGTCGCCGGCCGCGCGCTCGGCAAGGACGGCAAGTTCCAGCTCTTCATCTGTCTCAGCTTGAGGTGAGTTGTCGTACAACTGCCGGCAAGACCAGGAGCACCGCGCCATCTGGCGCTGCTACTGCCACCTGCTGGACGAGGTGGCAGTCGCCGGCCGCGCGCTCGGCAAGGACGGCAAGTTCCAGCTCTTCATCTGTCTCAGCTTGAGGTGAGTTGCTTACCAAGGGTGACATGTTTGTCATCTACTCAGCCGAGAGACATCTTCTGCGGGACATGAGGCTTCTCCTCAGATCGCCACGAGGCATTTTGGGGAGGGGTTGCCATCATCGCCACGCTTGACAGGCGCGTTAGCGATCATATTATCGCTCCTCAAGTATTTCAACGGAGGACCCTGCTGCTTACGCTGGTAGACGAAGAAATCTAATGTGCACTCACATTCCACTTAGGTCTAGCTAACCTTTGTGCTATTTTGGTATATAAACTAGCATACTGAGAAGTTTCTTCATATTCTCTTTTGTGATTTTTCCGTGAAAGTGAAAGAAACGTCTACCAAATTTCGCATTGTAATACCTACTAGTCTAATTATAGTTTTTGGTGCATGATGCAGAGAGCACTGGCTGCACCGGATGCTGGTGCCGATGTCCATGGCGCGCGTGACGGCGGAGATGTTCGAGGAGCAGAGCTTCCTGCGCCGGCGCGGGCTGCTCGCCTTCCTGCGCCAGATCCTCGAGCCGCTCGACGAGTTCGACATCGTTCTAGAACATTCTCTTACGCAGGGGATATAAGAGATCACCTTTTACCTTTTAGCCCGGGATACACGAGGCTATAGTTTGTCCACACGAGGCTAGCTAGTACTTCTGGCTTCGTGTAGGCAAAACTATCTGTTTTTCTAAGCTAGTAAGCTAAGTAGTAAGCTACTTTCCAGCCAGTTTCCAGACAGTTTTCTAAAAATGTAGCTAGCTTGAAAAACTAGCCTGGCCTCGTGTATCCCGGGCTGCTTGTTCTCGTGTTCGTTGCTCTGGAACATTCGTTCACGCAGGAATTCGTTTGATCCGTTGTTCGTGTTCCGGTATCAGAGTCAAAGCTTTATGGTTATACCAAAAATACTCTATCGTTGAATCTACCTACATAGATTAAGTTTTTTTTGTTGACATTAGGATTAAGCAACAGTGCGTCAATCGTGAAAGTGATTCATGAAAAGAAAAAGATGAGACTTATTTAATTGCCCGCCTCTAATATATTTGAAGATGATTAAACTCTTTCTATCTATAATTGATCCTCGGACACCTGCACCAGCTGCAAGCAGTTTTCAAAGATTCCGTAGCTTCCAATACATTTCAACAACTTAATTAATGTATACGTCGATTACATACAGTCGCCTTTTATTAAGTCAGTTGAGTATATTAATTCTTGATTTTCATATATTTTATTTTATTAATAGTTTTGTGTTTGTTTTTATTTTTAAGCTTTTGAACTCATATTTTATTACTCTATGGGACGATGTGCGTTCAGCTCTTCCGGTATACCTATCAACTGCAACGCGGTCTACGCTTGCCGGAAATTTTTAAAATATATAAAAATTTAGATAAAATTATAAAGAACAACCATGACATTTTATTAATATGTTTACTCTTTACTACAAAATAGACAACAATAAGTTTGTAATATTTTGTATCTGTTAATAATAACAGATTTGGAAATATTTATTCAAGAAAAGATCCAGATGCGGCACCAAATAAAATGAATAGTTTTTGACCAAATCCTACCAGAAACCGGTCTTTGTGCGCCAATGTCCAGCAGTGGACGTCTTTCGGCTGAGTTGATGATGTAATCCTACCAAAGTGTAATTTTTCTTATGTCTGTGAATCTCGATCTCAACAATTGTGAGTTGTAGTGCTATTTACGCGCGTCTATACGTGGTTGCAGGCGTTTTACGCGCTTATGAGGAAACGCGCGACAGCATCTAGACGGGATTTAAGCAGCTACAGTATCTCTGCCACGCTAGTATAGCGCGCGTTCTGGACAGGCTCGCATGTGCCGTACATTGTTAAGGTGATTCATGCCGTCTGCGGCTTTTAGGAGGATTTTGCAAACAACGCATTATAAATAGGATATACCAGAGACTCATAAAGATACAATAGGTTTAAATAGCTTGACTGAAGGTCTCTGGTTACATATTCATATTCATTTATTCATCAATTGATCACAATATAATATTACAAAAAATGACATTACAGTGGTCACAAGAGATACGTCAAAGTACAAGTACTCTATAATTGTTTACCAAATATTAAACCCTGCAAATTTTGAGAAAATCTTATTTTTATTTGTACATTTTATCAAATGTATCTTGGGCTCAGTTTTTTTTAGTATCAATAAACAACTTTTTGTCTTTGGTATTATGTAAGTACTTAATTATTATTATCTATTGGCGTGTAGTTAGTAAAAGGCTTTTTGACGGAACCTCTATCTGCATTAAAATTATTGTTCACTAAGCTAGCTAGCCCAGCGAACTTCGTATCTTCAAATTTTTATCCCTTACTATAAAAACCGTAACATACGTTCTTGAGTTACATGTGACGTAAAGGTGTAAATAACACGACTTAATTTTATCTTTTATCTAATAAAAATTGTTATTTCCGTCCTACTCCTGCATGAATTTTGTATTAAATCGATAATCGAACATACGTAGGTATTATTATTGTGTTAAATCTTTTTATTTTGAAAGTATAAGTGCAGCCAAGTCGGCTGCTTAAAATCAAAACCTACTAACTCATTTTAACAAAAATGTTCAGGAGAGCCAATAACGGGTAGGCCACTTTAATTCGTTGCCCCGAAGAAACCAAAAACAATAGCGATTTGGGTGTTTGACCAAAAGTTTAACTATATTGTTGACTACTTAGTAGGTACTTGTAATCGTGTTAGAATAGAAGTTATAGTTACACTTAAATCGCTCACACTATTTTTTTTGGAAATTTACCCTAATATGACAATGAAAACAATTTCCAAACATAGTATTTAATACAATCTCTGAGTTAAATCTCAATACTCAATACTTTATTGTCTCTACTTTTGATAGCATTTTATATTTTTAGTTAGTATGTTTCGAGTGACAAATGTTGTTTTTTGAAGTGGTATCATTTAAAAGTTTTACGAATGGTTTATTTGAGGCAGAATTTAGTTTTGGTTACGATTTAACCACCAATCTGCCGATTCGTGGTTAATTCAGCCAAATTCCATCAAAATTTGATTGATTTTATAATCGGAGCCAATTTCAAAACAGTCTGCTTTCAAATGTATAACCTATCTAGTAAATCGGTTGAGTTGCTAGTGTAGGTTTTTTTATTTGTATTCCGACATGCTATGTTTAGAATTGTACTCCGTGGAAATTCATAATTTTTCCAAATTGGTTAGACATCCAAATTTTTGTTTTTTAAATTTCGTAACAAACTAGGTCCACATCAAATCGATACTGCCTGTTAAGTCAAAAAATTACAAAAAATATTATTGGTGTTTTAACAAAAAAAACGGGTTTTTTGTAAAAAGACCAGTTGCTAGGTTTTGAATTTGGGCAGCCGAAGTAATCCAATGCAGAACATTAAATTATGTTAAGTTTAGTTTAATGAAAGTACTCTTTAATAGTAGTAACAAAACCTTGTGCCAAATAATAATAAGTTCTTTCTGGGATGGATAAAGTTTTTATTTTTATTATTTACATATTTTATATTGTTTGTTTGTAATTAATGTTTAATTTTACTTATCATTTTATAATCTTATACCAACTTCTTTTAAGAATTGTGGAATGAAAATAAGCAAGCCAATAACTATTACCCTATCTAGTGACTTGAATACCAAAGGATATTTTATGTGTTTAATTTTACAGTTTTAGTAATAAAATAAATATAAAATTTATCAATTATGCAGTAATTTTATTTAAGTAAGTATAATATTATTTATTGTAGCCTTTATTTGTCCCACTGCTGGGCAAAGGCCTCCCCCCTTTTCCTCCACTCCACTCTATCCAGTGCCGCCCCTAACCAATCCTGAAGCTTGTCGATGTCGTCTCGCCATCTCCGCCTGGGTCAACCACGCTTTCGCCGTCCATCATTCGGAACCCACTCGGTGACGATTTTGCCCCACCGGTACGGGTCCATTCGGCAAACGTGACCGGCCCAGTTCCATTTTAACTTGGCAATTCCTGCACCAACATCGCTGACTCCTGTTTTTGAGCGCAGTATTGGGTTACTTACACGGTCAAGTAACGTAATGCCTAAAATACTGCGCTCCATAAAGACACATAAAAAAAAAAAATATTGGAAAAATTTCCTCCAATATTAGCGACATGACAGAGCATGTCGAAAAGACGCAAATCAGGCTGACATAGGCTACAGTAGTGGACTGCCTCCGTGGTTATGTTGGAAATGATGTAGACTGTGTCGCGGGAGCAGCTGCAGCACCAGTAGGGTAATGTTTCGTAATACGCCCGTAGATGTCGTTGTTAATAGAAATAGACATACTTAGTTATGTAATTTAAATCAGTTCAAATTAACTTGAAAAGTTTAAAATTAAACAAAGCAAAAACTGCCGCGTGGTGATTTTTAATTTTATTTTGGGCTCTCAATGATTAATTTCAACTTGACCTACTTGAAACTTGTTTTTTTTTTATCTGTGATGTCAAATTGAAAAACTCTCATTGCAAGCGTTCTTTTTTCATAAATTTTTTGGGTGTCGAGGTGTCCAATTAGGAAAGTCATGCTTTATTTCTTGCATCCGCGAAAGTGTTAAGAGCCATAGCCCATAGAACAGATAAAGTAGCGCCACCCGAGAAAAAATTAACTAAGGTTGCATTTACGATCACGCGGGGCTTTGCGCGGGGCGTCGTGTGGGCTCCGACGCGGGCACCGCCGCGAGCGCCCGCGATGTTATGTCAGTCTTGTGGTAGTATGATTATTATCAGAATGCAATGAGCGGTATTCGAACTGTTACTTTTAGTTACAGATTCCCATAAGATGGCACTAGCAATCGGGTTAAATGTCAAATTCTATATGAATTCAATCAGTCAAGTCAATGAGATTTGACGTTGACATTACACCTACATACATTGGCTATACAGTGCCATCTATTAGCATTCTCCTAGAACCATTAAAACTGTCAAAAACGAAACTTCGATTTAAGTTTGATTACAAAATAAGTGATTGAAGTGAAGTGCATTATTTAAAAACAAGGAGATTGATTAGGTCAACAGAATTAGGTACCTAGTTACAGTGGCGGACTAGGAGGCCGTAACAGATTTGTCTATGGTTTCGTCAGCCCTAGACTGTATTACCAAAGAACAAGAGCTATTTTGCAATACAGAAAAACCGGAAGTGTTACGCCGACTGTGTCCGCCAGTGTACTTACCTAGGTATCTGCTTTTGTTATGGAAAATTTTCTCGTCGGATGAAATAAAATGCAGTATATATTACTCTGGCGAAAAGATATTCTGCTTCGGGTTTGTTGTAACCCTCGCTTGTTCAACTTTCGGTGATAAACGCGATCCTAATAAGAGTTTAATTCGTAGAAAATATCACATAGTTTCGTACACGCGTACACGCACTCGTCCCTGGTGGAAGGCACCCTCAGTTTCAGAGAGAAGGTAAATCACTACGTTTTCAGTTTGTCAGCAAAAAATAAACAAATATCTAAGTGTGACATCAGACGGACCGCACGGCACCCAACCGCGTGCAGTCGACACTCTCAACCGCACGCAGTCAAGACTCAACCGCGCACGGTCGGCTTATTACAACTCTGGATAAGCGTCAGACACTATTACGGCCACATTTCGTCGGTGCGCCGACCAAATCTGATATTGCATTTTTTTGAAAAAAAAAATTTTCGCTAGGTGGCCTTATTTTTAGAATCTCTATTCGTTACAAAAACCCGTATGTGAATTGAGGGCTTAGTTCTCGTAAACCCGATCCAGATATGTGCATTTGTTGATTAAAAAAAACAGCTATGTGCATTAAAGCACATACGGAATTTGGTTTTTACTTGTAATACTACTGCACATATCTGTTTTTTGACCGACGAAAAAAAAAGGAGGAGGTACTCAATTCGACACGTATATTTTTTTTTTTTTTTAATGTATGATCACGCATAACTTTTTACAGAGTAGTCCAATTTTGATAATTCTTTTTTTAATCGACAGGGCATACCTTGAAGTTGGACCCATAAAAATTTGGAAATAAAATTTCCACCCTAAGGGTGGGAAAATAGGGGTGACTCTATGGTCGGCGGGTCGATTTATCCACTCACAGGTTGCATTTCCGTGTTACACTATAACTTTTGATACCTACTTACAATATCTTTTGAAATGAAATAAAATCAGCCGAAAGACGTCCACTGCTGGACATAGGCCTCCCCCACAAATCGCCATACCGACCGGTCTTGTCGTCCCTGTAAACCATGTCGTCTGATAACCTTATGCGGTGTGAAAATAATAAAACCCTAACAGAATAACTGAAAAGCATAAAATAAAACTTTTTATCAAAAAATAATACCGCCGAAAAAAAAAACTGAAAAGCATGAAATAATAATCGAATTACTAAGTTCTTAAAGTAATGTAGGGTATTCCAAGTAATTTTGAGTCGGCGCCACAGATTCCTCGTACAAAGATCACTAAATTAGGTACCTTAAATTTAAAGAAATAACCAAAATTCGTGCGCTGCCGCGCATCAATCTTTACGTAATTAAGGAATTTGCTTGTGTGGCGCGCCGACTTAAAATTACTTGGTATACCCTACATTACTTTAAGAACTTAGTAATTCGATTATTATTTTATGCTTTTCAGTTTTTTTTTTCGGCGGTATTATTTTTTGATAAAAAGTTTTATTCCCTGAACATATTGTGGCGTAATACGCCACACGGAAAACAGCGAACCTGGAAGATTCGATCTCCCGTCACCGCGGACTTGACCAGCACGGAATAAATCCCGAGCCAGGCAGATCCATATTTTGTCTTGCCTCCCTCATTACTGTCAAGCAGTACACCCTGCTCCTCATTCGGCTCCAAAGTTAGCAGCACTGCCGAGCTTCAACTTGTTCTTTTACGGATTTGCCTGCTGCGAATATCTCGCGTACGCGTAAAACGAGGCCTTAGCTCTGCCATGCTTATACTCGACCATTCAGATTTGGGTTGTTTGCCTGTGGCCGAATGTGAGGCCGACGAAGGGCCAGCTGGGCCGAGGGATGTCGGGACGTAGCTGGAGCAGGCTGTTACCGTGCGTCTTCGGCAAAGTACCAGGGCAAGGAACCTCCGTCTTCTTGTCCTTGCCTTACCCTTTTGCTTTCCCCTGGCTAGGCCAGATTTGGAGTTGGGGCAGAAGTAAGGCTCCAAACGGAGACAGCCTCGCCACGGCCTCAGTTAACTGAGCCGTGGACTTTGTCATCTACTGGAACTGCTGCAGCCTGCCCCCCCCCCCTTTTTTTTAAAGGCGGGGAAACTCCTAACGAGTACCATGCAGGTTCGCAAAGCAATATTGCAAAAGCGGCCGGCCGTAGGCAGATAGGGATAGGCCCTCTGCATGGTCAAAAGTGTTGGTACTGTAGCGCACACTAACGCCACCTAGCGCTACAACTTTAGAACCGAAGCAAATCCTACATCGCGCCATCAAAGTTTCTGACGCAAGTAGCATAAATAGAATTTACAAAGTAGATGCATTGGGAGGGATTGGCCAGTCTCTCTTTGCATCCTACATTGGTGACCCCAAGATTGGACAACGCTGCCTTCTACTGTTGTTTGGAGGACTCCAAGCACCTCGCCGACTCACTGGCGAGGCTCCGACGAGCACCACGAGGACTGCCGACTACGCACCTCACCACTCAGCTACTGGACCGCTCCTCATCAGACCTCAGTAAGTCAGACTCCAAACCTCATCTTCAAGTCTTCGCCGTCACAACGCTGCAGCCCAACATCATGACGGCGCCTCCGTCACGACGCCGCCTCCTACCGTCACGACGCCGCCTCCTACCGTCACGACGCCGCCTCCTACCGTCACGATGCCGACAACCTTAGCCCCGCCACAACCAACGTCAGAAGACTACTCCAGCTACGACCTGCACACGGCACACTGGCACGTCCGCTCCGTCAACCACAGGCACAGGCTACAAGGTACCTCACTTGTCAAACAAGACAGCAAGACGGAAAGACAACTAAAAAGACATTCAACAAGCCCTGCAAACACCTAGCAACATGCAACAGCAGCACATACTGCACAGCATCGCCGTCCGCTTACATGGTATCGCTGTCACTAGGAAGGGAGTACTTTAGCGCACACTAACGCCACCTAGCGCTACAACTTTAGAACCGAAGCAAATCCTACATCGCGCCATCAAAGTTTCTGACGCAACAAGTAGCATAAATAGAATTTACAAAGTAGATGCATTGGGAGGGATTGGCCAGTCTCTCTTTGCATCCTACGAGCATTTCTACAAAGTGAACAGATTTTTCTGACTTCGGTGCCATTTTTTTTATTTTGACCTAGAGACTTCATAATTAAAACCCATACAAAAGAGCTTATTCTGTATTCAAATATTGTTTGAGCCCACTTCAAAAGATAACAGTTTCAGAAAAAACTGACCTTAAATATTTTGTCTCCATCGAAATCAGAAAAATTACCCACCGAATCACAATTTTACCACTGAAATCAGAAATCTATCCACCTAAAGCACAATCCCATACAATTTATCAATAAAATTTTGAATAAATTTTCATTTACACAGTAGTAGTAGTAGTAGTTATAGTAGTAAGCAGCGCTCATTGAAAAACATTTGCGTGCTTTATTTTTTTTGTGTGATTTGGTAACAGTATTTTCGGACTATATATTTTCCTTGAAGTCTGTATCTTTTCAAGAAGAGCTTTAAGAATTAAAAATATTTAATAATAATTTAAAGTATATCTGAAAATATTAACATCAATTTTGAATTTACTTTACTGTAATTAAATACTCATTAATAAATAAGGACACTCTCGTATAAAATTAATGTTCAATTAATTTTAATAGTCAAAATAATAAGGATAACGTTTAAGCATTATAAACATTTTTATGCATTTTATAAGTATAATAACAATAACGATAATTTACTTAATTTTTTTGATTCAAATATGCATAGTTTGGTTATTCATAATATCGGTACATTTATAACACAAAGTCGCTTCAGCGCGAAGCTTCTGTGTATGTATGCTTTGATGCGGTTTCTTTTATAGATAAAGTGATTTAAGAGGAAGGCTTATGGAAGGTATATGCACAAAATAGTATTATATTAGGCGGTACAAAGTTCGCCGGGAAAACTAGTATAAAAACCCACCTAACTCAACTCGGTACAGCGCTGTACCGGTGTTCAATATTAGTTTTCATACTACCCTCCGAAAAAGTTAAATCAGAGTAAATGGTACGAATTTAAATGCACATTGTTTACCATCACTGATTATATTATACCACAAATAAGTAATATTATCACAAAAATGTGAAATATGAGCTATTTTAGCTCTCGGTCGAAGTAAAAATCTGATTTTGGTGGATGTTTTTTTGACTTCGGTGTATAAAAACCCACCGAAACCCACCGATATCAGAAGCAGCGAAATCACAAAAGAGTACAGTGGCGGACACGGTCGGCGTAACACTTCCGGTTTTTCTGTATTATAATGGTAATGTAATATATGGTTTCGTCAGCCCTAGATTGTATTACCAAAGAACAAGAGCTATTTTGCAATACAGAAAAACCGGAAGTGTTACGCCGACCGTGTCCGCCACTGTACAAATCAAAATTTAACTCGAAATTAAAAAACAGCACAACAATCATCTCTGTACGTCAAATAATACCAACCCGATGACGAGTGCATGGAACTACTTAGTTGAAAGTTAAATATTTCTTACGGTTAGAAAAAATTTACCTACACCGAATTCAGAACTGAGGGGTACCCAAAACCACCGAGTGTCACAATTATCCTGAAAAAAAATACTGAAATGTTGGCTGGGCACTGGTTTCTGGCTAGAAGCGTGTAGGCCATGACCATATCAAGCTGCAAAGTACTTCAGGTAGTGCGAAAAGTTAATCACTATGGTTGTGGGTAATGATTTGTAAACACCATCGAAATCAGGGAGAATTTCAGGACGCTCATTCAGAGTGGTGTATTTTAAAAAATATAGAAGTTTTTGGTTTTTCATGGTAACTACAGCCTTAATATACTCATCACTAAGGCGTGAATATATATAAATTAATCAAATATTACTTCATTACTTTGTAACAAGTGACTCTTTCATGAATTCTGGCAACAGGACACCCCACCGATGTCAGGTTTTATGACTTTCGGATTTTTTTTCTGGTATTTATATTATATTTTCAAAAACGTTTTTATGCTCTCCAACTGCGTACCCATACATAGTTGTGGCTGAAATAATTTGAGCAGCCTACTTCACTGGGGTATATTTTATTTTCAAATTGCCACTGAATTTTGCCCGTCTGTAGAAATGCCCCTACTACCTTAATCGGAAAAAGTTTCAATCCATTAGTTCCGATAAAAATTCAGAACGGAAATCAAATCGGATTGAAATCCGACATTGGATAAAGTCAGCTTGAAACCCATATATACTTACCTACTTACTTACTTAGTTTAAGTGCAAAAGAACGAATTTCGGCAAGGTAATTTTTTTACTGTTTAAATTTCGATTTGCTCCTTGTCCAACCTGTGTGCGGTTGTCGATCGAGCTCGACTGCATGCGGTTAGAGTGACGACTGCATGCGGTTAAGGTGTCAACTGCGCGCACCGTGCGGTCCGTCTGATGTTAACCTAAGAAAAATCATGTAACAACGAGTGTGTAAAGTATTGTATCGGGATTTTTGGGATACGCCTAAGGAACCCTACAGGATGGTTTGTGCCTCAGAGTAAGGAAACCGCCGCTACGTTTTGCCAAGGTTTGTGCTTGGTTCTTATCTTGAGCTTGACACCAGTGAGTGTTGCCAATGGCTATTTACCAGATTCCCCAAGATCACTGCTCAAATTTCCCAAATTTGGGGAGAAAAATATCCTGATTCCCCACAAAATCCCCTCACAATGAGATATTGAACTATTTACGATATAACTTAAAAAAAAACAACCATTTATAGACAAAGTACTTACTTATTAAAAAATCGCAATATCACTCAAAAAAAAACATCCAGTATATGATAATCCTCCTCCGGTTTTCTCTTATCTCGGCCTTAAAGTAAAAACTAGGTTAAATACATGTAAAAACTGATGAATTGTAAATTTAACTTACTCAAACAAAAACCAAAAAAATATCAAAACTTTTCTAATTTACTTAAAAGAACTAAATATTTACCTAAGTACATTAGCAAAGACTGGGGTTAGCCAACTGACTGGTTATAGGGTGGGGTAATACATTTTCATTATTTTATTTCGCTATTTTTCAGTAATTTAAACTAATAAGGTTAATAATCACTTTCCTAAAGATAAGTTTGAGCCTTTTTATTTATAAAAATAAATAAAGGCAGTAATTTATATGTGAACAATGGATGTTTTGGTTGTATGTTTTTTTGAATTGATAAAATGCTAAATTCCCCGCATATTCCCCGCACATTGCCTCTCCCCACAAATTCCCCAATCGCTTTGGGATTCCCCGCAGTTTGGGGAATTCCCCACACATTGGCAACGCTGCAGTGAGGTTGGGAAACGCTCTTGACACAAAAGTCAATGCTTGACACGCACCATGGAAATACACTAACCATCCATAGACCTACGATTTTGTATTCGTGTTTGACACTGGTTTGACATGTTTGAAGTAGGTAGTTTGAAGACGCTCACGGTATAAATTTAAAACATAAATTTTATATTTTATCATAAATATCAATGCAATAACGAAACGTATAATGGATATACAGTGGAAACATAAATACTTTTATAAAAAAAAAAAAAAATATCATTTTAAATTAATGATTTCTACAATTCTGTCATTAATAAATATTTATTAAAATTATTCATAAATTTTAATATTAAATTTACCAGTAATTATCATAGAAGTAATTATAAAAAAAATGGTAGAAGTTATATTGATTAGAATTTTAGTAAAGTTGTAGAGGGCGCTTTTTCGCTTGTTGTGTGCGGTTGTTCGACAAGTAAAATGGCGGCGAATAATGTGAAAGGCGAAACGTTGTCGTATTTCTAATTGTAAATAAAGTAATCGATACTCTGAATTATTCTAAACGTTACAACTTTTAAAAAGCATTGTGTGTAAAGTGTTTAGTGTGTCGTCTACGGTTTTCTTGGATGATTAATCAGAAAGGATTTTCACAATTGCTCCAAAAACCCTTCGCACAACGAGCTCCCGAGGCCATATTCACGATGTTATCTAGCGTGTAAGCGTCCTTTGAATCCACATTGATAATTACTCTGTAAAAACTAATGGCGATGTTATGCTGCAATGGTAAGTAAACCTCTAAACCTAAATTTTCGGGTTATTACCCTGCGGTATTGTTCGAAGTAATTGATGCTTTCATGGCGTAGGTATGCGCTAAGCAGCGGCGTATATTATTTTTATTTTTTTATTACTTAACTTATACAAATCTCGGTATTGACATAATTTAATGAAATACTAATTAAGCAGTAAATAATTATCATTCAATCATGTTCTTGGTATGTGAAAACTACAGCTTTTTAGTTTTAAACCTAATGCATTAGCTCTCAAGTGTTTTATCCTGGTTGTTGTTCAATACAAGAAACAGCGATTTTTAAATTATCATAACTACCTACCTATACATGTACTGATTTATTCTATTTATTTGTTTCAGTAATCATGACCCTGGAATAAATTGAGACAAGAGATGTGAATAACAGTGCTATGAATAAGTAGTACTAGAGATACATGTGCTGACAAAAACTATGGATGAAAGTGTGGACATATTATAGTGACATAATTACATTGATCCAAATCAGAAGAACACGAAGGTGGTAATGGATCCAGTAGGACCATGGTCTGCGTATGCCTCTTACAATCGGTTAGCGGGTGTCCAGCCTGGCACTGCAAGTGGGGATTTTCATCACCACCTGGCGAGTGGAGGTTCTGGACTAGGTGGCCAGTCAGTGCCTTCCACCACAAGCCAACTATTGCTACAAGCAGCTCACACCACAGCGTCTCTAGCTGGCCAATTGGGATCATCAACAGCTTCGCCATTTAATCCTGGAGGATTTCTCTCGCCACCAGCTGTTGGTTACGATGCAGTGTTTTCCCCACTATTTCATCATGCAAATCCTAAGCCTGCGCATTACAGCTCTTCTCTACAAGCTCAACACAGACAAGTAATAGCACAGGCTCAGGCAGCGGTGGCATCAAAACAGTCTTCAGTGGAAAGTGAGCTGTCCTCATTGCGAGAAAATTACTCGCACCAAGCACTAGCATCTCAAGGACCGTCATTTTTTGATCAATCGGCCCCTGGAGGTGCTGCAGGAATAAATTGGCAAGGAAATAACCAACTCCCCAGTCCATTTGGAATTTTACCGCATGAGACTGTAGTTCCGTCTTCTCCAAGCCCCGCCACTACAAAGGCATCAGGAACATATGACAATTTTAATGCTCACTTTGCAGCTGCCCAAACACTCAATAATCATTTGAACTCACAACTTTCCAGTGCAAGTAAACAAGCAAATAGGTCTGGATCTCCGGCCACCAGCTCAAAACAGCCAGTGTCGTCGGCATCCTCATCTTTTTATCAAAATCCTCCTGCTTTTGGCAATCAGACTGAAAATACATACAGTTCAAGCAGTGCTAAGAGTGGACAACTTTCATCTCAGCAGGATTATGCTGGAAGTAAGTCTTATTCAAGTTCTGGAAACTCAAGTGCCCATTGTCAGCAGTCTTGTATTGTATCAAACCCTCCCGTATCATCCTCTCCTACACCACAAAGTAAAGATTATAGGTCTTCTTCCAGTTCTTCTAAACCTTCTCCTTCAATGTACAACACACCATCTCCAAAATCTATCCAACCAGTCAATGAAAAACAGACACGACAAAGTAGTTCTAGTTTTGTGTCTCCTACTTCTAAACCCCCCCAAGTTCAGACAAAAGCTCAAAGTAAAATTTATCCAGAAATATCAGCTGAACAAAGAAAGAGCTGTGAATCAAGTGATAAGCTTCAACCACAGTCGTCTCCCATTAGCTATTCAATAATGGATGCACCAGGCAGGTTGCATTACAGTGCCAACAGCAGTTCCTCAAAAAGCAGAGTTAATTCATCACAATTTTCTGGCACAAGTTCGAGTTTTAGACACTACCAAAGTGGGAATAATGTTGAATCTGATTACCATGCTCGGGCCAAGAGCAGTTCTAGTACAGATACAGGCTATTCAAGTAGTAGTTCACAAAATGGTCCTGATTGTAACGCAGCAGCTGCAGCCAGGCGACAGAGCCCTTTACAGGCCCAGACCTCCCCACTGGGACCTGTCCCAAGTCCGGCCTATCCAATATATCACAGTCCAATGAACACTTTGAATTCTCCCCAGCAACATGGGGAGCACTACTCTAAACTTAATACTGCAGCACCGAGATCACCCTTGGATGCTTCAGTAAATAGATCGCCATCTCAGAACAGTCAAGTAGCTTACCCCTCTGTCATTACGCGAGCTTTAGGTATTGAACAAAATAAAACTTATAATGAAAGTCGATATGATCGCAACCAATCCCAGTCTTCCAGTCAAAGCTGTTGGGAGGAGCGACAGTCGTCTAGAAAATATAGTAGTAGTGCTAGCAGTAGTTATAATGATAATAATACTCGCATTGCTGAACCCGCAACACTAACCCCGACATCGACTCAAAGGACTTTGAACTTGACTGACAAACATCAAACGCACTTCGATAGCAATAATGTAGCATTACAAGATTTGTCTAGTTGCCGCGGCGACCCCATGAGCATTGTTAAAAACTTACAAAGTCTGCAACAAAGCTCTTGCCAAGTGCAAGAGCCCAAACCTATTAAGGCCTCAGTGTCAGTCCCATCATCACAAACTCCCAGTAAACCCATTGCTAGAAGAAAAAGTGTTGAAAAAACCCCTCATTCAAATGTTGAACTGTCTAATGCTGTAGTGGCCGACTATTTGGCCAATAGAATTCCCCCGCCAGCTCACAGCTCGACGAACAACCAACAACAGAATGGCAGTTATTTTGATTTTGAGAGGTGGAACCTTCCCCCTCCGCCCCCCAAGATGTTCCCGGGAACGTCAGCGTTTGGTTCCCAAGCGCCGCTGCACGCTGGCAACTTCGCCAACCAGCACCAGTTGGCCATGCCGCACGGCCACTTGACCTACTTCCCTCCCTTCCACCTAGCCCCGCACCCAGACTTCCAGTCCTCTGTGGAGTTAACACCATTGTCGTCATTTAGCGAGACTCCACCTTCGGCTTCCTCGTCATCATTTTCTACGCCTGAAACTCGTGAAGAGGAACAGCCTAAGGTGGTAGTGCCTAATATAGAAGAAGAACTTGGTTTCCTTGCAGAACAACGGGGTAACACTGCGTCATCGGTAGCACCCACTTCACAGCAGCCGAACGTTAACAGCACTTCACAAGACGCTAAAATAATGGACAAAAAATTCAATGTACCTGTCACGGGTCCCGGTGCTGGGTTCATGGCTTCTTACTTAAAATTCTTGCAAGGAGAGCGAGATACGTCTCCTCCGCCGGCCGGCAGGGGCGCCCGAAAGTCGACGTGGTCTAGAACGAACACGAACAACGTCGCGAACAAAGCGTACGCGCCCAACGAACAGACCAAGAACCAATGCGACGCCAACTCGGCGCAGCAGAATGCTAACGGTGCCATGGCGCCCAACCTGATGGGCGCGGGCATGCCGCTGGGCAACGCCGCGATGAGCGCAAGCATGAGCGCGGGCGGCCTGCTGGGAGCCAATCCTCTGCACGCCACATCGGCGAACATACTGAGTGCCCACGCTAAAGGGGCAGAAGTCGAAGACCCTCGTTATTACAATTTAAATAAAGATAGAAAGCGTAAATACGACGGCTCCGAAGAGTCTAGTTACGACGCAGAGGAGGAGGCTCGCCGGCTGAACAAGCCCGTGCTCAACGTGCCCAGCACGCCCCTCAACGACAAGAGCAAGAAGGGGCGCGGCATGAGCAAGCCGGCGGGGGCGACGGCGGGCGCGGGGGCGGGGGCGCCGCTGCCCGCCGCCAACAAGAAGCCACGAGCCCCGCTGCCGCCGCCCGTGGCCGCGCTGCAGGCCGCGCCGCAGCAGCAGTACTATTACCAACACCAGCCCGAGGAAGGTGCGTTCAATTTACTAGATTTCCACTTGAGAAGTAGAGCGCGTTGGTGAAGAGCTAGCCCTGAAGCTTGTATGACAGGAGCAAGCTAACTGCCTCTGGCAGCTTGAACGTGAAAACTTGTTACATTTTAACCGTGATATTGGTATTTTTTTATTGAATGAAATCTTTTACTTGTTGTAAATAATTTTATTATGCAGAAATAGTGATTATATCCTTTTATAATTCAATGTTTAGGGTTAGTTTGTAACAAGATTTCACTAGAGTTATTTTTAACAATGACACAATTTTAGTGCCATTTTATTGTAAATTGTAGACTGTGACTCTTGTCATACTCGCTACTGAAGGGGTGCTACCATAAATAATTCCAATATTGTGGTTTATTTTTTTAAGGATAATACCAGTGGGTACCTGTTGTATATAATTATCTGTATTTGTATCATTCATTACAGTACATCATTTTAGTTAGTACATACATACCATAGTGTATGCATATTTGCTGTTAGCCGAAAGTGATTTTAAATTATAAGAAGATATGAAATGCATAATAAAGTGACAGTAAATCTAAGTGCAAGATAATGTAATGGCCATGCCCTGATTTTTTTTTTGTAATGTATCTAATTGTTATTTGTTTATGCACAATTCTCAATATATTATGTAAATATTTTGTAAAATAACAGATATCGTAAAATAAACACAAGTATATTACTGATATGTGTTAAGTAATTTTAATTTGTTATTATTCCTGGTAGCACCCTTTCTTCGCCAAATTAGGGATAACATGTACATTGTATAGTTTTATTTGTTTTTAATTTGTGTATTTTTGTAATCAGTTTTATTTGTGAACGACATCTGATGTACATGTTATCGCGACGATGATGAGCCCCATCATCTTGGCTTCCCTAATCCTTGTCCTGCTTATTATAACAAGACTATTCCTCAATGCTTTATTATTTATTTACTAGTAGAAATATAAAGTCTACTTATAATCCGAACAATGCTACTAAATTAATTTAATCGCATTAAATGTCTAAAACAGTACTTTAATCTTAAATGTACCACAGTAGGTACATCAATAGGCACTATGTAGGTACGTGCACATACATAATAGGTCCCTTTCTCTATTGGAGTGTTCCATTCATTCGAAAGCCGAGACTTGCAATAATGAACGCCCGTAGGTAAATCCTTTTGTCATTTCCCTTCCTTTGAGGGGCCGAGACAACTAATGCCATTGTGCTCGAATCACACCTGCAGTTGAATACTGAGTTTATCACTGGAAAATGATCCCTATTTCCAAAGCCAAAAGTCGTTATGTGATCGTTATAATTTGTTATGATAAGAAGACATGTGGGTACCTACTAATGATTATTTAATAGTAGTCTTAAAACACGTTTACCGTAGTAGTAAATGTTTCGGTAGTTTTAGCAAAATCCCCACGTAATAAGGCCCTAAGAGTAGGCGGCAAAAGTAGGTCGCCATAACAATAGAGAGAGATAGGGTCGGGCAAATGCTGACCCCTCCCAGTTTTGATTACGATTTTCGTGAAATAGTACTACACTGATTCTTATCCATGCAATCATTTGAAGTGAACATTTTAACTGTTATGCTGATCAGGGTAGGTAAATACAATGCCACTTATAAAAAAATACTTTTATTTTGAAAATGTTTTATGTCAAGTTTAAAAAAAATACTCTTTTTCAGTGGCGCCCCACGGGACTTTAGGATACGGTGCGTATGCGGCTGAGGAGAATTCAGCCAGCAGAAAGATGCACCATATAAAGCATCCACTGGGCAATGCGCACGAATCCAGACCTTTGGAGGAAATGCCTTATCAGGTATGTTATTAATGGATTCCGTAGGTAGGTACTGGTAAACTTTCGTAAAATACTAATTTTAAAAATTTCGCGTAGACTAGGACTTATGCGTCCTGTGCAATGCAAAACATAAAAAAAATTAAGTAAGTACTCTATAATAATTTGGGCTCTTTGATGTGGTGCTCACATCCGTAACGCTTAAATCTTCCGGATGACGGTTTTAGAGAATGTAATTTTTTCTTATAAGGATGCAAATTAATTAGCTGTTACCTTAAGAGGCATAGAACAGCTAAGTGAAACTGAGAATCGAGACCCACACATACGTAAAAAGTTCATCAAGGTGATCAATGCCATCTAGCGAAATAACTGAGTATCACGTTCCCGCTATAAATGCTCGCTACATTTCATTGCGACGATATCAAAGTTTCGCCAAAAATTACTTATAGATGGTGCGCTTCATTTATGTAGAGTGATGATAAAAAATTAGACACGGCAATATTCATTTTTTTCCCGAACGAAAATAAATACAGAGAGGGGTGTTATAATTTGAACGTGTTATCTATCTGTCTGTCTGTGGCATCGTAGAGCCCAAACGGCAGAACTGATTTTCGTTTAGTTTTTAACCCCCGAACGAAATTTCCGAGAGGGGTGTTTAATTTTAACGTGTGTATCTGTCTGTCTGTCAGTGTATCTGTCTGTGGCATCGTAGAGCCCAAACGGCTGAACCGATTTTCGTTTACTTTTTTTGTATCATAGATAATTTCAGGCCGAGTGTTCTTAGCCATGTCTGATGAAGATCTGATCAGCCGTTTGAAGATGATCAGCTCTTGAATAATGGGTGAGAGAATCTAACTAGCTTCCTTATGTCCGATCGAGTTGAAATTTGGTACCATGTTACATCTATGATATTGTAAGTATATGATAAGGTAACCATGACCTGATCTGCCGTTTGAAGATGATCAGCTCTTGAATAATGGATGAGAGGATCTAACCACCTTCCATTTGTCCTATCGATTAAAAATTTGGTACGGTGTTACTTTAATAATATTGAAAGTATATGTTAAAGTAACCATGACCTGATCTGGCGTTTGAAGATGATCAGCTCTGAAATAGTGGATGAGGGGATCTAACCACCTTCCATATGTCCTATCGATTTGAAATTTGGTACCGTGTTTCTTCAATGATATTAAAAGTATATAGTAAGGTAACCATGACCTGATCTGCCGTTTGAAGATAATCAGCTCTCAAATAGTGGATGAGGGGATCTAACTACCTTCCACATGCCCTATCGAATTGAAATTTGGTACCGTGTTACTTCAATGATATTAAAAGTATATGGTAAGGTAACCATGACCTGATCTGCAGTTTGAAGATGATCAGCTCTGAAATAGTTAATGAGGGGATCTAACCACCTTCCATATGTCCTATCGATTTGAAATTTGGTTCCTTAAAAATACTAGGATTGGTACATTATCTAGTGTAACACTGTGCCACATATTTGCCTTAGTTTAGAATACATTAATTTTTACTTTCGTTAAATAATAAATAGGTCATTTTTATTTACAAATGTAAGAGTGTGACTGATTATTTTCTATGATTTTTTATACTGAATTATTTTTATTTTATTTACTCACATACTTCTTAAATGTTATATCTCTGTTGTGTAGCTTGTAGGTTCAAAATCTAAGGAATATACTATTTGTTGCCTAAAATGGCCACTTTTATTTTCAAAGCCGTATATTTCTAAGATCATATCCAGAGCTACACAAGAGAGCCTAAAAAAATCTAAGCAAGATTATCTAGGGCATCATTGACGCATATATTTTATTTCGGCCATGGTTTAGATGTATTTATCGAAAGTGGTGCTAGTATCGCGTCACTACACAACCAGTGTCCCGTTATGGTTGGGTCATATAAGGTAAGATATGGTTTGACAAGTTAAGATATGGTAAGATAAGTTAAGTTATGGTAAGGTAAAGTAATATAGGGTAAGGTAATATAAGATAAGACAAGTAAAGGTAAGGTTAATATAGGGTAAGGTGTTATAAGGTAAGGTGATAAAAGGTAATGTAAGATAAAGTATGATAAGGTATGATGAGCTAAGGTAGGGTAAGTGAGATAGAAAATTGACAGTTCAGGTAGAAAATTGAAAACAACATAAAAATATTTATAAATTATATTTGTAATGATCTATAGGTCTGTGTTTGTATGTATAATATATGGTTCACGTATTTTCATGTTTCTTGAAATTCGAGGGTCCAATAATTCGGGTAATATGCAGTCCATATAGAAGTTAATCAATTTATTTTTCATTTGTTTTTCCCAAAATTGATCGTCTCTTTGTATTTTTTCAGTTTTCAAAATTTCATTTTCATTTGCCCATACCGCAAATAAGCAGATTTTTTTTTCTGCTACGTGCAACTGCCCTTGGATTTGATAGTACCAAGCGTGATTCTTGTTTAGTACTAGTTCTACGTTCTTGTTTTTCTTCCAGAAATTCACCTTTTTTTTTTCGATTGCTTCTACGAGGCCTATTTTATTGGCAGTCAAAGGGCACTCTGCAAAGAATCTCTGGGTAGCTCCACTGGTAACAATCTGCAAAGAACATGACATGCATACTAATCACATTTCAAAATAATTTACATTGTTCTTTTAATTGGCAAGGGCAACAGGGGAAGATCTAATGCCGTTCGCAATGAAAATAGGGATGAAAATAATTTTTACAAGTGATTAGTAGGTATACATCGTGGGTATACATGGTTACTTTTTTATCGTGGAGAAAAATTTAACGCCCGGTAGGCATAGTTATACAGGACTGATTCCTGACTTGACCGTGCTCACTTGAGGTACTTCGAATGTTTTTGTAAAAAAAAAACTAAAAACGTTGTGTAGCATCAGGGCAATGACCTACGGTGGCTTAGCTGGTGCCAGACGAGTCAGAGGGTGGAGGGCAACGCGCAGGGGGTGAACAAGGAGTCCATCGGCCTTAAATCAGTTTTTTTATTTTTTGAAATTTTCAAAAAAAAAAAACAAAAGTAAAAAATATATATAATTTATTCGAGTCATATATCATGCAAAGACTTAGTCCTGAAAGTTTCCGCCACGATAAAAAAATGACCGTGTATAGGTGAATAATTTTGTCTACGCAAGAGGTTCAGCTGTAAACCCGCAATGTATACTTATCACATGTCTAAATGTTTCTCATTTCTATTTTCATTGTGAACGGCAATGGCCTAACTGATCTGTTCAGCACTCATTCTCATTATAGCTTTCGTAACTCTATGGTTTGCGTGAGCTCGCCGCTAAGCAACTAACAGTCTCACTGTTTTGTGTAATGCAATCTGACACATAAGACAATGACATACAGTATATAATCGAAAAACATAGACAAAATTAAAGAAAGTGTTTATATTTATTTTTTACCGACTTCTAAAAAGGAGGTTTACTGTTTGACCTGTGTATGTATGTATGTATGTTGGTCCGCGATTATCTATTATTTTGATGCGGTTTTCAGAAAAGTATAAAATTTGTTCCATTCAGGAGATGGTAGAGAAATGTAAAAAGTACATATTTGTCAGATTATTGAAGGCGAGACAAAATAATTGTAATTATTTTACCCTATGCGTAATAAGGGTAAACCGCTATGTTTTATTCAGAACCATTGAAATATTATATTATAGGTATTAGATTATTATTTCTTACTCGTGGTAGGTAGGAACATCGTTAAATTCAGGTTCTGCTACTTCCTTATTTTCAGTTTTTGTAAATCTCGGTCTCTTTCTGAAAAAGTAAACACACAATTTACCAATCAAGGTGAGAGGAAGGGTTGTTGACCTAATAATCTTGAAGTAAGTGTGAAATTCACTACTAATTTCACCCCGAACGGCCGCCGCCACCGCCGCCGCCGCCACCGCCGCCTAGCCGCGCCGCCGCCACCGCCCCGCCGGCCGCCGCCGCCGTAAATTTGATGTATGGTATAGGGCATGGGGCCTACCAGTGGCGCAACGTTTTTCTTGGTAGTATAATATGGACCTACTTTATTCATTAGTTATTCATTATTATACGTACGCATTGGAAACATCTTCATTATCATTCTCATTTGTCTTTCTTTTTCTGAAAAAAAAAAAATCAAAAATTAGGTAAGTATACCTACTTACCAAGGTTCCTAAAATAAATATTTTGATTTTAAAAACAGAAAAGATAATAAAAAAAACTCCTAGTCACGGGCAGGATTCGAACTCGGGTCAACCGGATGAAAGACGTAAGCTTATTCATACCGCTAAAGTCACATCTATGAAACGATGCAAAAATAAATATCACTTTTGTGTTGTAATCTTTCATATACAATGTACATAAAATAATCAAATGATAACTAGTATAAGATACTTACCTTATCATTTCATTCATATGTTTGACGCACGAATCGTAGGTTTTTCTTTTTGATTTTTTAGTAGTGTCTTTCTTTTTATTACCCATTATTAAATGTTATTCCGATACTATTTACAAAAACACTCACACAAATATACTATTTACACTAAACTAATTTGAATACTAGGTTTATATTACAAAAAAAACAAAAAGGTATAGTTACAAACACTATTTGTATTAAAGTCAGCGGTAATATTTACGCGCGCTCGACGGAACAGCGACGGAAAACTGAGCGACACGTCCGATTAGCATGAGGCCGTGGCCGGTACTATACGTACACGGCTCTCACGCACACTTGCGTAGGGAGCCGTGTAGAACTTTCGTTGTAGATAGAAAAAAAATCATTTTAGAAATATAACTAAGCGGATTAAAAAAAACAAACAGCAATTCCAAAGATTTTTTGTTGCTTGTAAACATATAAAAAAACTAAAATGAACGGATGTATTTAAGTACGGTAAAAATGCAATCAAAGTTTTTTTTAGAGGTTGTTTCGTGATTTTTTTTTATCGAATCAAAATTAGATTTTCAAATTTTTAAAACAGTAATTCCCTAGCATATATCCTGAAGAATAAGATATATTTTTTCCTCCATGTGAAATTAAATAGATCATAGGTTTGTACGCATCCGAAATTTCCAGTTTAGCTGTGCTATAGCTCTTAACCTAGATTAAAATCAATTCCCTTTCGCTGTCTGTCGCTATGCTTGAATCTTTAAAACTGCAACGGATTGGTTTTTTTTGACCGACGAAAAAAAAAGGAGGAGGTACTCAATTCGACACGTATATATATATATATTTTTTTAATGTATGATCACGCATAACTTTTTACAGAGTAGTCCAATTTTGATAATTCTTTTTTTAATCGACTGGGCATACCTTGAAGTGGGTCCCATAAAAATTTGGAAATAAAATTCCCACCCTAAGGGTGGGAAAATAGGGGTGACTTTTTAGTCGGCGGGTCGATTTATCAACTCACAGGTTGCATTTCCGTGTTACATTATAACTTTTGATACCTACTTACAATATCTTTTGAAATGAAATAAAATCAGCCGAAAGACGTCCACTGCTGGACATAGGCCTTCCCCACAAATCGCCATACCTTCATACATCTTGTCGTCCCTGTAAACCATGTCGTCTGATCACCTTATGCGGTGAGACCACTGAACACCTTGTGGGAGAAGAAATAAAAAAACCCTAAAATAACTGAAAAGCATAAAATAAAACTTTTTATCAAAAAATAAAACCGCCGAAAAAAAAACTGAAAAGCATAAAATAATAATCGAATTACTTACTAAGTTCTTAAAGTAATGTAGGGTATACCAAGTAATTTTGAGTCGGCGCCACAGTTTCCTCGTACAAAGATCACTAAATTAGGTACCTTAAATTTAAAGAAATAACCAAAATTCGTGCGCTGCCGCACATCAATCTTTACGTAATTAAGGAATTTGCTTGTGTGGCGCGCCGACTTAAAATTACTTGGTATACCCTACATTACTTTAAGAACTTAGTAATTCGATTATTATTTTATGCTTTTCAGTTTTTTTTTCGGCGGTGTTATTTTTTGATAAAAAGTTTTTTAATAGTAAGAGTGAATCAAGAGAAAGGTTAGGCTGTACGAAGTTTGCCTAGTCGACTAGTTATATTATAAACTAGCTGATCCGGCAAACTCCGTATCGCCTTTAGATTATAATTTGACACGATTCTTATTATACTAAGTACAGTCACGGACTAGGAGGCCGTAACAGATTTGTCTATGGTTTCGTCAGCCCAAGACTGTATTACCAGAGAACAAGAACTATTTTACAATACAGAAAAACCGGAAGTGTTACGACGATCGTGTCCGCCACTGTACCTAACCTTCCCACTAAGAACTTGGCTGTATGGACTTTGTTATTTTGCCCGCCCAGATTGTACGTCAAATCAATCTTTTGATTGACAGGAAAATGGATGGAATAGAAATGGCACTTTTTGTATGGAAAATTAAATTTGTGAGACTAACGAACCACGATTAATTTTTTTTTTGACCGACGAAAAAAAAGGAGGAGGTGCTCAATTCGACACGGTTTTTTTTTTTTAATGTATGATCACGTATAACTTTTTACAGAGTAGTCCAATTTTGATAATTATTTTTTTAAAATCGACAGGGCATACCTTAAAGTGGGTCCCATAAAAAATTAGAAATTAAAATTCCCACCCTAAGGGTAGAAAAATAGGGATGACTTTTTGATCAGTGGTACTTTTATGCACTCACAGGTTGCATTGCCGTGTTCCGTATTTACACTATAACTTTGGATACTTACTTACTTAAATATCTTTTGAAATAAAATAATAAACATTTCAGCCGAAAGACGTCCAGTGCTGGATATAGGCCTCCCCCACAAATCGCCATACCGACCGGTCTTGTCGTCCTTGTCAACCATGTCGTCTGATCACCTTATGCGGTGTGACCACTGACCACCTTGTGGGTGAAGAAAATAATAAAACCGTGAAAGAACTGAAAAGCATAAAACTTTTTATCAAAAAATAAAACCGCCGAAAAAAAGACTGAAAAGCATAAAATAATAATCGAATTACTAAGATCCTAAAGTAATGTAGGGTATACCAAGTAATTTTGAGTCGGCGCCACAGATTCCTCGTACAAAGATCACTAAATTAGGTACCTTAAATTTAAAGAAATAACCAAAATTCGTGCGCTGCCGCGCATCATTCTTTTAGTAATTAAGGAATTTGCTGAACATATGCCTCTCCTTTATGGCTGTTCTGAGTTTCTCTGCGTGATCAAATAAAAGATCCGCAGAAAAACCAAACCAAAAATCCCAGAGAAACAAAAAAAAAAACGGGGGCAGGCAGGCCAAATATTATTATGTAGCTCGAAGAATAGATAGCCGCTGGTGCCGAGAAAATCTAGTGGCAACTGGCAACAGTGCACTGAAAAAGGCAAAAGAGTACTGCTCCAAAAGGGTTGACATGACACCCTGACCCAACGGTCACCTGACTGTCAGACGAACTGTAGAAGGTTGAAATGAGGATCGCGCAAGACCGGTTATTATGGCAAACTTAGATTATTGTAATAAAAAATGGATGGAAATGATGGAGCGACGAACTGGGAGCACACGCCAGGCCAGGGCCTGGGGGCCAAGTTTCTTAACCAAAAACTAACAACTCGCAACCGTCCCGCTAGCGACTTCGTTAACCATTGCTGTTTTCTTTGGGCGTAAAACAGTATTGCCTTTATTAAAGCGGCTATGGTTAACGAAGCCGCCAAAAAGACAATTACGAGTCGATAGTTCCCAGTCAAGAAACCCGACCCCCTGGCGGGAGTCCGCTCAAGATAGAGAATATTAGATAAGGGGAAAAAGACCATTGTTCAGCAGTAGGAGTTTAGGCTTATAATAAAAACTTAATTCTAGTTATTTTAGCGAAAATCTAACTGAAAGATAATGATATCGGTGCTCGAAAATGTATAATTGAATCTTATTGGGTTTCGAATAGGCTTCAATACATAGTATAAATTAAAGTAGCTTCCTGCGTCTGTGCCTATGTTTGCTTAAATCTTTAAAACCACGCAACAGATTTTAATGCGGCATTACTAAATAGATAGAGTGATTCAAAAGGAAGGTTTATTAGTATAATACATGCACAAAATAGTAATAGGTTAGGCGGTACAAAGTTTGCTGAGTCGACTAGTATAACATATAATTAAGGTCTCGGAGACATTTTTAGTTATTTAATTGGTTTGTGTACCAATAACATTTAGATGGAAGTGATCGATATGGAAGTTGAAGCTAGGAAATATTAAGAATGTGAAGGGCCAACACTTGTCTCAAAACTTGATGCTAGCGTTCCTGATGATTTCTCGCCCTACACTTATTTAGGAATCTAAATTCTGGGAACACTATATCAGATGTACTATAAAAGTAGAGTAGATGATCGCCACGCCAGATTAAACATAAAATTTCCTAGAATATGACGTTTTATAAAATGTGTCGCTTAGGCTTAGGCAGTCGCTTAATAAATTAGAAAGGTTTTTATGAGATTGATATGAGTTTATATGATAGCAAGTGCGACTTGAACTTCTCATAATAATATGCGTCATGGATTCTTTCTTTTATGGTTCTTTAATATCTTTGATAGTTCTTTGTCTTTCTCCATTCCTCTTCTTTATTTGGGATTTTTTATGTTACTAAGATTCTAAATATAGGAAAATCAAATCCAGTGATTTAATTTTTGAATAACTATGTAGTAAAAGTTAGCGCTTTACTGAAATCAGATTTTGCGTTCGTAATTTTCATATTTTATGTTTTGTATTTGTTGGAAACCATTAAGAAATAATAAAGTTTAGAAGCGACAATATATGAACTGTTGCTTTTGATATACCAGTCATTAAAAAAATACAATAAAAATTTAATAAACTTACTCCATAGTAGGAGAAATGAACGGGCCCATTTTAAAGGCCCAGTCATGGACACTCCAGTCATGGACCTATGTACAAGACTGGATCTAGATGTGCTAAATCGAATCTGATTATACTACCTAAAAGGATATAGTCTCGTAGCCATAAATGCATATTGTTACAAAAATATTAAAAAATCCAGTGATAGACAAAATGTCCATGACTGGGGAGTACTGACTAAACCGAACCAATCATGAACATTCATTTTCCACCCATTTTCTAAAGGCAGAATGTAAATATGAGGTTTTAGAGGCACTCTGAGTCTATTAAAGAACAGATAACTGTATAGTAATGTAAAAAAAAAACTTTTAAATTCTTAGTAAAATCAACATCTTCCAATCATCATCTTCCTTAACGCAAATCACTTAGTTTTTACCCATTCTCTGCCCAAGTTACTACTTATATTTTTCATTTGGAATCTATTATAGTTATTAACTTTTAAATGTTTGTATGTGGTAGAGGGATTGTTAGCAAACATAAAAATAATTACAAACGGGAATAGGACACAGCTGATTTCTTATTTTTTTAATCTGAATTTAAAATGTTCATAATAGGAGCCATGTCCAACACCGGTGCCTTTACCTTACTAAGTTCTTAAAGTAATGTAGGGTATACCAAGTAATTTTGAGTCGGCGCCACAGTTTCCTCGTACAAAGATCACTAAATTAGGTACCTTAAATTTAAAGAAATAACCAAAATTCGTGCGCTGCCGCACATCAATCTTTACGTAATTAAGGAATTTGCTTGTGTGGCGCGCCGACTTAAAATTACTTGGTATACCCTACATTACTTTAAGAACTTAGTAATTCGATTATTATTTTATGCTTTTCAGTTTTTTTTTCGGCGGTGTTATTTTTTGATAAAAAGTTTTTTAATAGTAAGAGTGAATCAAGAGAAAGGTTAGGCTGTACGAAGTTTGCCTAGTCGACTAGTTATATTATAAACTAGCTGATCCGGCAAACTCCGTATCGCCTTTAGATTATAATTTGACACGATTCTTATTATACTAAGTACAGTCACGGACTAGGAGGCCGTAACAGATTTGTCTATGGTTTCGTCAGCCCAAGACTGTATTACCAGAGAACAAGAACTATTTTACAATACAGAAAAACCGGAAGTGTTACGACGATCGTGTCCGCCACTGTACCTAACCTTCCCACTAAGAACTTGGCTGTATGGACTTTGTTATTTTGCCCGCCCAGATTGTACGTCAAATCAATCTTTTGATTGACAGGAAAATGGATGGAATAGAAATGGCACTTTTTGTATGGAAAATTAAATTTGTGAGACTAACGAACCACGATTAATTTTTTTTTTGACCTACGAAAAAAAAGGAGGAGGTGCTCAATTCGACACGGTTTTTTTTTTTTAATGTATGATCACGTATAACTTTTTACAGAGTAGTCCAATTTTGATAATTATTTTTTTAAAATCGACAGGGCATACCTTAAAGTGGGTCCCATAAAAAATTAGAAATTAAAATTCCCACCCTAAGGGTAGAAAAATAGGGATGACTTTTTGATCAGTGGTACTTTTATGCACTCACAGGTTGCATTGCCGTGTTCCGTATTTACACTATAACTTTGGATACTTACTTACTTAAATATCTTTTGAAATAAAATAATAAACATTTCAGCCGAAAGACGTCCAGTGCTGGATATAGGCCTCCCCCACAAATCGCCATACCGACCGGTCTTGTCGTCCTTGTCAACCATGTCGTCTGATCACCTTATGCGGTGTGACCACTGACCACCTTGTGGGTGAAGAAAATAATAAAACCGTGAAAGAACTGAAAAGCATAAAACTTTTTATCAAAAAATAAAACCGCCGAAAAAAAGACTGAAAAGCATAAAATAATAATCGAATTACTAAGATCCTAAAGTAATGTAGGGTATACCAAGTAATTTTGAGTCGGCGCCACAGATTCCTCGTACAAAGATCACTAAATTAGGTACCTTAAATTTAAAGAAATAACCAAAATTCGTGCGCTGCCGCGCATCATTCTTTTAGTAATTAAGGAATTTGCTGTGTGATTATTATTGTATATATAGTAGAAGTAGATATTAGATAGATAAATATAAGTAGATTAAATCAATATTTCTAACAAGTTTCTTAGTTTGTATATGGTGGGTGGTGGGCTGTCTGAAGGAAATCGCTCTAACCGATACGGTCGCCTTGTTTGCACTAGGAATATTTTAATTTTTGTTTCCACAGCCGGGAGAGTTTGTGGCAATAAAGACGGACCTGCACGAGATGTGGCCGGCGGTGTGGCGCGTGGACGGCAAGACGCTGCTGCAGAAGTACGAGCCCTTCGAGGAGAACGGCAAGGTGCTCTACCGAAACATATCCACCGTGAGTAGTTGAGTACCCACACTGCCTAACGAACCTACTCTAATTTACATATTATCATTGTTCGTACGTTCTGTTTTTCCATCTCGAGAGAGCAGAAGCATGACGTAAGCAAATATAATAGAATCTCAAAAGAAAACACACATGAACAACAAAAAACATTTTTAAATTAACTGGTGGTTGCTCGCAGCTTCGTCTGAGCTTTTATTGTACAGTGGCGGACTAGGAGGCCGTAACAGATTTGTTTATGATTTCGTCAGCCCTAGACTGTATTACCAAAGAACAAGTGCTATTTTGCAATACAGAAAAACCGGAAGTGTTACGCCGACCGTGTCCGCCACTGTACCTATCGTGGGCCAGATGGGGTAACATCAGCGCCCTCTATATCTGAATAACATTGATGTTTATTACAGTATGCTGCGTGGAACCCAGAGAACAAGAACTCGTACACCCAAGTATCTGTGAAAGTGAGATCGCAATCCCACCTTGAAACAGTAGTAGAATTAATAAGGAACGAGATCCCGATAGACGACTGTAGTTTTATCGAGAAG